>BMAU01017548.1:0-477469 GCA_019973935.1 Trichonephila clavipes | reverse complement strand
CTGAGCGCTAAGGCTTTTTATCTGTTCTGTCTACATTCTTGACATTTTTCGATATACTCTCGAAAGTATGTTCTATGTAAGTTAGTAGAGATTTAGGTCTGAGATATCTATTCATTTTTTAAAAAATGTCAAAATAATTTTAAATTTTTGTTATTTTTCTAGATTTTAATAATTATTTTAACGTTAACAAGGGAATATGTTTTCAAATTGTTTAAAATTGTAAAATAATGGGTGATCAGGCTGATTTTTTACTTTCAGAATCAACTTATTACTATAATCCGAAAGTAAAACATAAATTACTTTTAGCATTACTGTCCCCAAAACAGTTTTAAAAAAGAGTACTGAGTAGTCTTAGGTCAAGAAAATTCAAATTATACTAATCTTCAGCTGGAGCACGCGATATAATCTTTTTTGTTTTACTTGCTTATGCTATAATATGAAATACATTCCAAACATGTGTGTGTTCTGCTCTCATAATATGTGTATTGCCTCATAAATAGTGATACACGCAGGTCAAAGGATGTATTAGTTATTTCTCATTATTTAAAGTATCCGCCTACGTTCGGAACCGTGATATTGCAAAAGCGTATAAATGGATAATATATTTAGTGTCACTTAGATTAGAAAATTATATAAAAATTTTTAACAATAGTATTATAATAAAAAATTATTTAAGTACAATATTTTGACAAAGATATTGTCAGCTTTGGCATCGTTAACTAGTTGAAGATAAATTAGCAACATGGGAGCTTCGGTTTTAAATTTTTGCAGTCGGAAGATTTTATGGATCTGAAATCCTTCTCTCTCGATTTCTGCACGTATGTCTTCTACTTTTGTGGAAGTAGGAAGACCACGAATTAGTAATTCAAGGGGGTGATCAGATTTGAAGATAAATGATTTTTACTCAACTCCTTCATGCCAGAGAAATTGAAAGTTTACGATATTCGTCATCCCTTTGAAAAGTGTTGCGAAGAAATTTACCGGTTAATTTACTTATTAGAGTAGGAGCCAAGTACCTACCTATTGCGATTAAAGTGCACCAATTGTCAGGGGACTTGACAAAAATTGGTGGAATTCAGTTTTGGGGGATACCAACAGCCATTGGGTTGCTTTTACCAGCCTCCTCGTCCTCAATCTCAGAATGACTTGATTCAGCAGTTGGGAGTGGGGCTTGGGCGGAGGCTTTCTTATCGATTTGCTTTGTGCTATGTCTTTTGTCAAATGTTTTAAACCCATTATCATCAATCAGTCTTTTTTTATCGGTTTTCAGTCAAATTTTTTAATGTTCTCTTGCTGGGGGAGATCATTGGGGTGTCAGGTGAAAGAGTTTCTTTTGGAGTAGAGTCCACAGGAGTTAGATGGCGCGTTGATCTTCCACTTCTTTATGAGGGCGTCCAGGGTCTCGATGGATTTGGAGAGCCGGAACAGCGGAAAGTTCATCCTTTCTTTCACGGCCAGAAGGGAGGTGTGAATGTTACCCAGTTCTGCGCTTGTGGCAGCATATTCGTCGTTAGTTGCTGGAGCGATAGAAAGTTTCCTCGTCCAGACTGCTTGATTGATCTAACGTCGCACTGTTTAGCTACACAAGGGCTTTTGGCAACGACCACGTAATTTTGAACCATGGTTAAGTGACGTGGACGACACCTGAACTGGCACCCCTCTCCTAACTACCACACCACACCTACGGGAGGACGTTTCAGCTCTCGACAGATTTAACGTGCATCGCTGCCCTACACGGCGGGTCTTTAGTGGTACTGGGCTTGAACTCGTGACAAGGCAAGCCACGTTCCGATACCTATACCACTCGGCTACCGCGGCCACTCGCCCAGACTGCATAAGATTCTCTGAGATTTATCAGTTCTCTTACGGATTGTTGATTATCATAAATAATGTCGTCAGAGATGACGAATCTTGATGGTGAAGATGGTATGATGGTGGCTATTATTGTCACACATGCTGTGCAGTTGTAGTTAAGCAGGAGTTAAGAGCTCAGAATCGTGCGTCAGTACTCTACGGCGCTCTAGCTCGTTCCTACTAAAAATCCTTAGGCCAGCATTTGGCAATTGTACTAATATTTTCTACTATCTTGACTAGTTATACATAGTTTTTATAGCTATTAGTGTGTATATATATAATGTGTGTGTGTAGTTTTAAATTTCGTTTACTGGATACGGTATTTCAAAAGGCGCAATCTAGCTGCTACGACAGCAATTAATCTGTAACATCTGCAACGATATAGGGATGAATCACTTCCCTCCATTTTGAGTGGCCGCGGTAGCAGAGTTGGCATTTCTCGAAATAGTGGTTGGCACCATCACGTTACGGGATCAAGATATAGGCTCACTGAAGATCCAACCTGCATAGGAAATAATCCACGTTATAAATCTGCAGAGGCTCAAAGTCCTTTCCTTGGCAGGGTTTGGAAGTGGGATGCCAACTAAGTTTCGTTCTCGTCTTTTGACCTAATTTAAAATTACGTAATCCGATACCAATAGCCCCTTTATAGTTTCAATAACACGACAATATAATCAAACTCCCTCCCACCATTTTGAAAACCTGTCGTTGTAAGTAAGACAATAAATATTTGCTTCTAGAGGGAAACATGTACTTCGAGATCCACGGGCATTTTTCAAAACATATTTTTAATAACATTCTTCTTTTCACCCACTTTGATGGCAATATGTCGATTGATTTTAATTTTTTACTCAGGAATGCAAGTTTGTTTGCATCTTTCAAATAATGTTTGAAATTCTTAGAAGATTTGCTTTAATACAATTGGCGAAATGTATAACTATTGGATAGAGCCTATTACAGATACATACGTGTAAATGAACAGGATCATACTTTAAATTGAAAGAGGTAGGGAAATGTAAACTGTTAAATTCACCCTATTACTTTTTAATAACTTATTTTATCCTATTCTGTTGTCACTTCATTAAATCGTGATATCTTATCAGCAACAATATTATTTTCACCCTTTTTAAATTTTAAAAAATTTTAATAGATAAGAAAAATACAGCAATTGTGTGTGCAAAGAATCTGGAAATCAAAAATACAGTAATATGTTTTTTAATAAACACTGAATCTTTTATTTAGCTTTATTTTTTACTTTAATATTTTAAAGGCACCTTAAAATAGGAGAAGATTAGGAAACGAATATGTAAAGTAATAAGAAAAAAATTTTTAAGCTATGTATCATGATTGACATTCGAAATGTAAATGGAATTCCGGTTGTCTTGGTAAAGTACTTAAAACGATTTGTCTAGTTAAATATTTTAATAATTCAATTTCCTAGAAAGAGGCTAATTTCTGTCTTCTATAATTAAAAAAAATTTTAAGTCTATATTTCAGTTACTTTATTTTGTGCTGCTTTTTTTGTAATTCCTATAAGATCTCACTTAAATATAGAAAAAAAAATCAATTTTTTAAAAATACAAGAAAAACACTTTGGAAATGTAAGTGAGTATTCTTGAGTCAATAGTCCTATCCAAGTCCAGTATCATGGAAAAGAAGTCATGAACCACACTTTTGTCGTCCAGTTATAAGTTTCAAACGTTACACTAATGCAGTGCTTCTCAAACTTTCAATACTGGCGCCCCCCTTTTCGATCACAATTTTTATCGCGCCCCCTCCCTATACATTAATAATGTACTGAATGCAATAATAATGCACTTTGACGCTAAAGCTACAATTGGCGATCTTAATTATAAACCTACAAATTAGTAACATAAGTATTAAATTTTGTATATTACTTTTAAGCAAAATAAATAAATAAATAAAATAATAGGATAATTATTATGTTATTTTTCCTTTCTGTAATTTTTAAATTGAACATATTGCAAAATGCGGTGGCTACTTAGAAGACAAAATATAGATATCTGCTAAATATAGAAAAAGAACTCAGTGGGTCAATTTCTAATCATAAGCATTCCTTATAAAAACTTTTCTTTGCAAGACAAGCCCATGGAAGTCTTTAATACTTATTAAACTTGTGTTCTTAATTTAGTATTAATTAATTAGTTATAAAATATTCTGTGAAGCACTGATACATTAAAAGTATACCGTCTGAAGTGCCCACTCTTTGCACGAGTTCATTTATAAGCAAATAAAACATTATTGATATAATAGCTGAATTGTAAGGAGAGCAAAGCCAAGTGCGCGACAATGTTTACAAAAATGTAAAATGATTTTTTTTAAATGATTGCTCAAATTATAATTAGTTTTAAGCGAATTGCAATTTTAAGCCTCACAGAATTAGCATTTATAATTGATGTTAAATAATGAACAGTAATATAAAATTCCGATGAAGAATAATTGTATTATTTTTAATATTTAAAGCGAAAAGACTTCATGTTTTAACCCGGGAGCAGGCGCGCACTCGATACTGTCGGGGTTAGTGAGTCACCACAATCCTTTTTTTATAATTAATTTATTGTACACGATACAAATCATGATTCCAGTGAATAATTTAGCTAAGAGATAGTTTACTTACCTACTTTCAAGGACATTTCAATTTTTCTTTGGTAATAAATAAACAGGTTTGCCAGAAATAACGATTTCGTAATCTGTGTGTCCCGCGCGACCACTTCCGGGTATAAAGTATATTCATTATGATAATATGTATGTTACTGCTAAAAAAAGTGTGTTAAACGTTTTTGGTTATGCTTTATACATTGAGAATATTTATAAAAATGTCTTGGCCAAGTCATCCTTCATGTGCTTGTGTGTGTGTGCTCTCTGTGGTTTTCCAAATATCATAAAACTTTTTGCATGAAAAAAAGCGCAACAGAACACGTCAGAGAGGGGTCATAACTAACTGTACCAATAACTTAGAATGTCGAACAGATTACAGCTATAATGTGCAGTATATCAAAAATAATGACAGTGATGAATTTTTTATGTTCCTAATGTTTTTCGATTCTGGGTCCGGGATCTGTTTTTTCTCTGAAAGAGTAGTATGTTAGGTTAAAAAAAAGCGTAATAAAAAAATCTCTCATCACGGGATGACAGCAAATCAAATAAAAGTTTTTTTTATTTGGTTATAGGATCAAAGATAGCTAATTAGGTATTGAAGAAGTTTTTATTTTTTATGGCTTAATATCGCCTATAAATTATATCAGAGTAAAAGTGCATTTTTTATTATGTCTGAAAGTATTTTGTTTTAATTCATTCCAGTAAACTAATTATTTTTTAAATCTTTTATTTTCGATATGCTCGCGTCCCCCTCGTACGGTCATCGCGCCCCCCAGGGGGGCGCGCCCTACAGTTTGAGAAGCACTGCGTTAGACATTGTAATAACTTTTTAATACAAATTTTACTCAAAACGGTCCAGATTGTTAAAGCTTATTCATAAAAATTTGGAATTTTTGAACTTAAGATGTGTGTACAGGACAACGTCTGTCGGGTCCTCTAGTGTTTATTATATATATATATATATATATATATATATACGGGTGCCAAAAAGAATAATTATTTCTTTTTTTATCGTCATTCTTCTTCATTGATGAATTGGCGGTGCATGCCCCTCTCGCTTGCACCAGAAACTTGGCGAGATGGAAAACCTTATACTTTCGATCCATGTCCCAGTGAATCAAAAATTCATTCGCTCGAAGCTTGTTAACCACTTAATGTAGGCTCGCCTCACGAGCCAATTGCCTAGTGACGTCAAGAGTATTGTTGTTAACCACTTCTCACTACTACTGTTAGCTAGTTCGATAGACTAACGGATATCGATGCTTCTAATTTAGTTTTATTATTAATTTTGCGTAAATAAAAGTTATATTTTAGTAAAAGGCTCGCCCAACAGTCATTTTCATTGGTGTCTGGGATTTCAGCACGTAAAACTTTCCATGGAGAATAAAAAATATTCGATTACTTGTTACACATTGCTATAATACAAGTAAATGTTCACGGTCATTCGTTTGGTTTGGTTTTCTTAAAGGATGCAATCCATTTACGTCAGTAATTTAGGTTATTATTTTTAGTTACATTTTTTGTGATTAATTTGATTTATAAATGCAATAATTTCTTTCAGTTAGTTCAGAGACACTTTAAAATCTAGCTAATTTAGCTGACAATGTAGCCGAGGTTAGAACTGACCCTCTCCTAAATGCTTGCGTGAAGGACGAATCTATAAGTTCGAACCCAACACTATCAACAAATCGCGAATATTTGTCTAATCCACACATTTTATCAGGAAGTAGTTGCACTTCGTCAACAAGTAGCTGCACTTAGTCAACAATTCCAAAGATATTCTAGCTGAAGATCACATAATCTTTCTCGAAAAAGCAATTTTTGACGAAACACATTAAGATCTCTAGAAAACGAACGGTTAACTGAGTTATGTGTTATCATTCGACATTCGGTAAAGATGCAAGGAAATATCGTTCACCATGTACATATAACAATTAACAGGAAAACTAAAATCGGATGTCGCAGTTTCGGTGTCAAACAACCCGACATCTATACTATCAAGCCACCTATTTGTATTTGATGAAATGACTTGTCGAAAATTTCTATTAGATTCAGGTTCGATCGTGAGCTGCTTGCCGGCCTCAGAAATGACTAAAAAATGAAGTCTTGAACTATTGCACTTACACATAAGGATCTATGCTATTAAATATTAATTTAGGATTTCGAAGAATCTTTAGCTAAAAATATGTGACCGTCTCTGTACCAATTCCGATATACTGTGTAGAGTTTTTGGGAAACTTTGGACCTTAAACGCAGTAAACTAATAGATAGTATCACTACACTTTCTTTATCTGTTACTTCTGGGGAGACACACACACTGCTGCAGTTTCAGTTAAAGTTATTTTCAAGGGATACATGTTACCACAGATTGTTGTTAAATTTCCCATATTTAATTAAATTAAATTAACTCCGAAACTTAAAAAGCATGCCATAACAATGCGCATTATATTGAAACAACTGGTCTGCCAATACATAGTAGACCCAGACGGTTAAGTTCAAAAATATACGAGGCAGTAAAACAGGAATTTTAATTTTTGTTAGAACAGGGTATCTGTGCTGCCCCTCTAAATCGCCGTGGTTGTCGCCACATCACGTGGTAGCTAAGAACTCAGGAAGCATCTGCCCCTTAAGGGATTACCGAAAGGTAAACGTAGTGAAAACTCCCGATTGGTGCCCAATTCTCCTCATTCAGGAATTCTCCCGCACACTGCATAACACAAAAACATTTTTTCGAATATTAATATCCACACTTATTTTCATATTCCGGTACACCCAGACGACATACAGAAATCTGCAGAGTATACGACTTTTGGACTATTTGAAATTTCATTTCTTAAATTTTGGATTTTGTGGAACAGCGCAGACTTTTTAGAGGTTCTTGAATGAGAATCTGCGAGATTTGCCTTTTTGCTATGTTTACCTCGATGGCATCCTAATCGCTAGTGAGTCGGCAGAAGAACACAAATATCTGGTTCGGGCTGTATTTAAAAAATTAAATCAATACGGTTTAACAATAAATGTACCAAAATATATGTTTCAGGTGCCAGAAATTTCATTTTTAGGACACTTATTAACTAAAGAGGGCACAAAACCTGAAAGAGATAAAGTAGAGACCCTATTTTGAATTAACCTCAACCAAAGACAACTACAGATTTGAGGAGATTCCTCGGACTTCTTAACTTTTGTAGTCGTTTTCTACCACGTGTGGCTCACAATTAAACTCATTTAAACGATTTTTAATAGCTTCAAAACGCAATGTTCATCGTAAGATTAATTGGTCGGAACAAGCCATTAGCGAATTTCATAACTGCAATATCCTTTTAGCCAACACTCCGCTGCTCGTGCATCCTAACCCTAATGCAAATTTAGTATTGCAGGTAGATGTTCGGACTTTGCTAATGATGGTGCTATATTTCAATCAGAGGGTGAACACCTTTACCATGTACCATTCTTTTCGCGCAAGTTGTCAGAAACTAAAAAAATGTTATAGCGCTAATGACAGAGAGTTGCTTGCCGCGTATGCATCGATTACAAATTTAGGTACATGCTGGAAACAAGAAATTTCATTTTATGCACGGTTCTCAAACTGCTCACATACGCATTTTAACAGAAGTTGGACGAGTGTTCACTCCACCAGGCCCTTCAATTGGATTTTATATCCCAGTTTACCACATATATGGGACACAAAGGATCTGAAAAATTAACTCTTTCAAGACCGGCGAAAGGAGGAAGAAACATTTCTTTAGGCACGTAAGTTCCGAGAGTATACGCACGCACGGGACCGGGCGAATTTCACTGCTAAGCCTAATTTTAGTTAAACATTGGTATAAAATCTTAAATGCAATCAAATAGGCTAAAATTTACAATTTAATATCATTGATATCCGAATATACAGTGCAAAAAGTTTTCGCTGTATTTAAAAAAAAAAAAATGCGAATTTTAGAGAAAACGTTTTTATTTTAATAAAAAAAGTATATAATTTTACTCTTTTCGCCATGATGAGTAAAATAAAACAGACGCAAACCTTACAAAATACTATCTGGCAAATCCGAAACGATATACAGTGGTACAAACAATTGATGGATACACCTTACTTTTACTTGAAAAATCCAACTTTCAATCGAAATAACACATTAACTAGAAGTGCAAACGTGTTTTTATTTTTACACGTAACAAAAGGGTTAATTTATAGTAAAAATAACGAAAATCAACAAAAAAAACCTAAAATTAAAAATTTCACAAGTATTTGTATAAACATAGGCAGATCTTTACCTCAAAAAATTGAGGATACACCAATGCAATTTGTGTGACATATCATATACAAAGACAGTGTAAATATCTGGTTGCATGTCCTTTGGCTTTTATAATGTCCTCCAAACGTCTTGGTACCGATTCGACCAATTTTTGGTGGTATCTGGAGATATTTTATCCCATTCTTCTTCTAACTCTTGCTTTAAATGGGTTTTGTTCCTAATTTGGTGTTTTTGGACCGCTATTTCGTGTGTGGCCCACAAATTTTCTATGACATTGATGTCAGGGGACTGTGGGTGTGTGTGCAATTGCTGTTTACAATAAAAAAGACACCACATTTTGACATTACGTGCCGTATGTTTGGAGTCGTTGTCTTGCTGGAAAATAAAATTTCTATCTAAACCCAATTTTTTTGCACTTTCTTTAAGATTGTTGTTGAGTATATCTATATAAAGCTTATGATCCATTATGCCATCTATAAAAACTAAATTTCCTGCCCGATTTGAAGCCATACAACCCCAAACCATGACGGAACCACCCCCATGTATAACTGTAGGACGTAAATTTTTTGGAACCAAAAGGGTGTTCGGCTTTCTCCAAACGGTGCGACGGCCATCACTTCCAAAAATGTTGAATTTACTTTCGTCACTAAATATAACTTTCTTCCAAAAGTTATCTGTCTTCAATTGATGAGTTTTTGTAAACTCCAAACACTTTTTCTGATTTTGTAAGCTTATGAAAGGTTTCTTTTTAGCTACTCGACTGCTATATCCAGCATGTCTAATCATATTTCTCACAGTTTCAGCACTTACAATTCTGCCCATTATTCGAGAAGTTTCTGCAGCTAGTTTGACTACACTTAGTTTAGGATCAATCTTGATATCCTTCGAAACTTTCCTTTTGGCTACATCACTCAGAATACTTTCCTTCCTCTTCCATTTTTGTTTTCAATTAATCCATCGCTTTTAAATCTTCCAATAATTTTCTGGACACACTAGTGGCTTCTACCGACAATTTTAGCTATTTCACGATAAGATATTCCTTTCTTAAATAACCTTAATATAAATTTTCTTACATCAATACTGGTCTCTCTCCGAGGACCCATTTTCCATTTAAAATTGCGACTTTAAATTCACATAAGCAACTTCAAAAGACAAAAGTAGCAGTCGAAAAAGTTTAAGATAAAATTGGCCAAACTTAGGCTATTGTAGTAGCAAGCAGAAAAAAAAATCTAGTGGTAGTTAAACAAACATTTCATTGGTGTGTCCTCAATTTTTTGAGGTAAAGATCTGCCTATTATTATTTGAAATACTTGTGAAATTTTTAATTTTAGACATTTGTCTTGTTGATTTTCGTTATTTTTACTGTAAATTAACCCTTTTGTAACGTGTCAAAATAGAAACACGTTTGTACATCTAGTTAATGTGTTATTTCTATTGAAAGTTGGATTTATCAAGTAAAAGTAAGGTGTATCCTCAATTGTTTGTCCCACTGTATATTTAAATTTTATATTTCAAATAACAGCTAATATTCTTTTTAATCCTTTATTTGCTTCTAGCTTTCTTAGTATCACATTAGTATTATGTTTTCTCTTCTTATGGTTATGTTACGTCTGGTAAAGAATCGTTTCCTCTTACTAAATTAAAAATGAGTAATAAACAAACGATTCTTTTTCGTTAAAAATGAATCATCACGTTTTATGAATATTTGCTTTTTAAATGTTTTTGAGAATAAAAATTACTGGTGTAAATACGAGCCAAAAATAAAATTCAGCAACTATTATTATGAATGTCTGCTGCCTAATAAACTAATAATTTTCCATTATTTTTTAACTTAGTCAAAATATAAATAGAATTCCAGAGCGCACTAAATCATGAACCCTTAAATGCCCGATTCTCTTGAAAGAGTTAAGCATAAGCAGTGGTTTACATTCATCATTTTTTCGGATGTAATTAAAAAACCCGGAGATGAAAGTATATATTAAAGTTCAAATTTTTGTGAATCATTCTTCGAAAGAAAAAAAAGTATTTTAACCGCCATATAAGTATTTATAACCACTCTTATAAATATTAATATAAAACGCGCAATCACATATATAACGGGGTCTTGGAGGGAGAAACGCGTGATCGCATATGCGTGATAATGGTTTTCAACAGGTTTACCCAGTGCTTCTCAAACTTTCAATATTTTCAACCCAATATTTAATTTTGCCTTTCTCACGAGGATTTTCTTACTGCTTTACAATGATGGACAGGTATACCAGCAATAGCGTAACGGAGAACACTTGGGCCCTCCTGCAAAGTCAGGTTTTGGGCTCCCAAGTTGGATTTTACAAAGGGTAGGTACTTGGCGATAGTCAAGCTGTGGGCCCTCTAGAGCCCTGGGACCCCGCGATGCAGGGGGGGGGTGTACGTCACGTCACTGTATACCAGATGGGTTGAAGCAGTTCCCATTCTGGATACAACAGCTAGGACCGTCGCAGGAGCTTACTTCAAGACCTGGATTGATTGCTTTAGAACAACCGCAAGAATACCAACCGACAATGGTCGCCAGTTCGAGAGTTCACTTTTCAAACTCTTAGCACATCTTCTTGGTAACAAGAGAATTCTTTCTTCACCTTACCATCAGCATAGTAATGGGATGATGGAAGAATGGCACCTTCCCTTGAAAGCTGCTTAAGGCCTACAACAGAAAACATTGGTTTGAGGCCCTTAAAGCTATACTTTTGGGCTTCCAAATGGCTTATAAGGAAGATCTCCGGTCATAATTCGCGGAACTTGTCTATTAGACAACTATCCTTCTCCCTGGAGAATTTTTCGATTCATCGCCATTCCTGTTGTTGAGGATCTAAAAAGTAATTATGGCTCCATAAGACCATCCCCACGTTCAAACTATTCTAAGAGGTCGGTGTTTGCTCATCTGGCCTTAAAAGAGTGCAGGCACGTCTTCAACAGAAACGAACTTCTGAACTCGTATAATCCTCCCTGGCACTTAATTTATTCTTAATCATCTATTTATATCACTCTTTTAATTTATAATCATGTTTATCTAGCATTATTTTTAAATCTCTTCATCTCCTCTCACGGCCGAGCGCTCGCCGTACTTAAGTTAAAATTGCAGCAACACCGGGAGCGGTCAATGTGATGGAGGGTGACCGCCTCGCAAACCACCTGGCTGTTTCCTTTTCTACCTCATAAATTTTCGCCCCTACTGGACATCCGTCACTACACCACTCACACTCACAATCCCCACATGGGCAGCCATTTTTCCTGAGCCATTATCCTCACTTTTCAACAGCCAATAGGAAGACTCGCTCTTCCACTCAGATTCCTCACTGAAAACTTTCCGAGATGTCAAGATCCATGCCTCGAAGCTCCGCCTACTGGCCTGCCGCCGCTCGTCCAATTGCAATGATCTACTACCAAACATGAAAACTCAACGATCAGCCGTGTCATTAAAGAGATTTTTGCTAGATACGGTATTAAGGGTTTTTCGAACCCAGGTGCCCGAATAAATTCCCGCAGGTTCATCAGAAACAATACCGTGTCGAAGCCCTTACAAGCTCCGTACGACGGATCTTTCAAAGTTCTCTACCAAACGGATAAAAGGTTTGACGTTAACATTAATGGTCGAAAATCAACAATTTCTATCGACCATCTTGAGCCCGTTTCCTTGAAAGTGATTCTGTACAGTTTATAGTGGTAACATAGACTGTTCAATGCGAAAAACCTAGTACTCCTGTGGTTAGGATATCCTGAATGGAAGAATTAGGCGTTTTTTAGAGAAATAGGGCGAGCGAAACACGGCGAAAGGCGGGGGGTTGCGGTGCATGCCACTATTGCCATATCAGCAACTTCGCGAGAAGGAAAACCTTTACACTTCGCAACCCTGTGCGGTGAACACAAATTCATTCGTTCGAAGCTTGTTAACCACCTCTCACTTCTAGCTCGTTCAACTAACGCCCTTCGATATTTTTAGTTTAGTTTTATTAATAATGCTATGTAGTTAAAAGTTATGTTTTATTAAATGCTCATTAAATTGTCATTTACAAAGTCGACAATATACGGTAGAGGGTTGATTAAAGAGCAGAAGTACTCTTTTCACACATTGATGAGTCAAAGGTTAGAATTAGCTTTCGTTTTTAAAAATTTTAATGAAATCTAATCTTTCATTGAATTTTTTCCTCATACTTACGAGAGCAAATTTAATAATGGAATATTTCGTTTGGAAAACTTTAGTTTTGATACACTGAAAACCCGAAAAACTGAAGCAACTGTCTTTAGAAACGTCTTTCAGATATAAAAAGTTACAGTTCTTATTTTAATACGTTATAATAAACATTCAAAAGAAACTTTAACATTACATAATTCCAAAAATTTTATTAATTCCAGTTTTTATTTTGCATATTGTAAGAAACTCAATAGAAATTGTATTCTAAATATTTGATTTTTGCTATAAAAAAATTGACCAAATCATCAAAATAATTTGAGAGTTAAAGGGTTGGTTCCTAAAAATAAGCAAATAATAAGTGAATAAAATGTATTTGGTGCTTGAGAATTACTAGTATAATAAGAGGAAATGGAAGACTTACTGCACAGTTAAACTCGATGTTTTGTTTTTCAATCACTAAATTGTTTTGAAATATGATGAACAAACATGCGCATCTGGGCTTCTGTACGAAGTTGACATGCCAGTTAATTTTAAGTTATCAAGAACTGAGTATGCGAAAGTCTCCTTTATTCTCGATCTTTTGCTTTGGTTGGTTTCAATTTGGTTGGTTTCTCAGGATTTATTGTATCAAATTTGCTATGAATTGTATTGTTTCTTTTAATTTATATCAAATTGGAAGATAAACTCTGTTTGGGATATCTAATGCATCCTTTCAGTTACCCTTTTATAAATTTAATCATTGAACTTTATTTTCAGTTTTTAATTAATTTACAAGAATTAATCTAATTCAATGTAATGTATGTTAAAAATTTTAAAAAATATTTATCTTTGAAACTTACTAATTTCATTTATCTCATGTTACAGAAATGTGTTAGATCTTTCAGGTGTAAGACCAATTTCCTTTATATTCACTATATTACAATTTCTTTTTAATTAAAACCTTTAAAAAGCTCTACATATGTTACTACTTTATAAAGATCTAAGTTTGTAACTATTTTATTTTATTCAAGTTCGGCAGAATAACATGTTTCATAAAGAAATTTTAGATTTTTAATCATCAAAGACTTCACGATTTTTTACCATTTAAAATATTTTTCTTCAGAAGGACTTTCGATGATCTGGGGAAATTGTGGCTATATAAAACTATTAGAACATGAGAGAAACGTAAAGATAAGATGCTTATGAGGGCTCTGTTTGCAGCACATTTTCATTAGAACCTATTTGATTCTTGACAGTTAGGGCACTGTTTGAAATGCCTGTTATCTCGCATACCCGTACCATAAAAATATATCTGACGCTTTTTTGAAATACATTAAAATGTTAAAAATTATAAATTGATTCGAGTATTGATTGAGAGTTATCTAGCCTAAGAAAAAAAATTCGTTTTTTTATATTGAAATAAAATTCAGTAAAAATCAACCTTTACAATATCCAAATTCCTAGATAAAGGACAAGGAATGTTTGGAATGAATGGAAATTTCCATATTTGCTCAAGACGTTCATCTGAGCTTTGAATAAAGACACTCAGCAGTTTTTAGACTATATATATATACATATTAAATTTAAAAGGCACTAATTCCTTAAGGTGTCTGACTAGTTGTGCGAAGACTTTTTTGAAATAATGCTGAAAGTTCATTTTTAAACTCATTTTTTGTTTGATCATAATTGAAAACTTATAAACATAACAAAGAAAAAAAAATTCAATATTTTTTTGTAAGAAAATGGACAATTTTAGGTTAAAATTAGGCATTTTTTGCACATCGCGGCAAGCACTGTAAAATAAAAAAAAATTCTTTGAATTTTATCAAGAAAGCGTTTACCTATATTTTGCTCTATCATCTTTGAATAATTTCAATTAATCACAAAATTAGGAGTCAAAAAGTGCACAAAATGAAAATTTTTCAAAAACTTTGCATTTATCACAAAGAAAAATCACAAAAAGATAAAATATATTGTATTTTCTTATTATCTGCTGCACAGCATGCATACAATAACAATAATGCAAAATTTCGTTCAATTATCTCAAGGACTTTTAAGATATCATGTTTGCCATGCGATAAAATATGGATGAATCTGTTTCGAAGAAAAACGCATTTAAAGATTTAAAACCTAAATCTCAAAAACTCATACTGCAAAAACAACCTAAAACCTCTTTATATCAAAAGAATTAACCTTTTATAAGCCCATATCAGTATTATATATTTATTTCAAATTCTTTTTTTAAAATTTTGTTACCAATTTTATAGAGTCAAAAAAACTTTTCTTAACGTCTAAATTCACAGTTTTCTTAAATACAAATTAGAGATATAAAAAGCACGCTAGAAAAGCTTTATTACGTTAAAAATAATATTTTTATATGGAAAAATAGGTATATATATGTATATATTTCCACTAAGTATCTTGGAGCTTAAAAAATATGTATTATAAAATATATTAATTTGTGTTATTTTGTCAGTAAATATTCCCGAAAATTTCTTTTAAAAAATATTGCTTATCACAAAAGTTATAAGAAATTATAAAGAAAAGCATATAAAGAACAGTTTTTAAAACCTCCATATGAATTCACTTTGACTTTTTTCATCCTTAGTGATTTTTTTTTCTATGCAGCTTCTTTTTTTCCCCAAGAAAATTTTCTATATTCTAAAGGGTGTCCCACAGAAGTTAAAATGCGTTACAGATCAAATTTTACAAATCCATGTACAAGATCTTAGGAAGGGAAGTATTTGCATTTCTAATTATTTATATATATAATGATTATAAACTTGTATATCACAAATTAAAAGGAATTTACGTTAATAATTCACTTAAGCGAAATGTTTCAAGTTTAATAATTGTATCTTTAAGTAAAAGACTCCATAAAATATTACTGAAAATTATATTACCTTCTGACTAAATTTTGGAGATTTCAACTTTTTGTCACCAGCTGACTAAGTATTATTGGAATTAGCTCTGAGTCAACATTCTGATTACTCCTAGCACCAATGATAAAGAAAATGCCTTAGATCTCCCAGATCTTGCCTTAGGCATAATTTATTAATATTTTGTTTTTAAGAACAGAGTTTTCTATCAAATATATATAAAAAAGTTAAATATGAAACAAAACATCGAGAAGCAAGGGGGCATAAGAAAATCGAAAAATGGCAAACATTTTACGAATTTATTTGAAAATTTCACATAAACTAATAAATATTTTTTAAAAAAATATTACCATGTCCCGTCATTACCTTACCTAAGTTAATAATTCTTTAAATAAATTCGATAAACACCCAAAAAAGTATTAAAATTCAAAAAATTCCGGTCACTGTTAAGGCTGGACTACTCCTTTTAAAGACTACGTTCTGATGACATTTCTATGTTTATTGGCGTGGGCCTAGATAGATCACAATATGAGACAGAGTGTGAGTGAGTGAAAATTAACGTCACAGTGTTCAGCTACGCTAGGGCTTTTAGCGACGGACTTCGTGGCTTTTTATCAGAGTCAAGTGACGAGAACGAAACCTGAACTGACATACCTCTTCTATCTAGCACACCAACGAAGGCATGTTTGACATCTTGACAGATTTAACGTGCCTCCCTCCGGGTCCCAGAGGTACTAGGCTCGAACGCATGACATGGCGGCCACTAGAGAGAGAAAGATTCCGTTAGAATGTAGTGGGGTGCCGTAGAGTGTTGAAGCTTATAGATATATCTCTAACATTTGTGAAGCTCTTTAGCGTCTCGAGAGAGTCTCTGGGTTTCCCCTTTTGGTTTCTCTTTGAAGATGGAATGTGGCAAAGGTAGCCGAGTGATATAGGTATCGGATCGTGGCTTGCCTTGTCACGAGTTCGAGCCCAGTACCAGTAAAGATCCGCCGTGTAGGGCAGCGATGCACGTTAAATCTGTCGAGAGCTGAAACGTCCTCCCGTTGGTGTGGCGTGGTCGTTAGGAGAGGGGGTGCCAGCTCAGGTGTCGTCCACGTCACTTGACCAAGGTCTCAAAATTTCGTGGTCCGTCGCCAAAAAGCCCTCGTGTAGCTGAACAGTGCGACGTTAATATTCATTCAATCAATTAAAGATGGAATACGCCACGCCCACAAAAGTGACACCTCATGCAGTGCCACTTCGGTTTGGACACACACACACACGTAGCCGGGATTACTATTCTACTATTCATCCTGGTACGTCACTTGCTGTGGACTTTGAAGCCTGTAGTTAGTGTGGGAAACAAGCCAATCACCTTGCCTTAGAACATAAGCGTCGGGATGTCCAGTCAGTTATATTTTCAAACGCGAAACGACCGTTGAGACATCACTAGCTCGTTAACAGGAAAGAGGGCCTTAGGTGATCCTCAAGGACCCCTATTATCCCAGTTATCAAGTTTCCTTTAGATATGGTGTAACGAAAAACCGTTTTTGAAATTCCTGTGATCTTTATAGTATAACCTGGACAATCAAGAATAGCAGATTTAGATCTGGTTTTTAGGAGCAAGGGTCCCGTGACAAAACCTGCCCTGTGTCTCTTCAGCTTAAAAATTGTACAATGGATTGCACCAATTACGTTTTTGATACTTTTCTATTTACTTTTTTTTAATTCCTTATAAATTGGTCTCTTCTTATAAGGAACATGTATTTATAGGTTTATATAAATTTTAATATTGAGCCATATGTAATTTATAAAGTAATAGGGCCTGTACACATACAATTAGATTCTTCGATCTGATATGAATTTGTCGGCAAGCCCATTACAGCACTAACTGTTGCGAAGATTTAAAAAGAGAAGTGGTTGTTATACGGTGCTGATCTTGTCATGGATTTTGAGGTGCATAATACACCTAAGACAGTGGTTCTCAAACTTTCACTACTGGCGCCCCCCTTTTCAATCACAATTTTTATCGCGCCCCCCTTATACATTAATAATGTACTGAATGCAATACTAATGCACTTTGACGCTAAAGCTACAATACGATCATAATTATAAACCGTACAAATTAACAAGATAAGTATTAAATTTTGTATATCTTACTTTTAAGTAATATTTTTTTTTTTTTTTTTTTTTTTTTTGCTTTTTAGTTCGATTCACTATAAAAGCGTGTTTTTTAGTTTGTTTTAAAACTATAATTTATTTTATAGTTATTTTTACTATACACTATAAAAATCACAATTCCAGTGATAATTTAATTAAGAGAAAATATACTGATCTGCTTTCAAGGACTTTTCAATTTTTCTTAGAAAACTTAAGAAAAAATCCAATAAAACTAAAGAAAATGTTCCAAATAAATAATGACCTTAATAAAGGACATAAATCACAGACACTTTTCGCTAACAACACAGGAACGTTATTTTCCAGCTAAACTCAAATCAACTCAAACGTTTCATGTCTCACGCTTTTCTGATATTTACTTTAGCTATCTTGATTAATATGCATTATTTCAGTAGGTTCTACAATTGCGTGATCAGTTTCAACTTCCTTTAATAGGGATCACAGATGCCCATTTTTTTTTTTATATTCTGCTTATTTACATTTATAAACCATAATAAGTCGTACAACACAGCAATCAAAACTACAAAATTGTTCATGGGGAAAGTGTAGCATGTTCTAAAAAATAATTGTGTAAAACGTTTTTCATTATGCATTATATGTTTCAGAATACTCATGCTTATCCATATATCATAAAACTCTTTCACATGGAAAAAAGACGAAACAGAAATATATTATATATATTTACAACTTCCCTAAAAAAAAAAAAACGGAGATAACTATACCAATAAGTTCGAAGGTCAGCTAAAGTAATATTTTAGGTTTCAAGAAACGTAATAAAAAATCGCTCATTGTTTGATATCGATAAAGAAACGTAAAAAAAAAATCTCTCATCGTTCTCATATTGACCGCAAAGTAAACAAAATATTCGTTTAATTTGGTTGTAGGATCAAAGATGGCTAATGAGCGTTTGAAGTGGAATATTTTATTTTTGATGATCACCAGATGATAAAAATAAATTATATCAGTATAAATGTGCACATTTTTTATTATGTTAGAAAGCATCTTGTTTTATTTCATTCCAAAAAATTATTTTTTAAACCTTTTATTTTCAATATGCTCGCGCCCCCCTCGCAGGGTTACCGCGCCCCCCCAGGGGGCGCGCCCCACAGTTTGAGAAACACTGCACTAATGAATATTTATCTTGTAGAAGCCCTGAAGGATTATATCTATAAAAACAGAAATACATGTTTTGTGGGGCCTAGGGTCGCTAAAAAATAGCCACGGCATGCTAATGATTACGGTCGAACTCTATATCTCTATTAAAAAAATCAGATTTCCTGAGTTGGCATGTGGATCTAAAAGCCTAGTGGTATTTTTTAAAAAAAAATTTTAATAATAGAATTCAATAAAGACATTCAAATTCAATAAAGTAATAGCTTTTATCTTTGTGTAAACTGAAAAACTATCTTATAGTTATTAACCTTATTAAAAACGTTGCAACGATAACAATACTCTATTTATGTTTGAAATCTATTTATGTAACAAATTCCATTTAATGAAATTTCGTCAGAAAATTATTGAATAATTTGGTGCAATTTATACATTTTTGAAACGACTAAGTTAAAATTCTTGATTTTTAAGCAGCCTATTAAAGAATAAATTTTTTATTTAATCTTAGTTGAATATGAATATAAAAATTTATTTTTTTATGAATAATATTGCATGAAAAAAATACATATTTTCCAAATATTCCATTGTTATGAAAACTGCAATTATATTAATAATTTTTTTGCATATATGTAGCTAAGATTTCTATATCTTTGCTGAAATTAAATTTTATAGAAAGATAAATTGGAATTGCTTTTGTCATAGCTTTTTATACAAGATTAGAAGAAATTTAACAAAAATTCATAACCACCAAATGAAAATGTGAATTTTTTTAAGACTTTTATTGTGTATATACTTTGTTAGGAATTGTTCTCTCAAAGTTTGTGAATATATAACTCATTTTTAAAAACTTAATTAAATTTCTTCATTCAGAACTAGGTTTAAATTTGTTATTCTCTTCTAATGCTGATAAACGAGATACTTTGATGAAGAAGATTTATTTTAGTAAATTTCCAAATAATAAAAAATGTTTCAAATGATTTTCAGATACTTAGTGCGGTGGTATTCATTTACGAATCTTGTAAGAAAACCCTCTGCTGTGTTTGGATCCACCTTCTACATGATCACAAGCTTTTCACCAAGTCGTCGTGCCCTTACACCCTCAGTGATAACACATTTCATGAGAAATGACTGCTGAACGTTCCGGAGGAGACACAGAGTTTGTTTGTGATATGTGTCACAGAACATTTCAATTTCGCAGACACTACTTAAAACACATGCAAGAGCATACAGAAAACGTTTTACACGAATGTTTCGAATGTGCGTCAGCCTTCAATTCCAATATTCAGTACTTCGACAATCTCAGAACTCATGTTCAAGAATCAAATTTAAAGTGTTTGTATTGCAATGATTATTTCAGATCACCTGAGACTCGTAGGCTACACGAAAATCAACACGCAAGAGGAAATGATTTAATTTGCGAAACGTGCCATAGCAAATTTCAGACCAAAAAGTTGCTACAACAACATCTACTGTTACATGGATCTGAAAAATCTATTAATTCTGGAGTGTGCAATAGAGGATTCCCACAGAAAAAGGCGGAAGAAACAACTACGCATCACCACGATGGGAAGAAACAATTTAACTGCCATATTTGTGGGAAATTCTTTGGTAAAAAATCTAAACTTAAAAAACATCAAGAGACACACAGCAATGATAAACCCCATTCCTGTCCATTTTGTGATAAAAAATTTAAAACAAAAAAATATAAAAAAGCACACCTACTTATACATACAGGAAAAAAACAACATACATGTGATAAATGTAAAAAAGCATTTTCTCGATTAGATCATTTGAGAATACACTAATGGTCTCATACGAGGGAAAACCCTATAAATGTGAAATATGCGGCAAAGTGTTTTCTCAAATATCGAATCTTTTTAAACATAAGAAACTTCGTTCGGGAGACAAGCCACATGTTTGTGAAATTTGCGGAAGAAAATTTAGGCAAAAAGGAAATTTGGAGACGCATAAGAAACTTCATTCGGGAGACAAGCCTCATGTTTGTGAAATTTGCGGAAGAAAATTTACACAAAAAGGAAATTTGGAGACGCATATTTATAAATGATGAATTAAAAAAAATCTTACAGATTGCTATTGAAATGATTTTTTTTCTGATCGTTTGAATGTTTGATTAAACATATGTAAGCATAAAAAAAACAATGTATAGGGTGAAAGGCCTATATTCCTAGTTTACATTCACTAAAAAAGCATTCAAAAACAAAAGAATACTGTCTGATAAAAATATTTTAGAATTTTATTACAATTTTATAGTTTTTCATTCCACTGTGTTTAGTAAATCATTTAAACATGTATCTGGACAAAAAAAAAGTATATAATACAAAACTAACATATTCATTATTTTAACAATAATTATTTTCTTAGAGCTTAAAATAATAAAAGGGGTTTAGTATTTTCATTTACTCAATCAATCATTATATAACAATAATTTCCTTTTCAGGTTTTGAAATAAAAAAACATTAAAAATGTTCATTCAGCAATTAGTTGTGTCATATCGTTATATTAAAAAATGACTATAAAAGAAAAATCTTGTTCATTGATAAAGACTTATTTAATATTTAAAAGATTGTTAAATAATTAAATCAATATATAAGATATATATTACTGTTATTATATTAATTATAAAATATTTTTTCTATATTTGGTATCAAATTAAATAATAATTTAACAAAAACAAATATTTCAATGTAAGTGAGAAAATTAGCAAGCTATAAAGTAAACAGAAATGAATAAATGTAAATAGAAATAAAAATTATATCAGAAAAGTAATAGAGCAGTATAGTAAGTTTCTGCTATTGAACTATGGGTGAAATAACCTGAAATAGATAAACCGAAAGAAAAATTAATGATAATAAACTGATTAACAAAATATCATAAATAAGAAGTATTAGGAAGCCATCAACAGGAAAAATATTAAATAAGTATTACATGAGGAATGGTGTAATACTATCTAACATCTCTGTAATATACTTAATTTAAAGTATTAGTTAGAGAATTCAATACTAAAAAAATTAAGTTAGTATGAACTAAAATAAAAAATCTATTTAAAATAGGTCCCTGTTGAAATAATCTAAAATCAACAACAGTACTGAATGATACAAACAATAAAACATGTTGCTAAAAAATTAATTATTCAAACATTAAATTAGCTGATGAAGGAAGAATAGCAAAAATCTTTATTTTCAACGACAGAAAATATTATAGCGATGTATTGATATGTAAAAAAGGTATACAATGCATATCTACAATTAGCTAAAAACTACATGAAGAAGTTGACTACAGAAGAATAAATAGTCAGAAGGAACATTAAGCAATGATGCTACAAACAGTTTTGAACAACAACAAAATAACAGAAATTCTTACATACCGTAAAATCAGGCGTATAACGCCCACTTTCAGCATAAAAAATTAAATTGAAATTTAGGGATTCAAGAGCTTTAGAAACAAAAAAAGATGAGTATAGAAAAACATTTTGACTTCTAGAAATATCGAAATACTGTTTATTTAAAAGAAATGACACTCCTTATGAACTTAAAGAGTTGTAATTCTATATAGATGTATACTATTTTTTTCTATACCTTGGAATAATACCTCAAATAAATTACTTCAAAACATGAGAGCATATCATACGTACATTTCAAGTCTCTTCGTACAAAAGAGAGCGTGTGTTATTGTATGGCGAGCATAACAAACATTAAAAAATGCAGCTCAAAAGTATAGGTGAGCATTATACGCCCGATTTTATCATAATTTGATATTTTTCTTTGCACTGTTTTTTTAGCATCAAATTGTTCGATATCGTCCCTTTATTTCATTCATTTCACCATTGGAATGCGAGTCTATATTTAAATAACTACGCAATCTTTCATGATATTCAACATTGAAGGAAGAAAATGAAGGAAGAAAAACAATCTTTTTTTTCAACCAAAGAAATGTACATTCATAAAATCTTTAAAAATATATATGAAGAACAGATTGTGAAGGAAAGTTAAATCAAAATGCAACATGACAAAAATTGCATTAACTCTGAATTTTAAAGTGCAAAAAAAGAATTACTTTTTAGAGCATTCAATCCCATCCGTAGTCTGATTTTGATGAAATTACCATAAACAGCTCAGAAAATCTTAGACGTAAATAAAAATTCGCATTAGCATTTGTATTCTTACCTATAAGCATCACAGCATTTAAATTGGCACCAGGCGAATTGTGCTATTTCCCACCAAAATCTTACAAATCTCTTTTGTTTCGTATTGAAATGTTTGTTGTTTTAATATCAAGGAATAATTCGTGTGGCGCTAATTTGGTCC
Source organism: Trichonephila clavipes (assembly GCA_019973935.1). Taxonomy (NCBI): domain Eukaryota; kingdom Metazoa; phylum Arthropoda; class Arachnida; order Araneae; family Nephilidae; genus Trichonephila; species Trichonephila clavipes. The sequence goes on along the minus strand of BMAU01017548.1, from coordinate 454,122 downwards.
CAATAAGTTTTGCATTGAGTTCCATTTTCTTTTTGTTATCATAATATTATAATTGCAAAAGTTTGTATGTATGGATGTTTGTTACTCTTTCATGCAAAAACAACTGAACGGATTTTCATGAAACTGTACAATAATATAGCTTATACAATAATATAATTTTTTCTTGTTTATTGTAGTTTTAATTATATGATACCGTGACTCAAGTTTTTAAGTCAAAAAATGATTTGGGAAGCTCTTAGTAAATAGAAGCTTAGATAATGTGGTACTTATGTAATAGCATCACCACATCAAAATTGGTGCCATGCGAATCACACCTTGATACCAAAGCAACAACGATTCTAACATATTTTATATAAAATCAGTTAGATTTTGGCGAAAAATGGCGCAATTCATGAGGCGTCAATTTGTCTGCGGTGACGATTATACGTAAATACTGATAATAATTACTTATCCTTTAGCACAAATATCAGTGGATTATTTTAGACAATGAAATTCACTTCTTATCTGCTTTTATTCTTACGTTCAAAAATAATGATAATCTGTTACAAAAAACTTTATTGCTTTTCTTTGTTCAACGACAAATTCTAAATCTTGCTTAGTGTAACAATAAAGTTGAAAATGCTAGCTAGCTATATAACAAAAAGAGAATATAGTAATAAATACATTTTTCTACACACATTTTTTTAATGATTTTATTATGCAGGTTTGGTAGTAACAAATTGATCCTTATATCAAAATAAATACGTTTATCATTTCTGGACCATAATAATGAAATTTAGTTTGCATGTTTCTTTTGTTGAATTGAAATCCGCTAAGAATGCTCCGGAGGAATTGATGTTAAAAATTCCGTTTGGGCTCTATTAGATTTTAGACTTGAAATTTAGCACATATGTTTATTTTACGAAGTAGAGATCCATTTAAAGTTTCTTTTGTGGAAATTCAATTGATTATTGGGTTAGGCGAGCACAAAAAATCTTTCTACTTCTATTTTAGATATTATTAGAAATTCTTAATTCTGACCTTTTTATATCAAGAGGCGAGAGTTACAGCTATAAAAATATTTTTCAATGCAATCAAATTCTTAATGCTAGATATCAAAATTTATGAATATGTAAACAGTATTTATTTATACAGCATCATGAAATACACAATGAAGCGGGCGGATAATGGCAAGTCAGCTATAATTGTACTATTTTGCAACTGATGAAACATGGAATAAGCAAATAAAAGAAGAACAATAAGCTTTTCCAGACCAAATTGTCACGATATTAGTTGGAAGTAGGTAAGACGTATTACTGAAGTGTACCGATATTCAGGCAATTATATAATTTCAAGCTTTACTTACTTTGGGGCTTACTACCTTGATATTAAAATCAGATAAATTGTAGTCTAAGCACAACCCTAGATGGATAATACAAAGAAAAAAAACATTTAAAAAAGATCTCGTTCGTAAAAAAAAAAATTAACTTAAATCGCACAATATTGGCAATCTGTTAATCCCAATTAGTTTTAATTGTCGTTTCTTTCAGTTACATTTTTCTACTTTTTTGTTACAATGGAATTTGACAATAGAGGAAAAGGGTACTTACGTATCGGCGTCACCTCAGCAAAATTTGCGATATCAAAACTGATTCTTACTTGTTTTATATGAAAAAGAAAAAAAAATCAGTCAAATTTTTCTGAAAAAAAGTGCCACTTTGGCTGCGGTGATAAAAATACCTATAGAATGTAAGCAAATGTTGGTACTTTCGTTTTATCGCACCAATGTGAACATTCAAATTAACTCTCCAAGTTAGCAGCTTTGATCTTCGCTTAGAATAAACTTGTGTTTGCAAATATTTTTATTAAAGTTAAAAAATTTTTAAGCGATTAATTTTTAAGTTAAAATTTCCAAATTTCACTCATCGGTAACTTCTTTTTTTACTATAAAAAATGTACTGCGTTAATGAATTCTTGAAAAGAGGGTTTTATTTCAGCAATTAACTGTTTTTCCATTAGTTTAATTTTTATCCCTTTTTTCTCTTTTTGTTATTCTGCTAGCTAGGATTTTCAGCTTTATTGTTCAGGACCAACAGTACTGAATGAAACAAATAATAAACCGTGTTGCTCAAAAATTAATTGAGACAATACTTTTTTGCAATACTTCTATTAAAAATTATAATTTTATTGCAAAGAGCAAATGAATGAGTACATACAATGATAAATAGCTATACAGATAAGTGATATATATATATATATATATATATATATATATATATATATATATCATATATGGACAGTATAACATAAAATAAAAATAAATATAAAAGTAACCTTACACATAGCAGAAATTATAATATTAATTCAAACCAAATAGCTACTTTAAAATAGATAAATTAAGGTCTGATTTTGATGAAACTACCATAAGCAGCTCAGAAGAAAAAAAAATCAAGAAATTTATAAGTAAATAGGAATTCTAACATAAATCACACACACCATTGTCAATCTGTTAATTCCAATCAGTTTGAATTGAGTGTCATTTTCTTTTAATTTTATTTTCTACTTTTCTGTTACAATTGAAAAACATGGAATTTGCCAATAAAGGAAAAAGCTCTTACGTATTGGCCTCACTGCAGCAAAATTTGCACCACAATATCAAAACATATTCTTATGTGTTTTATATGAAAAAAAAAGTCAAATTTTGGTGGAAAATGTGCCACTTTGTCTGCGGTTAATATGTAAGTATCAGGATCTTTTTTTTCTTTTTCAATGGTTAAAAAATGTCATTACTTACATTTTATCGCACCAATGCCAACGTTCAAAATTTTACATGTGTTGTACGTGCTAAACTGTGGCAACCATGCGCTTCGTTTCATGTAATGTCGAAAATAGGTTGGAATAATATATAAGAACCGAAATGTCATAGGAAGATTTGGTACTTATGTATAGTTAGTTGCCAACTCTATTAATAACTCGCCAAGTTGGCAACTGCCATTTCCTATGTGTCGTCCATGCTGAATTGGCAACAGTGTGCTTCGTTTCATATAGTGCCGCCAATAGGCTGCGATAATACATAAGTATTTATTTTTTTGACCAAATGGTCATGATATGCAGTTGGAAGTAGGCAAGAAGTACTGCTGAAATGTACCAATATTCAGGTGATAACTTAGTTTTAAGCTATACTTATTAATGAGCTGGGTACAGATGGATTGTAGCCAAAGTATGCAAATACGTAAGTACCACTTAATCTAAGCTGCGGTTTACAAAAAACTTCACAAATAATTTTTTAGCTTATTGGCACCTCACGAATCGCGTCATTTTCCGACAAAATCTGACCGATTTTATATAAAATATGTTAGAATCTTTGTTGTTTTGGTATCAAGGTGTGATTAGCGTGGGATAAATTTTGCTGTGAGGTGATGCTACAACATAAGTGTCTCATTATCCAAGCTTATGTTTACAAAAAACTTCACAAATAATTTTTTGACGAATAAACTAATTTGCTAAACTTTGAGTCACGTTATCACATAATTATAAGCATGAAAATTACAGTTCAGAAAATAAACAAACATAAAGCTGTGTGACACTAAAATAGAAATTATTGCATTAATATAAATCAAAAGGTTATCTAAAAAAGAAAAATTAAGCCTTAATTTTGAAGGAAAATTTTAAATATAAAAAATTTAAACATTAATAAAATAAACAAATAAATATGAAGCAACCTAGAATGTAGTAGAAATTATAACATTAATTAAATTACTTCCTTTTTTTAAAATTAAGTTAAAGGATAAAATGCGTTGAACGTAAAAATGGTTCGTAATATTTTCAAATGGATAAGCAAAACAAATGAGACTGTTGCCAAAACAACTAACTAAAAACCCAGTTGTTGAAAAAAAATGGAAAAATCGTTTAAAAATTTGATTTTAAAAAATCTAAAGCGAATTTTGAAAAAAACTTCTTCGTAGTGCACATCATCAGGACCTGGAATAATTATGTGCCAAGTTTCATACTTCTGGGATGCTTAGTTAGGGCTGTAGAGAGGAAACACACACGCTCAATCTTTACTTTATTAATATAGATTAACATAGATTTGCTGTAATAAAAGTGAAGTTTTATTGTTTTTGAGCTACCATAAGTTTGGCTTAAAGAAATATTTTTTTTTGGTTTTTACAATGTTTTAAATGATATTTCTTGCTTAAAAACAAGTATATCTAATTCGGCTTATAAAATTCATGCATCAATTATTTCTTTTGCTGAGCATTTTTAAAATGTTGTAAATTCTCGAATAGTAAGGTATTATTTTTCAGCGTTTTTAAAATTTAATTACAGCTTTTCAGAAAGGAAAAACATAAGTTTGTTTAAATAAAATATTACATAAGTGTATATATATTTTTGCATTTCGAAATTGAATTAAATAAGAATATTTTTTGAACACAACTCCTTTTATCGGTGTGAAATGAATTTTATTGGCGATTTTCATTTTTAAATTATTTCAGTTTCTTCAAGTATTAAATTCTTTGAGTTCTTCCATAGTTACTTAATTACGCTTGGTTTCACATCCAATATTCATTTTTACATATAGTTTATAAACCTTAGAAGCTTTTTACTTCGTTTTTGATCCATTTTACCTGTTGAGAAAATGCCACGATCAAAACTTTCTCAAGTTATGTTGGGAAAACATATTTAGAATTGGTGGAATACTACTGAAAATGATGCTTCTAAAAATGAGATTTCAGCTGATACTGCAGTTAGATTTCCAAATAGAAATCCATTTTAATAATTTTTAATCCATTTTTATCCATTTTAAATAGAAGAATTGAAAATAAAACTGAATATTTCTATGATATACCGTAATATATATTAAAAATATTGCAGTACCATATTATAATATTTTTAAGACATGCACCAAAAACTCAAACTTGCTAAATTGCCCCGATTTTAAACCGAAAAAAACTAATTTTACGTACAAACATGGAGAATTTTGCTTGAGTTAGTTTTCTATTTTTTTTTTTTTTTTTACATAAATGTATTGTATTTCAAAGTTTTTGTGGATATTTTGCTAAGATTAGCTTAAATAACATGTCATCGTAACAAATAATATTAATACTACCCAAAAAATATTTTTTGAATTAAAAAAAATATTTTATTCATATTTAATTAAAGTAGAATATATGGTCGAAAATAACAAATTAAAAATTAAATCTTTACAAGCATAGTTAGATTTTTTTTAAAAACTTTGCAATAATTTTATGTTTTTTCTATGTTTTTTAATCTGAAGATATAATTGTATTCTGAACGCTAAGGCTTTTTTTTCAGTTCTAGATAGAATGTTTTGAAATTTTTTATATATACTCGCAAACACATATATTCTATATAAGTTAGTATGGATTTATATATAGGTCTGAAATCAATAGTTATTTTTTAAAAAAATTCTGAAATTATAATTTTTAAAGTTTTCGTGCAATTCTCAGATTTATCTGTAAAAATAATTATTAAAAGTCAACAATGGTATAGATTTTCACATCCATACTAACTTTTGATCGTAATTTTCTAAAAAAACATTAATAAGTTAAAATGCTAAAGAAGTTTTAAAATTGTGCATTTCATAAAATTAAAAAGAAAATCTCAAGTTCAATTTTTTTTTTTACAATTATAAAATAATGGCTGATATACAGACTTTATACTGTCAAAATCAAACTAGTATTATAATTAGAAAGTAATGTCCACAAAACAGTTTTAAAAAAAGGCACTGTGTAAACTTAAGTAAAAAAAATTCAATTCATACAAGTGTTCAAATGCAGCACGCGGTATCATTTTTTATGTTTACTTGTTTATATGTTATAATATGCAATACATTTCAAATATACTTGTTCTGAAATGCGTATTGCTTCATAAATAATAATAAATGTAGACGAAGAATTGTATTACAATTATTTCTCATTATTTAAGCTAAACTAACATTTGGAATTGAAGACATTTCGACTTTTGATTTGTCAGGACGATAATTGTTTAAATCCGAAAGAGTCATTTTAAAAAGTTATGTTATTATTTATTTCTTATTGAGTGGCTTACCAACTAATGCGTTGTCCTCGTCACTTTATTTAGGCTCGAAATCACTAATTACGTAACCGATAGTTCTAGTGCGGCTTCAAAATGCGATGTTCATTAACAATGACTTTAAATTAAATTCCTTATTGATGTTTTTGTGTGTGTGTGTGTGTCTGAATAATTAATAGTTGAAGAAATGACAAAATTGTGACGTTTTGTTTTCTACATCCTGGTGAAGAATTTTGGCTTCAAGTACTGGAGTTACTAAAATTTAACAGATTCAAGAACCGAATCTGCCCTCTACAGGGACCGACGAATTTTGAATTGACCTTGGCTCAATTTACTAATGTTGTTGTTATGTGAAATTTTTGAATAATGTTTCCCGTCCTAGTGTCGACCTCATCACTTGACCGTGGTAAAAATAAATCATTTCGCCTATAGACCTTGTTTGCGCAAGCGCAACAGCACGTGAACGTGCACATGCCCAGCAATTCTGATATGAATGTAAGAAGTTGCGAGAAATAAATATACACCAGTCCACTAAAAACTGTGTTGTGATTGAGTCTTGAGTATTCGACGGAGTGAGCCATAACATTGGTCCGGTAGAATCCGAAGAAAAACCGCGTGTAGCGATGAGATAAAATTGTGCCGGAAATTGCGTCTGAAAACTGAGGGAAGAAATGAGTTTCCGAACTATTCTGTGTCCTGAGAGTCCAGCGCAATTCATCAGTCGAAGTAAGAACGATTTCCTTCTGTTGTGAATAAAAATTATTTGTGTGAATGAGTGGCTGCATGGCGCCACGATTTTGTAACTGTGAAGAGGTTGTGTGACGTCATTATGTTCTGTATATAAAAAGGGTGAAGCCATCACGTGCTCACTTTCACTCGGTAGTTCTGAATAAACTTAATTACTTTAATTGACTGGCTCGAGACTGAATTTCTTCCTCCTACGCCCAGCATCGGGTAGATGCAGCTCGCAGAATTTTAGAATTGAAATTGTTCTTTACATAAGTTTTTGGTACCCTCGGCGGGACTGGTTGTTGGTTGGAAGCGAAACTGAAACCGAATTTAAATTATTGAACTTTGAACTATAGAACTTAACTTTTTGATCTATAAAATGGAAGTGAATGCTTTGAAAACGGAAAGAAAAGGGCTGAGAACAGCATTTTCTCTCAGTCTGAAAAAGATTGAAACCGAACTCATAAAAGAAAACATCGATATGAATCAACTTTCGATTCTGAAAACTCAATTTATGGATAAATTTCAGAGACTCGACACTTGTCAGAATCAAATTTCGGAACAAGATTTGAAGATGAACAGAAGATGCCGTGCAAGAATATTTAGATGATATGGAAGACGCAGAAAACTACCGTGACCGCTACATCGAAATGTGGGTTGAATCCTAGGAGGACCCACTTTTGGTCGCCAAATTTTTTGTCGCCAAATTTTGAGCGATAAATGTTACAATATGGTAACCCTTCCATTTCATCAAAAATTTTGGATTTTCAAATCACCGAAAAATATGGCAACCCTAAAAAAAGTGCAACGTTTTTCGCCTTTTCCGAAAATACGTTATTTTGACATTTGACTTCGCTCGAGAAGGTTTGCACTCCACCGGTTGTTGTTAAGAATGGCGTGTGAAAGGAAATTACTTGAAAGTGAGGCTACGACAGGTTTCTTTGTGCTCCTGGGCACAAAGGGGAAGAAAGAGACGTTAGAATGGTGTATGAAAGCTAATTTAATTGCTTCTCGTTATGAATGTCCGAGGTGTAAAAAAAATATGCGTTTGCAAGTGCGAAAGGGAGCGGTTGACGGCTACGAATGGCGTTGCCGCAACCAGTCGAAAAATAATCGCCACGACGTCGTTCAGAGTGTGAGAAAGGGCACTTGGTTTAGCGAAAGCAAACTTGCTATTACTATTATCTTGCGTTTGACGAGATATTGGTTTGGCAAGAGCATGAATGCGTTCGTGGTGAATAACTTGAAAGTTAATAAGAAGGATATAAAGGGTCAATTTGATTCTTACCTTGCGGAATACATGTGGCGGCGATCTAACGGTCACAAGTTGGTGGAGGAGAATTTTCATAAATTCCTTGCATCCATCGCAAGGGTATATGCACCAACAGATCATGACGAAATGCAAGCGTAAGATATAAGTGCTTTTTAACATTTTTAAAAATTATTGATTTCATGTATTTCTTCGATTTTATCTTTGCGAAACGCCCCTTTTTCGTCCTTTTTTAAAAATGTAAATCATGTTGTACACACTGGTTTTTAGAATGCTTTTTTAAAATGAATTTCATTACTTTCTCCGTTTTTTTCTTTATATAATGATTATTTTAATGTATTTATTCGATTTCATCTTTGCGAAACGCCCGTTTCATCCCCTTTTTACCCCCTTCTGACGCATGCGCTTCCCAAGAGTTTTTCGTCATTGACGCCTATTTGAAAACCTCCAATTTGGCGCTTTTTGGCGAAAAATTTTTGGCGCCAAAAACAGCAGTGGGTCCTCCTAGGATTTTACCCGAAATGTGTACTCGAGTAGATTTAAAAATACGAGAAACCGTTGTTCCTACCGAAACTGAAAAGAGAAGCTTTAAATTACCGAAAATCGAACTGAAGAAGTTCAGTGGTGAAGCTAAAGACTTTTTGGCCTTCTGGAGTCAGTTTCAGAAAATTCACAATGATAAAAGCATTGCGGAAGAAGACAAAATGCAATATTTATTGCAATCCGTTGAACCGAAATCGAAAGCAAAACGATTAGTGTTGAGTTTCCCTGCAACGGCGAAAATTATCCTTAAGCCATTGATCAGTTAAAAGAGAGATTCGGTCGTGAAGACTTGTTAGTACAAATTTACGTACGTGAACTTTTAAATTTAGTAATGAAAAACGCTGTTTCTGGAAGAACAAAAACTGATTTGTCCACCTTGTACGATGAACTTGAAGGGAAATTACGGTCGTTGGAGAGCCTTGGACGAACACAAGAAAAATATGGAGACTTCCTTACACCATTGGTAGAGTCCTGCTTACCCGAGGAAATCCTGATGACCTGGGAAAGAAAACGGAATACTGAAACAGACGCTAAAGGATCGCGAACTTTAGAACATTTAATGACTTTCCTTCGCCTGGAAGTCCAAGGGGAAGAGATGGTGCAGCTGGCAAAATCCGGTTTTGGAACTCCTATCCGAAAAAGAGATTCCCCAACTGAAAGGGTTAAGCCGACTGAATTAATGACTGCATCAGCTCTGGCGAGTTCCGAAAAGTCCTCAGGTAAGAAAATCAATAACTGTATATTTTGTGAGAAATATCATCCCAGTGAAAATTGCTTTAATGCTAGCAAAATGTCTTTAAATGCTAAGAGACAATTGTTATTAAGAAAAGGTGCTTGTTTTATTTGTTTAAATAGATCTGGGCATTTGTGTGTGAGTAAAAATTGCGATATTAAAAATAATATTAATTGTTCTAAATGTTATTATTCTCATTTTGAAATTATGTGTCCAAAATTAAATAAGAATTATGATCAAAAATTGTGTTCCATAAAAACTGAGAACTCTCTATCAAGTAACTGCAACAGAAACCAAAGTATTTACTTTCAAACTCTCTGCGTTTTCATTCACATTAAAGATCAGGAAAGGAAAGTTAGAGTTCTGATTGATACCGCTTGTGAAAACAGCTACATTAGTGAAAGTGTGTTACTAGTATTTTGAAGGCCACTCCACTTATAGAGAGGAAACTATAATTCATTCTCTATTCGGGGGCAACGAAACTAAACCGAAACATCACAGCGTGTTTTCTTTTGAGGTCAGTGATTTGAAACGCTCTTATGCATGTAGTTTTGAAGTGCTATCCGAAAGGAAAATATGTGGATTTATTTCTAAGATTGAGGTTAAGCGTATTTTAAATGAGTTAAAAAAATAAAGAAATTATTTTATCGGATTTATATTGTAAAGAAACGGAAATTGTGTGAGTGTGTGGATTTTTGATTGGGGCTGATAATATAGAAAAATAATTGACTGGAAATTTTATTGAATTTGATTCGGGTTTAACAGCTATTGAAACTAAACTAGGATGGACGGTAATTGGAAAAGTATGTTCGAACAATAAAAACGTTATGTTAACGACATCGTCTTTGCATGTTCGGAATGTTAGCGTTAAAGAATTATGGGAACTTGATGTTTTAGGAATAACGGATCCCTTACTTAATGAGAATACGAAAGAAAATTTTGAATTAACCGATTTTAAGAATAAAATGAAAATTCTTCGTGATGGAAGATATGAAGTTAAACTCCCATGGAAATGTAACTCTAAAAATTTGCCCAGTAACAAAGAACTAACATGGAAAAGACATCTACGGATGATGAATAAATTAAGAAACGTTAAATTTTTTGATGATTATAAAAGTGTGTTTAGGCAATGGGAAGATTTAAATATCATTGAAAGTGTGCCGGAAGTAGAATTGAACAATGAATGCCATTATTTACCGCATAGACCTGTGGTTAAATTAGATAGTGCGACTACAAAAATACGACCCGTATTCGATGCTTCGGCCCGTGAAAAAGGGAAACCATCTTTGAACGACTATTTATATAAAGGCGTAAACCTTATTGAACTGATACCTGACATTTTAGATCGTTTTAGAATTTATCCAGTCAGAATTGTAGCCGATATTGAAAAGGCGTTTTTGATGCTATCTGTTGCACCGAAAGATAGAGGCTATCTCAGATTTTTTCCCCATGCAATGAAAAACAATTAGTGTACAGGCATTGTCGAGTTGTGTTTGGGGTGTCTTCAAGCCCTTACTTATTGAATGCATCTATTATGCATCTTTTGGAAAAAAGTAATTCCGAATGTAAGGAAGTTGCACAAAAGTTAAAATCTTCCTTTTATATTGATAATTATGTAACTGGTGTTTTCAGTGCTGATGAAATAGAGATATTTATTGAGAAAACTAAATTAATTATGTCGGAAGGATGTTTTAATTTACGTATTTTTGAGAGCAATGTGGCGAGTAAAAGTGATGATAAACACTCAGGCGAAACCTTTATTTTGGGTATCATCTGGGACTTGGATAATGATGTTTTGAAATGCTGCATGAATTTCGACTCATTAACGTGCGAAGTGAAAATAACGAAACGATTAGTTTTGTCTACTGTACAAAAAGGTTTCGATCCCATTGGAATGTTGGCACCGTCTACATTGCTCTCAAAATTACTATTGCAGGAAATATAGAAAATGAAAAAAGCATGGGATCAGGAACTACCTCAGAATATTGTAAACAAATTTATGAAATGATTTAATGAAATTCAAATTCTGAAAGATGTAACGGTACCACGTTGTATGAAAATTGATATTTTTACTGAATTGTATGTATTTGTTGATGCAAGCAAGGGGTCATATGCGGGATGCGTCTTTGCTGGATCAATAGTTGATTCTAGAGTTAGTGTAATTCTCGTTAGAGCGAAGTCTAGAGTAGCTCCTCTAAAACTTTTGAGTATACCGCGTTTAGAACTAATAGCTTGTTGTGTAGGTGCTCGAATTGTAAATTCTATTTTGAAAGCGCTTAACATGCCGGACTTGAAAGCTACTCTTTGGTTCGATTCCACAACAGCACTTTGGTGGATTAAAGAATATGGAAATTGGTCAGTTTTTGTAGCTAATAGGATAAAGGAATTTAGACAACTAACTCAAATTCAGTCATGGAAGTATGTTCCAGGAAACATGAATATTGCGCATTTACTATCTCGTGGTTGTTCTCCACGACAAATACTTAATTCTAGATAGTGGGAGGGGCCTTCCTGGTTGAAACAAAAATCGGAATATTGGCCAGATAGTGAAATCAGTTGCGAGCCTCAAGAAGTTAACGTAGAGAGAAAGAAAACTACAAATGCGAATGTTGATCTAGCCAACGATGCACCCGCCTTGCTTATATGTAATGTGTCTGATTATGATAAAATGATCAGAGTATTTGCATGGATTTTAAGATTTGTAAATAATTGTCGCAAAGACTATAACAAATGTAAGGAACATAAACTTTCTGTTGCTGAAATTTAAAATTCTGAAAAACAATTGATTCGTTTAAGTCAAACATATTATTTACCTGATGTTGAATCTTTAAAATTTGTTACTTTTATTGATAATGATAATATTTTTAGAGTAAAATCTAAAATAACTGAACGAAATGATGAAAGTTCTTTTTGTAACCTATATTTTTACCTGATAAATGTGAATTTACAAAACTTTTGATTAGATCTATACACAAAAAGAACTGTCATGCAGGAATCCAAAAAATGCAATCATTAATTAGAGAAAGGTTCTGGATTATCAGAGCTAGAAAAACCATTAAGAGTATTTTGAATGAATGTTTTATTTGTGCTCATTTTAAAGTGAAATCATTGTCAAGCGGACCTTTACCACCAGACCGTGTGACTGATTGCGCGATATTTGAAGTTGTAGGAATTGACTTAGCTGGACCTCTGTTTTTAAAAACTGGCGAGAACGTATGGATTACATTATTTACTTGCGCCGTCTATCGCGCACTACATCTTGAATTAGTAAACGCTTTATCTTCTCATGCCTTTTTGCCCATAGACGTTTCATTAGCAGGCGCGGGAGGCCCAGGATAATTTACTGTGATAACGGTAATAATTTCCGAGGTGCTTTCAATGACCTTGCGAAATTGGATTGGCATAAAATATTGAGAGAAACATCAACTCAAAAAATAGTTTGGAAATTTATACCACCCACCGCCGCATGGTGGGGAGGCTGGTGGGAAAGGTTGGTTCGCATTATCGAGGAACTATTGAGACGTTCTCTTGGAAAATCAATATTGTCCTATGAAGAATTGTCTACAGTGATTTATGATTGTGAACTTTTAATATCTCAATAGTAGACCTATAACTTATACAGAGTGTTGTTTTTTTTGTGGTATAGAAGTTTAAGTTGGCATTACTTTCCAAGATGGTGACCGATTTAACAGTTGTCAAGTGATTTATTCTCAGTTTGGTTTGGCAATTCATCATGAATAGACTCACGCCTGAACAACGCTTTCAAATTGTGCAATTTTATTTCGAAAATAATGGTCGCGATTTTCATAAGCGAATTTTGTTTAGCGATGAAGCGCACTTCTGGTTGAATGGCTACGTCAACAAACAAAACTGCCGCATTTGGAGTAAAGCTAATCCACAAGTGTATGTCGAAACACCGTTACATCCAGAAAAACTGACTGTTTGGTACACTCTATGGGCTGGTGGAATCTTTCTTCAAAAACGATGAAGGCCACAACGTTACAGTCAATGGTGATCGGTATAGAGCCATGATTACTAACTTTTCATTCCTGAATTGAACAATCATGATGTCCAGGAACTGTGGTTCCAACAAGACGGCGCAACATGTCACACAGCTCATGCCACAATCGATTTATTGAAAGACACGTTTGGTGACCGCCAAATTTCACGTTTTGGACCTGTGAATTGGCCTCCAAGATCTTGTGATTTAACACCGCTAGACTATTTTCTGTGGGGCTATGTAAAGTCATTGGTCTATGCGAATAAGTCACAAACGCTTGACCATTTGGAAGACAACATTCGCCGTGTTATTGCCGATAGACGGCCAAAAATGTTGGAAAAAGTCATCGAAAATTGGACTACATCCGAGACAGCCGTGGCAGTCATATGCCAGAAATCTTTTTAAATTCTAATGTCACAAGATTATCTTTCGAATTAAAAAATTCATGTCAATGGAATAATACATCGTTGTTTTATTGCATTTTAAAGTTCTATACCTCTAAAAAACACCCTTTATAAGAGCCCAAGCTTCAGTCTCAGCTTCATACTTAGGATTGTCGTCCTGACTTAAAAGAAACGACGCTCCTAGGCCGAGTTTGATGGCACTTGCTTTTAAATAGTTTTTAGCACATCAAAGGCAACGTATTTGTTTATAATTTATTTGATACACTACAACTTTCCAACGGCATTGCTGGTCATGCACCCTCACACCATGACTCCACCATAGCCATCCTTTATCTTTGGTTCTAAATCCTCATTTCCCAAGCGCTGTGAAAGAGTCCCTTATAGCCCATTTCCGAACTCTTATGCCAAAGATGCAAAATTTGCTCTCATCGGGGAATATCACAATCCTCCAGATTTCCAGCGACTTTTTAAAATGCTCTATTGCAAAAGCCATGCGTTGAATCAGGTTGATCATTGAAATATTAGGCTTTCTGCGAGTCACTCGACTACGGTATACAGCCCTTTTCAAGATTTTTCTTGCAGTATCCATACAAATGTTTTTGTTATACTTCTCGTGAATGTCTGTTGCTATTTGAGTTACATTCACACGCGGATTTTTTTTACACCAAGGATATCATACTTCGTTTTTCTCTGAACGACCTAAACGAGCTTTGGAAATGAAAAGCTATTGTACAAGCGACACAACTGAAGATATTTTACGTGATAACTGAATGCAAAAACTTTGTTAACCTATAACGGCTGTTATTAAAAATTCCAGGAATCAAGAGTATTGGAATAGTGAAAGAGCACTTTTTGTGACTACTGTTTGTGTGTTTTGCTACAAAACTTTTGTTATCGTACGTAGTTTCAATTCAAAATTAGATTATTACAAAATTATTTACTTCTAGAATGCTTGGTATTTAAATAACAGTGAAGAAATTCATGAAATTTTATTTCTAATAAATTTCACTTTTGGTGCATGATTTGTTGTGGCTGAAAGCAACCTGTTGTGGCTGAAAGCAACCTTTTTCTAGCAAGTGATTATATATATTTAGACATCCGCCCCCAAACAATATATATATAACATATTTTTTGCACATATATGTTCTAAATATCTTTTACTGGGTATGGGGGAGTGTTGAAATATTCAAACCATTCATAAGTTATCAGCATGCCAGCTGAGACATTGTGGTTTATCAAACACTCTTTTTCATGATGTATTTTCCACTTTTTTAAATATATTACCCTTAACTGTCTTTCCATTAATCACATGCCTGACAATAAGGAGATAGCACTTCCATATCAATAATCTTTCCAGGACTATTTTTCATTACAAAACATAACCCTGGATTCTGTGTTTCTCTCTCCATATATTTCATTTCCACTAATAACAAAATCTGAAGAATTTATCAGAGTCCTCTCTTTTAAAGCTGCACTTCGCATTGATACTTCAGCAACTTCTTTACTGCACAATTTTAATTTATATATAAAGTTATTGTAAAAATTTTCAGTAAATGGTGGAAGAAAGTCAATGATACAACAGAAATTTGTGATTGCTACACACTTCAGTCTTATTGTTCACATCTCGTACACAAAATTTCAGGTATAATTTTCAGTTTAGGTAATATTTTTTAGTTTCTAAGTGAGCATCAGATACTGCAGTTCTTGTGTTCTACCAAAAAAACACTGAATAAACTTTGAGTTAGTGTGATATCACTTCCCCACTTTTTGCAATAAACAAAACTTTCACAATGTTTTCAAACATATTTTTTTCTATTCCTCTATAACCGTAAAAACCATGATCATATTTTCAATAAAAGATAAAGTAACATTTAACAACAATCTTTTTACCAGATCCACTGCCATTTAAGGATTCATGCACACTGCTCTATTTAGCATCGCATTACCATTTAACTAACGCTCATCTGATGGCCAATTGAGAGAGTCAGCAGAATTCATTTTTACGAAAGAGAAGTAAAACAAATATTTTTTCTTCCAAAGGTTTTTTTAAAATGGAACGCAGAAAAGATTCACTCCCACGTGCTTCAATTTTCAAAACAAGGGAGAAGATAGAGGTAGTAGAAGTTGTAGTTAATATTTTGAATATCAGTTGGATTGAGAAGTTGTAGTTAATTAGTCTGCCGCGTTGCGTGGTTAGCCATTCTTCACTACAACACGGTTGAATGAAATAACAATAAATTTTTATTAACTTTAAAGATAAAAGATTAAATGAGCAATTAAGAGGTAAGCTTCCAAAAACGGAAGTCGTTAAATAAAGAGCACTTTTTTAGAAGAGGAGAGGGGAAGGAAACAGGGGGATGACAGTCTGCAGGGTTACAGATTAGTTAGTTAGTTAATATTAACGTCGCACTGTTCAGCTACACGAGGGCTTTTGGCGACGGACCACGTAATGCAGGGTTACAGAACTTAGCAAATTTCTCGCCAATATCGGCGCTTGCTTTGAATACGATGCCAATGATTCATTTTCGCATTAGACGTGGACCTGTTCACATGGTGAAAGCTGTATTCTTATCGAAAGCATAAAAAAAATATATAACCATCTTTCGAAATAGCAAGTTTAAATACATGGAACAAATTTATTTTAAATGAAATTAAATAATTTATTTCTTCATTATTTTTTGAATAAAAAGTTGAATTATGTAATTGCGGTGGTAAGTAGTACGAGCAGAAAGCGCTTACATTATTGTTTTTTGAAGCTCCGGGTTTTTAACGAAACGATACTGGATTAATTTAGATAATACGATTACTCATGACACGGAAATTCAAAAAAGAAGCAGCTCCTCTGTTATACATTTTGTAGATGATACGAATAAGTATTTTAAATATAAGTACCAATAAGTGATTTAGTCTGATTTTTTACAAATGTTATTACTATAAATCGAAAGGGTAAGTTTTTTGATACAGAATAAAAAGCGTTTACTAAAGTGATTTGAAAAGCTTATTTTCGTATTTAGTTTTCTATTCTACAAAATATAATGTTTATTTATAATTTTTTAGATAGCTTGTGCACTGAACTAGAAACAATTTTTTTCTCAAACTTGAAAGCTTGATCAGATTATAAATTAAACTCATTTTCAAACGGAAATTAGTATATATCCTTCCATAGTATAATCATATATCTACACATATAATGTATGAACTCGACTCAATTTGTTACTAAATTAATGCCAAATAAAATAATGAAAAAGTGGATTTCAATTACATGTTACTGCTAAATGTAATTATTCATATATAAATACATATTTGTGCAAGCAATTCTTTTTTTTTTTTGTACCTAATGAAATTCGAGTTCGAACAAGACAAAAATTTAATTACGTACTTCCTTTTTAATTAAATGGAATGAAAAGTCGAATTTATACATGGTATACGTAATTTACACGCAATAAGTTGTCTTATAAAGAGAAAGTTAAAAATTCGCAGATTTAAAATGCAAGAATTCTCGTTCCATAAGAAAACATATGATACTCTCTCTTATGGCTTCCTCTTCTAAAATAACTATATTAAACGCCGAATTAAAAATAAATTCCCTTATTTAAATGCCTACAAAATGAATGAAAAGGTTTATTGAAATATTTTTACCTTAGCAACAATAGAAACCACAATTTCACACAATTATTTCTTTACAGCAAATTATTTTAAATAAGGGATGCATTTCTCTACTATGTTAAAAATCATACGGTCAATTATTTACAAATTACTAATTAAGAGCACTTCTAAATTTATATTAATTTAAGTATACAAAGCATGATTTAATTTTTTTTAAGAAAAAGTTATTAGAATTTTTTACGAGATTTTCTGGCCGTAATTTTATATCCTTGCTATTTTTAAATAATTTAAATAGAGTTTATCCATAAAAATGTATCTAATTATAAAAGTAAAATTTTATTTCTAAGAATGTCCTTAAAATTTTAAGACACGTTTACATATATAATGGACATCATACTTAAATTCCTGTTTAATTTAACTATTGAGTTCCAACCCTCCTCTCAAACTTTTTAGACAGTTATAAAAGCGTGATTCTTATTGATTAGTGTGGGGGGGGATAAGGGTGATAATCTTATTTTTTCTGCTTCTTAAATCTTCAAAACATGCATATACTCTGAAAATTGTTTATTTATTCAACCATATAATAGTATTACTTCTATTTGTTATTCTCTCTTCCGTGTTCTTTTTAATAAATTCTGAAGTTGGAAAAAAATTACTTTTGAGTCAAAGATAATATTCACAGTCCTCTAGTGTAAATCAATTACTTTTCATTTTATGTTAAATACCGTAAATTGTGCCAATCCTAGCTCATGACGCATGAATATTTAATCACGCAAAGTGAGTGAGATTATGTTGAAGCATTGAATATCGCGTAAAATGGGTGATGACACAGATAATTTTTATCAAATTGCAACTGTAGCACTTTTTGCTGAAATAAAAGGCCATTTGATTTCATAAATAATTGCATTACACACACACACACACACACACACACACACACATATATATATATATATATATATATATATATATATATATATAAACTTTTTAAAGAAGCATGTAAATAACCAAATATCATACAAAAAGAGGATAACCTAAATGAAATTGGGGTCTGGTAAAAAACACATGACTTTTAACAAATTTGGTAAATTCAATGCAAAAACTACATTATTTTTTAAAAACACTTTTGATACAACTGATCACATACACGAGTACATTTGTTATTTTGATAAAGTTTTGAAATGAGACAATCTAAAACATAGTTTAAAATTAGAATATAATACATTGTTGATTAATTGTGATATTGGTTGCTAAATAACACGGAAACATTAGATTTGTGGTGCCTCAATTTCAATAGTATGCGTCTGCATTAAATCTGGTAAGACACCATTTTCAATAATTTGACCGAAAAAACCCCGAAGTTTATTTTGCTTTTATTTCAACTTTCATATTATTCTATTCTCTGTATTTTAATGTTGGATCATATCTGCAAGCAGCTGTATTATTGGCTGAGATTTATTTTTGTGATAATTTAATTAAAGAAAAAATACAGCATTATGTAACAAAATTTGTTTCAAATGTATAGAAGAATGTATTTGATAAAGCATGACGATAAACCTGGATCCCCATTTAATTAGTTATAATTGTAAGGGGTATATCAAGGTATTGACTCATAATAAAATAAATTCTCATCGGAAAACTTGATCAGTTCAAACTTTATAAGAAAAAAAAGTAAAAACAAATGTTTATAGCCTGTGTGACGTATATTCAATAACACTACGAATAACCTAAAACCTCCCTTCCTCTGATTTTTCATAGAAATTTAGGTGCCATAAAAGAAGAGACATCTGTTTCGCTTTGCTTCTTCCCCAGTCAGTTCAAAGTCATTCGTTTGAAACGTGGTCGAAAACGAGTTCAAGCATCTCTCCTCTTCAGAGGGTGGCTCTACCTTCCCCGCCTGTGGGGGCAATGAACCGCAGCTCTTTTACAGAGATGCACTTGTATTTTTCTCTTTTCAGATAATTTCCTTGCTCAAACGTGAATGGGATTTTAAGCGCTATTTTTTAAAAATTAGCTTATTTTTATATACATAATGAACTGAGGAAAAATATTTGAAATTATAGTATGATCATGGAATGTACATTAAGTTTTATTATTAATTGTAGTAAAAAATTTTTTTGGAGGGGCGGGTGAGTTTGTACGGAATTAATGATTTCTAATATGCAATAACGCCTGCTTTTTTGCTTGGATTATTTCAAATGCGAAAGTTATTTCTTGGCATTAAGTCATCTTAATACAACCTAATTGGAAAACAAAAGAGATGCTGACATTGAGTTTCATGCTTTTAAAAATTAAAATGTGTTTAAAGATGCGAAAATTTCTTTATATGACAAAAAAAAAAAATTATAACTGATAATAAACACTTTACTTATTCTTAAGATTTTAAAGACTGTGTAAACATTTACCACTTTGTAATAGAAAAAGGTAATATTAAGAGAAATTTTTTATACAAAGAAACATTGATTTTGATGCTATAAAATGTAGTCAAAACTTTATAAATTTTATAGATGACATACAGATTTTGAATAAAATGTTAGTTTTCAAACTCGTTGAATCTCACTCAAAGTAAAACATTTTAAAGATGTTAAATGTTGATAAAAAAGAATAAGCTGATCACACATACACACAGAAAATATATTATTTTAGGAACAATATTGAAGCTGAGTAGTAGTGCATCACGCTTCCACACCACAGGTGCGAGTTTCAAACCCGGGCTGGGCATGGTTGACTCAGCCTTTCATCCTTTCTGTGGGTCGATAAATAAGTGCCATGCTTGCTTGGGAACTAAACACTGGGAGTTTCGCGTCATATTGACCACATGACCGAAGCATCTGCTCACGCAACTCAGCGCCCAAGGTCACGTATACTGAGATGGGCACAGCAGGTCTTGGCTCTCATGGGCTGTTGCGCTACTGATTTAAGGAATAATATTTGATTACAAAATATAAATGATCAAATTTGAAAAAGCAGTTGAAAGTACAGAATTTAATGTACAAAGAACACATATTGAGGAATAAACATTTTTTCCCCTTTAATATGAGCAAATGATTATAATGCAAACAGATACCATTATTATATAATAAATTATTAGCTTTACATAGAGATATTCTAAAATCGTTTATAGAATTGCAAATCGATGAAAATCTCAATAACCGGAGGAGAGAGAGAGTGACAAATAATGTCGCTCTGTTCAGCTACACGAGGACTTTTGGCGACGGACCTCGTAATTTTGAACCATGATCAAGTGACGAAGACGACACCTGAGCTGGCACCCCTATCTTAACTTCCACACCACACCAATGAGAAGACGTTTGAGCCTCAATAGATTTAACGTGTATCAATACTTCTGCATGACGGCTAATAACTAGATGATAAATATCGAATATTCTTTTACTTTTGGAATCTATTTCCAACTATAATCACATTTAGTTTCTATACCGGTTGAGAAAACTCTCTACCGAATTTTCAATAAATATAGTTCCATCTTTACAATTAGATTCAGTAATTAATTTTTAAATTTTTTCATAATTACATGATAAATCTTTTTTTTTTTTTAAATATTTTCTGACACAAATACAAAATTATTCATTATTTAAGAAAAAAAGGTTTTCAAAAAAAAAAAAAAAAATGTAATAGTCTTTGAGTATTTTGTTCTATACATTTCTTTAACCAGCCTATCCATTTAAATTTTAAAAAAATGGTGTAATTGAGCAAAAAAAAAAAGCACTTATTTAATTTTAATTAAAGGTACAATAAACTTAGATAAAATTAATTAAATTTTGTTAAGTAAAACTTATTTATATTTTGATTTTCAGTAAATGCATTAAAATATGTAAATTATTATAAATTCATTTTTCATTCTATTAAATGCAGGAATTTGTTACACAAACTTGATTTACGTAGGTGTCAAAAATAATGTAATTTTTAATTAATTATAATAATGTATAATCAATAATATCAAATAAAAGAAAATGGAGAATGTGTGCTTGCTTTATGTCATAATGTAAAATTTAGATTTTCTTAGATCGTTAAAGAATTATTCTAAATATCTACCTAGAGACACTTGCATACGGCTTCAATCAAGAAGAAAATTACGTGAAATATGTGTTTTGTTTAAAAGTTGTACGTATTTGCAACATCAATGGACATCGTCAAAAATCAACTATGATTCTTAGGAAACTGCACTGTTAATGATTTTATAATTGTTTTTTCCTTTTAGAATATATTTGCAGAATACAGGGTACTCTTAATCCATTCTGTTTTGATATAAAGGGTGTTTTTTTGAGGTATAGAACTTTAAATTGCAATAAAATAACGATGTATTATTCGATTGACATGAATTTTTTTTTTATTCGAAAGATAATTTTATGGCATTACATTTTAAATATGATTTCTGGCATAGGACTGCCACGGCTGGCTCGGATGTAGTCCAATCTGGACGTCCAATTTTCGATGACTTTTTCCAACACTTGTGCCCGTATAATAACACGGCGAATGTTGTCTTCCAAATGGTCAAGCGTTTGTGGCTTTCCCGCATAGACCAATGACTTTACATAGCCCCCAAAAAATAGTCTAGCGGTGTTAAATCACAAGATCTTGGACGCCAATTCACAGGTACAAAACGGGAAATTAGGCGGTCACCAAACGTGTCTTTCAATAAATCGATTGTGGCACGAGCTGTGTGACATGTTGCGCCGTCTTGTTGGAACCACAGCTCCTGGACATCATGATTGTTCAATTCAGGAATGAAAAAGTTAGTAATCATGGCTCTATACCAATCACCATTGACTGTAACGTTGTGGCCTTGATCGTTTTTGAAGAAGGATTCCACCAGCCCATAAAGCGCACCAAACAGTCAGTTTTTCTGGATTTAACGGTGTTTCGACATACACTTGTGGATTAGCTTCACTCCAAATGCGGCAGTTTTGTTTGTTGACGTAGCCATTCAACCAGAAGTGCGCTTCATCGCTAAACAAAATTCGCTTATGAAAATCAACCATTATTTTCGAAATAAAATTGCACAATTTGAAAGCGTTGTTCAGGCGTGAGTCTATTCATGATGAATTGTAAAACCAAACTGAGAATAAATCACTTGACAGCTGTTAAATCGGTCGCCATCTTGGAAAGTAATGCCAACTTAAACTTCTATACCTGGAAAAAAAACACTCTGTATTAGAATTCATAATACTTAACGAATCCTTAGAATAAGTCTAAATTTTATATTTACAAGTATTTTTCAAAAATTAAAATTATATTTTCCTTTGACCTAATTCTTCCCTTATATACTGAAAATTATGATAAAACATTTACTGTGGCAAATAAATGAGATGAACAGTAGGTAGGTATTTCGCATTATGCTATAAAATGTGAATATTCTAAGGCTATAAATGTTGGCACATGTTAAATAGTGCCACATTGTATAGTCCCTTCATGTTTTTTTATTGAAAAATAATCACGATTAGGGGCTCCATCATGTAACAGAGCTGATACGCATTAAGTCAAAATCCTTACGTTGTAATGGTGTGGAAATTAGAAGTGGGGGCTCTAGCTCGGCTATCGTTCTCGTTACTTGATCGTCATTATAATTACGAGGTCCGTCTTATTACTTTGTTCCTAATGGAACTCGTAAATGAAATATTAATAACTAGCTGGTATACCCGTTCTTCGCACGGGTGAATTGAAGAATTAAACAACACAGATTGAAGGAAAAAGAATTTTTTAATGAGTTAATTTTATGTGAATTGCAAATTAAACAAAAAAAGTTTTTTGCATATCTCAGCTAAACAAAACAAAAAAAAAAGAAAGAAAAAAAACACCTTTTAAGTATGTAGATCTAATAGCTGATAAAAAGGATTTTTTTTATTTATCATTCCTCGTAACACTCTTGAGGGTCGATTTTTCAAAATACCTCCCTAAGTTGATCTCTGCTCAGCAAAAGTAACACATTGTTAAAAGTTTTGCGTAATGAACGCTTAAAGTAGTGTAAATAATTTATATCTGAAAGTGTAATACATAAATATTATTTTCTGTTGTATTTATTTTATTTTAAAATTGTAATATTCGCAAGCAACGCCGTTTCTTAAATTATAATGGCGATTCAATGAAAAACATAGCGAAATGTTAGCGATAGTGTTAAGTTGGCAAATGCCTAACTACTTTCGTAGCTAGAGCTTTGTAAGACCCGCCGTGTAGGGGTAAAATGCACGTTAATATTTTATCCACCGCATTATGATTTACTGCAGTTTTTTTTCATACAATATTTTTTTTTGATCACTACGTTGAAAATTAAGGGATATACATAAACGAAATACTCCACTTTGGGAAATTTAATCCGTTAGAGCTAATAAATTAATTAAAGATATTCCACTGTAAAATTAATTATATACACCGTACACTTAAAATAAGTAGTCAAATCATTTTCCAAGGTCTTCACTAACATACAAAAACATAAGACACTTAAATTTTAACATAAACTATTTTTTCGGGACAAAAATAATAATCTTTGCAATCCGCTGAAAACGCAATATCTGCTACAAAACTATTCGGCTTCCCCGCTAAAATACTCATCATAGAACCCGTGCTGCCATATATCTTGGAAGAGTGGATTTCAAAGAATATTCCTGCTAAGTATTGGTAGAATATTTCTTCTAAGTTGGTGTGGTGTGGTAGTTAGGAGAAGGGGTGCCAGCTCAGGTGTCGTCCACGTCACTTGACCATGGTTCAAAATTACGTAATACGTTTCCAAAAGCCCTTGTGTAGCTGAACAGTGCGATGTTAATATTCACACACTCCAAAAAATACAGTACAGTAGTTATAATTATTTTTATACTTAAAAACGCAATATCTTCCTATTCAATTAAAATTATAGCGTTATAATTAACTACTAACCTCAAACAAATTTTGAAAATTTGTCTAAATGATACAGTGGGAAAGAGAAAGTTTATTTATTTTAAGTACCAGAACTGATAAAAGCATTTATTTTGAAAAAAAAAACAATTTCTTACTACTAAATGTGCATAATAAAATCATAAAAAAAAAAAACATTAAAATAAAGATAGATTTATAACAACCTCTTCCTTCAAAACTTATTTTTATTCTGAAATAAAAAAAATAGGCATTATTCTGATCACAGGAATTAATTAGAAGCGGGCCCCTTGCGTAGCCAAAACAAAAAGAGTTTTTCACAAACAAAAGATAGATATATGCTTTGGTGGGCATTTTTGCAGCGCAAGCCAGATTTCCTTGCAGATGCCAGAATTTTTTCCTACTTACTTGACAAATTTCGTTATATTTTGGACACTTTTTACAAATTTTTATAAATTATAGCCTATGTGTTATTCTGATTTATAAGCTATATTACTGTAAAGTTTCATTAAAATCCATTCAGTTGTTTTTGCGTGAAAGACCCACAAACATTCTCACAAACTTTCACATTTATAATATATATTAGATTTTTCAATTTACCTACGTATTCCTAAAAATAAAATCTTCAAATACACATAAGAAATTTAAGATTATATTTTTTTCAGCAGTAATAAATTGTTTTCATTTGTAAAAAAGAGGAAATGCTTTTGAATGTTAGAATATTTTATAGTAAAGTACAAACAATAAGCTGGTATTAAAGACAAAATATTATGACTACAAACATTTTTAATTTACCAAGGAGCTTCATGTATCTCGGTAAACTTGTTTACATAAAAGGATTATATTATTATTCTTTGTACTGAATTGTTTCTTTTGCGAGTAATGACAAAATACTGGGATTCTTAATTTGTTTCGACTTTTGTACAAAAAGAGTTATATTCTTAGCCTTTGGATAATCCTTACTTTTTATTTAAAATTTCAAAAGAATTGCATAATGCCTAAATTCTAAGATTACTGCTCTGATTTTTGTGCGATGATGAACTGATTTTGTGCGTAAGGTAGAGCCAAAACATTCCTACGAAGACAACTCCTTCGATCAACATTCAAACCAATTACAAAAACATTTCCCTCTCAACGCACTGACTCCTCAATCGAGTTGCAGATAACTGTGACAACAATTTTTCTTTACTTTTTTCAAAACGAAGAAAGACTTTAGCTTCAAATATCACCCCCTCCTCTTCGTTTGAACAGTCCCCTAAAGTGACCGGGTAAGTAGAAGAGGGGCTTTTTTGAGGGCTTTGTCGGCATTATCCTATGTCCGACAATTTAACAGAAAAGGAAATGCCCTTTCCAAAGATTTATTACGGCAATAAGAGGAAGAATAGTTTTCCGGCTATTTGAAAGTAACCTTAGAAGATTTACAAGAAGGCAGATGTGCATGTCTAGGTTTTCTTACACCAAATAGGCATATGATAATCCACAATGACCAAAAACTGAAGAATCAACGGGGAGAATAATTTTTTGTTGATATAAAAGATTTTACGACTTGCTTTCCATATTCATTTACAAGAACCATCTTATTCTGTATTCAGTTTCAAACGTTCAATAGCCTTAGAGCGCCCCCGAACATTCCTTTCTTTATACTATTGTACATAAAATGCGTGACTCACGAATAAATAGGCGGAAAAAAAAAAGAGAACGAACATATTATTTTAATTTAGATGTAACTATATCTGTTAGACTACGTTCTGATTATATTTATTTTTTCAGATATTTTGGATTGGATAATTTTTTTTAAAAAAAATTATCCAATACTGTAGAACTTTCTAAGTTTGAAAGTCCCCATTTTCCTTTTCTTAGAGAAACTTGTGTTTGGAAATCGCGTGTGATAATTACTACTGATTTCAGTTCAAAAAATTTCTTTTCCTTTTAAAGGAGACATTTCCTACGAATTTAAACCACATTCCACCAAGATTTATTTTTCAATATTATTAAAGGCATTGAATGAAATAGTATAAAACATTGATTACTATATAAAACACTAATCACAATGTAAACTATTGCACAAAAAAGGAAACGCTTATTTCATTTCAGTCAAAGGTATAATAACCTAAAGCAAATTTAAATTAATTTATCAGGGTAAAATTTATTTATATTTTGATTTTCAGTAAATGTTTTAAAATGTTATAGATTTATTTTTATTCTGTTAAACGCAGTAATTTGGTACATACAAACTCAAATTATCGTGTTAACTCTTAAATTAATTAATTTTGAAAAACAAATAATAGTATAATTATTTGAACACTTAGATACATACAATGAATTTAAAAAATGGAAAGAAAAAGCAAAATTTCTGCCTGTCTCTCTATGTCATAATGTAAAATCTCAAATCGATAATGGGCTATTTTATAATCATATAGTACTCTGAAGCTCTCAATCTTTTTATAATGGAAAATATTTGCTTTAAGACACAAGCATAATTCTTTAACAAATAACAAAATTACATTAACTATATGTGAGTTTAAAAAATCTTATAACTATTGAACATCTGTGTACCAATAGACATGTAAATATTCAACTAAGCTATATTGTGGTTAATCAATTTATAATTGCTTCTCTGAGAATTAATTAGTTATTTATATAACACTCTGTTAAGAATTTTTGTATACTTTCTTTCTTAAAAGAATAAAACATTGATAAATGTCATTTTTTTATTGCCTCGATAATTCATTCTGTTTTGATGCATTAGATTTCATAATAATTATTGAATCTTAAGATTAAGCTTAGATTTTTACACCAAGCATTTTTCAAGGATTAAAATTATATGATAATGTTCATCTTTGATCTAATTGTTCCTATGTATGCTGAAAATTATGACAATCGATTAACAATGACAGTTAAATGTGATAAATGGCAGGAATGTGGCGTTAACTTAATACTATATCTCAAAATCATAAATAAATGTCACTTGTTAAACAGTATCACATTGTAGATTCCACATGTTTTTACAGCTGTGGTAGCCGAGTGATCACAATTGAGGATTCCATCATCTAGCAGGGCTCTAAAACACGTTAACTTTCTAAAGGCTTAAAGTACTTTCATTGCCGTCATAACATAATCGACTGGGTTCCAGGTCGGATATCATTCTCGTTACTTGATTGTTATTCAAATAATGAGGTCCGTCTCATTGCGATATTCCTCATGTTTCCTCTGAATGAGACATTAATAAACTATCGATTTATGTTCATGTTCTTAAAAATAAATCCTTTAAATACACAAATGAATAAATGTAAAATATATATTTTTTCCAACTGTAATATATTGCTTTCGTTAGCATAAAATATCAAATCCTTTGAATTTTTAGAAAAATTCTTGATTAGTAAAATGCAAACAATTAGTTGACATAAGACAAAATTATGACTACACATATCTTTGAAGTCAGCAAGGAGCAAATCATTCATGTATCTTGGTAAACTTATTTGTATAAGGAAAAAACTATTCTTATTCTTATTTAATTGTTCTTTTATGACTAATTACAACACATTTATTTCTTACTGTTTCATCTTTCATATAAAAAGGTTATTTTATTAGTTTTATGGATAGAAGTTAAACTTGTTAGCTTCTTATTTTTAAGTTACAATTAATTATAATTCTTTTGATGTATCAGTTAGTATAACATTGCTGAAATTCTAAGATAAATGCTCTGATCTCTGTGTGATAAAAATAAATAAACTTCAAAAATATTTTAAGAAATATAATGCAAGCGTCATTCTAATTCTAAACACAATCTTCCCTTTTAGGACGTATGGTAATACAATAGTTTCCAAATGTGCAGCTCAGAAAAAAAATTAGCCCCAGTCCAAAAATAAATCGAAAAATTCACAATAATCGAATATTCTTTATTAACATAGCAATAAAAACCATTACATTTGAAAATCAATGTAAGATCAATCCCCTCTCCCAATAATTTACACTCAAAACGTGTAAAAGGCCTCCACAGGTATCTGCCGTTTTTTAAGTGATTGATTAGCTTGAACTTATTCACTACTGTGCAATTTTAACTGAGTTGGCCTGATTACAGTTATGTTGTAACCTTTTATATTTATATATTAAATGTGGGAGAAATTATCGCAAGTTCGACTTGCTTGCTGGTCAGGGTGCGAGGGCCCCGCTTGAGGTTGAAGGCTCTGGTGCATGGCACCGCTTAGCCATTGGTAAGTACGCCACTGTGTTCACTAGTACTTTCTGATTCAGTTCTTGATGCAACTACTTGTAGAAATCAAATTTAATTCAGTTGAATGAACTTGCTGATGACTTTTTAAGAAAAAAAAAAAGTCTTCCAAATTTTGATAGAATTTAATTTTTGTTTACGATAGAATTATATTTGTAGTACAAATAAGAATATACGTAAAGTAAAATTATTCATTCAGATCTGAACCGAAAACCATTATTTTTGGCAGAACGGAAACCGGAAGAGAAACGATATATTTTTTTTTATAGTTGAACTGGAACAAAAAAATTACGGTTCGAAGTCCTGGCTCTATATGTTTAGAAATCACTTATTCAAGGTATTATTCCAAGAAAAAAAATTAGAAAAAAAAATAGTGTACTCTTCCAGATCTACATTTGATAAAGAATTTGATTTCTTTTAACTGAACAATATTTCGATATATGTAGAAGTCTAATTTTTTTTCCAGGAGCTTTTTTCTTATTTTTAAAGTTAACATTTTTTCCCCAGAGTATAATGCGCACTCATGAATTTCGATCTTATTTTCTGTGTTCAAATAGTGCGTTATACGCCGGCTTTTACGGTAATTAATTGTTTCTATAACTGTTACGGTTATTTTATTTCAGACATATATGTTTAGTTTGTTGGGTTAACTGACAAATAATAATTTTTTAAAAAATTCTTACATTTTCGTATAATATTAGTGGTGTTTCGAAAATTTACTGAGTGCGTACTTTATACTTCCAACGCCATTGTGCTCATAAATAACGAAATAAAATGGAAAGAAAGTACAAATACATTTTAAAACGATACCAGAACACACGTGAATATAAAGATATATATTTCTCGAAAATTAAGCCCATTTCTGGATATTTTAAAATAAACTTTAAATTACTACTATATATATATATTCTAAGAATGAAAATGTTGGAAAAAGAAATTTTTCTAAATGATTTCGTTAAATAATTTCTGCTACGTTTTATACTTTCTTGATTATCTCTAATTGTAACTATAAGAAAGTCAATAATTAGTGTGTGAAAATTCTTGTAAAATAATATGAAAAATCTAAATAAGTTTTTGGAAATTATAATTTAATGGCTAATTTTTATTTTTGCTCGAAAACGTATTATTTTATGTCATATTTTCGTATTAATTCTCGAGCAGTAGCTTTACAGGAGGAAACATACTTTAGGAAAGGAGAAAATTGATGTGCTTCGAGTGACACAACATCGATCAGTAAATACTTCTTAAGATGAATCCAAATTCCATTAATGACTATATCTTCATTATACTTGCCTGTTATAAAAACAAACTATTCTCTATAACAAACCCCTGATGAAGGGATTCAAGTGGTACTCTATTTCAGGACTTTTGATTTAAACCCTGAATGAAGATTTGTATGTGTGAGCATGTTAGAAGAGGAAACCTCTAAAATAATTGCAAAAATTGAGAATTATGTGAATAAATGTGTTGATGATAACTTGAACGAATAATATGGATGTGATGTGGAAGTTAGAACAGTGAGGTGTTTCTTATACAATAGCCACGAATCACTTTATTTATAGTATTTTACTAAAGATAGAAAATAAAAATTTATGTATAAGTTTATTTATATAGTTAAGTTTATAATAGCTAAAATTTTTGCAGTAAATTTAATTCTAAAATTTAAAAGGAAACAGAGTATTAGACGAATTTTTTTAGAAATGTGAATAAATGAGTCTTTCACACACACACACACACACATATATATATATATATATATATATATATATACATACAAAAAAAACAAATCACTAATTACAAAAATGAAATTAAGCTAATAATTTAAAATATCACTTGCCTGTACAAATTCATTCTGATATAAGAACGAATTCATTTACCTTTAAAATGTACATTAATATTACCAATAAATATATATTATAAAAAAACATAAATTTTCTTTATTTATAAGTGACTTCTTTTTTCTTACATAAGGATAAAACTCGAAACATGTAATTCATTTTCAAAGTATTATTAATCACAGTAAATGGATTATTAAAAATTATATAACAATTTTTTTTTATTTGTAATTGAGTTCCTCATTTACTAAGCTCAAATATATATTTCTTCTACAAAATTGAATCCATTAAAAATATTTTGATTTACGTGAATGGAAAAAAGAACCGATTGTTATTTTTACAGTGAAAATTTCATACGCAAGGGAATTTAGCTATTATACTCAAGACACGGAAGAAAAAACTGCCTGAAAAACAATCTCCCAAATTGGGACAAAACTTTTATGTTTCAATGAACCACTACGGCATAGAAAAATGCTATAACGCCAAACCAGGCAACCCAAAATAATGACGTCATTGCACATCTACCAATGACAAACAACCTCTTTTCCTTTGACCGTGCCGAAGAGGAATGCCCGAGGGTGTGAGGAACTCAAAAAGTGCTCTTTATTTAACGCTACGCTTCAAAAACTACAACATATGGTAAACCAGGCACGCTACAAGAATAACAGATCAATTCAGTTCAGTTTTGGAGTCGTTATGTTGAGCTGTAAGGTCGCTGAATACTCCCCTTCCAGTGTCAACGATACCTAGTTGGAAGATGAACTTTGCGATCAGAACGTGTAGATGGCTGGGTAGGCGTTGAAGCTGTTGGATCAGATTCCACAGTAGCAGGTGTTGAAGCTGTTGCATTAGGTTCCACAGTAGCAGGTGTTTCATTCTTGGTTTGAGGTAGTTGCAAGTCCTCAGTGTTAAGAAAGAAGGCAGGTTTGCATCTATCAATAGATACAGATACCCGTTTACCATTGATGTCAAGGAAAAACACTTTATCCTTCCTTTGTAAGACTTTGAAAGGGCCATCATACGAAGAAAAACATGTGTTGCTTCCAACAGTCCTGGATGGATAAAAACTGGACGTTTACCATGCTGTTTTGGTGGTTTAGGGTGAAGTGATTGTATGTGAGACTTAAGTTTCGAAGCAAAATTCACAACATCATCATCTGGCTTGGAAGAGTCAAACATCCCCCCTGGCAGTCGAATAGTGGTGCCAAAAACTATTTCAGCTGGGGTACACAGAATATCTTCTTTAAAAGAAGCTCGTATACCAAGTAAGATGATAGGGAGTACTTCTGTCCAACGCTCAGTAGCATGGCACTTGATTGCACTTTTCAATGGGCGGTGCAATTCTTCGATCATCTCATTAGCTTGAGGGTGGTATCCAGTTGTACGACACTTCTGAACACCAAGTAGTTTGCTAAGGGCTTTGAAGAGCGAGGACTCAAACTGCCTGACCCTGGTAACTCAATTAAGGTGATGGCGGCCCATTAGTTTAACACCTTACATGACATCTAGATGGCGTTGGCTATTGCGAAATTTTTGGCACAAATATTTGTCTTAAGATTCCCAAGATTTGCAATAAATTTCTCTCTCGGGTAACCTTTTCAATGAAATTCTCCCCTTCAGCGAAAGGGAACACGCGGGGGGCTAAGGGAGGGTGACAGTCGTAAAACTGGTAAAATCAATGTTAGCTCTTTTTTTTCTTTTTCGGGGGTTAAAGCAGCAGAGTGAATCTTGACCATGAAAGACTTCTCATTTCTGGACATTGGTCAATCGTCAAACTTTTTCAACTCTTGGAACCCCTAGAACTGTAACATGTTTTTGAGGAATCCCCTTCCTCGCTGAAGGGAATATATCTTAAAATAATATTTAAAGTATATAGATAAACATATTTTTGATATTATATGTAAAGAAAATTTTAAAAAAATATTTTATTTTTTATTAAAAACTTTTTTATGATGTAATTTTAATGTTATATACTCATTGATACTATAAATTTTCTGATCCAAATGTCACCTACGCATGCATTATACTTAGTAACTGAGATATGTGTTCACAATTTTTTACACAAACTATCGACGTATAAGCTTTTTGAAATTATCTGCAGTAGCATTTCATATTCCGTGTTCAATTCGTTTTTGTATTTTGTTTTTGTTGCCAATCGCGTTAAAAATATTTTTCACTTTCTAAATACATTTTTGTGAATGGCATGAAAATGTTCATAGCTGTGTGAGAAATTCTGCATATATGGCATGAATTGGTAACCTAAAATGTAGGTCTTCTAGCTTAAATTTAAATTTTAGCATCGAATCTGTTCATATGTCGATAAATTTTTTTATCTTCTTCATTATAGGTGTTTTTTCCCCCTCAAATGTAAAAGGTTTCAAAACATTGTACTAACTAGTATAAAATTACTTAGTGGAACTCGGGATAGCAAACAATAGTACATTCACAATCTACTGCATAAAATAAAGTTTTAAAATTCATTTATTATATTACAATAAAAGTTAAAAAAGTTTTTCAAATTATGTATAAATAAAATTTTTAATTTTAATCTATGAGATCATCTTTAGATAATTGTGGCTAAACGAATTTCATGAGAACATAAATCCATTTTGCATACATATTTGTAAATTTTCTTTCCCATATTTTTTTATTGGGACTCGTGGAACACAGTTTGTCGATCAATTCTCTAGATAAATGATGTACAGTACGAAACTGTTTAATTTTTCCTGAACAAATGATTTTTAAAGGAAGAATAGGTGGATTTAAAGCAATGAAAAATTAAATTTCACGTTTTAATGAACAAACAGTATGACTCAATTTTACTTTTATACAATAGGACAGGGGTTGGCAACCTATTTCACGAGAGGTACAATTCTCAGTGGTACTCTGAATTACTCAACAAATGTGTCGATTTTTGAGAGGATGGAAGATGATAAATTTATAATGGTCCTTATTATACGAAGATCTCCAAAATTATGGACAATTGCGAAATTTCGAAAAAATCGGAAAGATATCTCGAAACATAAATTTACAGCTATTTTGTGAATTATTGGATGTCATTGCTGGTGAGATTTAATTGTTTGAAAAGAGAAGATCGCGTGCACTCTGCTCTCCGCTTTTGGTTGATTTCGAAAAAGGCAAGAAAAAAAAATTCTCTCTCCCTGTGTGTGTGTGTGTGTAGCGCACTTCCTTCAATAGAATCCTCCCCTTTCTCTGCAGGGGGAAGAGGGTCACAGTCTTTGCGACTGTGAAACGAAATACTTGTTCTTTTTTTCGGGGGAGGAAAATAGTGTTGAATCTTGACCATGAGAGAGATCTAAAATGGTTTTCTTACTTTTTCGACTCATGGATTCTGATAATTTGTTATGAATGCTTTATTCGTTTCTAACTATGGAAAAAATCCTATGTATTTTGCAATCTAAATTTTAGGAGCTGTTCTTGTTTTAATATAGATTTTATCGTCAAATGTCTTTTAAAATGTCAATAAGTTGTTTGCTCTCCTTGATTATAGGTGTTTTTATCCACAAATAAAAAAAGTTCATTTTCCATTACAAAACGATTTAGTTGTGCAAAAACAATGTATTAACGTGAATAAATTTGTTTTGTTGGTCCCGGTGCAGTAAACAATGGAATATTCACAATCTAGTAGGCACTACATATAAAGAAAAACGATTTAATATTCTTTTATAATGGAATAATAAATGTTTCT
Source organism: Trichonephila clavipes (assembly GCA_019973935.1). Classification (NCBI taxonomy): domain Eukaryota; kingdom Metazoa; phylum Arthropoda; class Arachnida; order Araneae; family Nephilidae; genus Trichonephila; species Trichonephila clavipes. The sequence goes on along the minus strand of BMAU01017548.1, from coordinate 420,162 downwards.
AAAAGTATTACAAAATAAAGTTCTTGTGTACAAAAAAAATGTTTCAGAAATTTCTAATTAGGTATACACTTACACCTGTATTACATTATTAAAGGTTTAAGGGAAACAATTTTGAATAGAGTTTTCTTTAAAAAAGTAGTTTTAAATGTTAAAAAAGTTAAAGGTTATTAATTTTGATATTTTTCTAAGATAGTATGCAGCTATTTCATTAAAAAACTGGTTAATTATGGTTTTGACCATTATTTTACATATGTTTGTAAAATATTTTTCAAATTCAAAAAATATTTTTATAAGAAATGGTACGTAAATGAAAATAAGCATTACAAAATTATTTCATATTCAGCAAAAAAAAAAAAGGAAGAAAGAAAAAACGATATTTTGAAATTAAAATTACTTTTGTAACTTTAGAGAATGATTAAAATATCATTATAAGGGAGAGAAAATAGGCTGGCAATTATAATTATCAAGCATATATTATATAAACATTGCTTTTATTTTTTCTAAGAAATTTATGTTTATTTAATCAATATATATATATATGTCAATAAAAATTTTTCAATTTGGAAGAATAAACATTAATGTCATTTCTTTTACTTCCAGTATCTTTTTTGAAAGATGTAAAAGTTTTAGTTCCTTCATGCTCTAACCATAATTGAAAACTTAACTTATCTGCAAAGCTTAATTCCTTTATAGTCATATCTATTCTATGAATCTCATTTTCATGAGATAGTGAATGCGTTAAATACCAAAATCTACAGTTACACTCAGGATGTGGACAAAGATAAGGCAAAGTTAAATCTGAACATATTTTGATATGGTTCATTAATTGGGATTCATATAAAAAAATTTTTGGGCAGATACTACATTTAAATAATGATTTTTCTTCTTTTTGATTAACTCTATTTTCTCACTTTTAATGATGTTATATCCTTTGCATACTTTGTGGTGATTTGCAAATGATTGTGAAGAAAAACAAGTATTTCTACAATATATACAACAGTTTGAATATCCTTCATTAACAGGTGCACCTCCAAAACAAAAATTGGTTGTTCACTATTATCACAATAATTCAAATATTTAAATGAATCTCTATTATATAATTTTTTCTCTTTATCAGAACTGATTTTGCTACAAACTTCATGATCTTTAAAATATGTATTACACATTAACAAAGTTTGGGAACCTGATAATACTATACAATCACTTACCTCATATTTAAGCATATTTATCATGGTGTCTTCAGAAAAAAATTTATCACGAGATCGGTGAAACAGGCAGTAGAAGCCAGAAAATAAATTTATCTATACATATAAATAAAAATGAAGTGTCTGTTTGTAATTTGAAATTAACAGCTTTTTACTAAATGCATTTAAAAGTATATACGATACTTAATGAAAAAATCAATTTTTTAAATTTTTGTCTGTCTATCTATCTGTCTTTCTGTCTGTCTGTTTGTTCCGGCTAATCTCTGAAACGGCTAGACCAATTTTGACGAAACTTTCACTGGCAGATAGCTAATGTTATAAGGAATAACTTAGGCTACTTTTATTTTAGAAAAAAAAATTAGGATTCCGAGAAAATAAAACTAAAACCAATGAAATAATGAACAATATCCGATTCAAATAGGGATTATTTATTTCAATAGGGACTATTTTTATTCAATAGGGATTATTTTTATTTAATAGGGATTATTTTATTTCGCGAGCCTTCTGTCTCAACCATTGCTAGCAGTTATATCAAGCTTTTTTCTTTGATTAGGTTGCTGCCATTCGCGACATTTCCCGTTCATGTCTTGATCCTAATGATTTTACAGTCCTTAACTGCATTGTCAAAGGTCATGCGTCCCTTTCACCCCTTCCTTGCGGCTTCGTTTGTGTTCGCGTTTCACTCTACTTGCTACTTAGACCTATTTTTGATCCTAAAGATTTTAGTCCTCACCCCATCGACAGTGTCAAAGGTCATGCGTCCCTTTCACCCCTTGCTCAACAAAAAGCAAAGAAAAAAATAAAACAAAAAAGAAACATAGATTCACAAAGTAGAAGAAAGGTTTTCGCAAACTCTGCGAAGTGAATAAACACTTTTTTTGTTAAATTCCACGTGGACGAAGTCGCAGGGGGTAACAGCTATTTAACATAAAATAAATGCATCAGAAAGTAATATTAACGTATTGCACATACAGATTAAAATTATTTACACTATTTTTAGCGTTTATTACACAAAATTTGTAACAATGTGTTACTTTTGCAGAGCAGGTAGGTGTTTTCAAAAATTGACCCACAAGAAATTTACGGGGGTTTTATTATAATAACAATAATAAAAAAATCAGCAATTATATCTAAAGACTTAAAATTTAGCAAACATGGTTTTTTTGTTCAGCTGAGTTATGTAAAAAGCTTTTTTTTTTTTTTTTTTTTTTGTTTAATTTATACAATTCACGTAAAATTAACTCATTAAAAACTTCTTTATCCTTCAGTCTGTATTTTTTAATTTTTAAATCCTCCCGTGCGAAGAACGGGTATACCAGCTAGTCTATTAATATGTTAGAAACCTGGAAAATCTAAAATATGCAACCATAAAACTTTAAGAAAATGAGAGTATGCAAACAATCGAACAATCACTTAGAAAAAACGAGAATGTCCCTGAAAGGAAAAATTAAACATGCATAAAATCAAAGCACAAAATATAAAAAACAGTACAATAAAATAAAGCAAAATTATAATTAATAATTACGAAATATATCAGTAAATCCTCCAGTTTATAGTTTGGCAGAAGCTAGAAAATGAATATACAAATGCTAAAAACCTGGAAATTTTAAAAAAGAGCTATTAACACAGTATGAAAATTGTAAAAACAAAATGAAAAAAAGAAAGCGTGTATCAGTGTGAACACGCGTTAGAAGTTAACTTTTTTGGCTTACATGTATTGAATTGTATAATAAAGTTTTATTTTGAAGTAATCTTATATATAATTAACAAATTTATTATTATCATTATTATTTCAAACTGTATTTAAAAAAAAATAAGGATGGAAAAGTATAAGTATAGACAAAATTTTCATTTTCAATACATAATACTAAAAAAATTTTATTGTAAGTATTTTGAGAAAAGTATCATCATTATTAGTCTAAATCAAAAATTTGCCTCGAAACAAAAATGCAAAATGTTCCATGCGTTGCAAATTTTTGTCGAATTATAACAAAACAAACTTTCCAGAAGTATTCATCTAATGTATAGTTATAAATTCTTGGATGCATTGTAATAATAGTGATAGGGTGAAAGAAGAAATTAAATTTTTTTATGTATAGGAAATCATTAAAATTCTTGAAATTTTTATATAAAAATTTGCGTTTACCCATATTTTGTAAATTATCATATAAAACATTACATTGCATGCATACATTTGTAAAGAATTGCTTAAAGAAGTTAAATCAGGTAAAAATATGAAGTTTTTAAAAAAAATCAAAACGCATGGAAAGTTTTTAAATTTTTTAAAAACTATACTCATTTTTTTATATGATTTTAGTTCTAAGTTACATAGAGCCAGTAAAAATTTGGGACATGTTTTTAAAAAATTTTACTGCCTACTGCAGTCTTAAAATACAAATTAATGAAGCACTATATAACACTTTCACAACAATCAAATTAATTACACCAAAGCATATATATGATTTAAAAACTCACTTCTTAAACTGGATTTGGAAATTCCATTCGATTGAATATTTAGTAAACATAATCTTTTATTGCCAAACTATTGGAAGAAATGTTGTGTTGCCACTAAATTTTAAAACAATAGATTGTTTGTTTTGAACCATTTAAATGCCTACTTCGGGTAGGTTAAAGACTCACTTCCGATTTTTTTTAATTCATAAAATTGATTATAATTTGATTTCTAGGTAACGTAAAAACAAAACAAAGTATGTATCGCAAAGCTAAAAAGAGGAAAAGCTTGTTAAAGCTGCTGTTGAATGAGGAGAGGGGGTGGGTGCTAGCTCAGGGCTAATAGACAAAAAACACAAAAGAAATTTTAAAAGCCGTAATTTTTAATCTATTTTTTCAATCTTTGAACAGATTACGGATAATACTATTCTACATATGGAGAAAAAGTTTCGTTATATTATTTTTATAAACAAGGAAGTTATTAAATATTTAATTAAAATTTTGAATATTTTTTGAAAAATCGCAAAAAAAAAAAGATTCCGTCTTTTTTTTTATGACTGATTCTAAAAGAGAAAAGCATGAAATTGTTTAGAATAAAATATCAATTCATTAATTCGAAAGGAATTATAAAGGGAATGATTTAGAAACCATTTTTACAAAAGCGTATCAATTTTGACTCATTTTTAAAAAAATCGTAAAAAATAGAAAATATCATTATTTTGTTTAAAAAAATATATCATATCGTGGCGAAAAAAACGATCGTTCCGATTCTGTAATTATTTTTTGTCTGAGATAGATGGTATGAGTTACATTTTTAAAACGGTGGGAAAATTCGGAACTTCATTCATTTCTACCTTACGTTTATCGCTAACCGTAACTGGTAACGCGCAACGGAAATTTCTCCCTACCGTGCCATAAGAAGTTAACTTCAGTAAACACAATATTAAAATAAAACAATTCAATAAAAAAAAAAGGAAGATTAATACAAAATTTCAATATGGTAACAATATTAACCACTTAATATAAAAAGTGTATAATAAAATATTTCAATAAATAATGAAAAATTAACACAATATGTAACTAGTAACAAAAATATTCAATGTCGTAATAATATTAACCGCTTGATAATGAAGCAACCTCACGGCACGAGAGCTATTGCGAGAATGATATTGTGGGTTCATTGAAGCCAAACGATATACTTGGCAATTTTCGAAAATAGGCTAAAAATTTAACGGTAACCCATCTAGTTTGTAGATTTTAGACTTAAGTGCCTCCAACGAAATTGAGCATTACACGTCCGGTCTTAAGGGTTCCTCTTATCTGTCGGTATCCCTCTGTTAAGATGGCGCTAACATCAAAACGTTACAAATAGTCTGATGCTAAAATACGGACTGTTGCCAATTCAGTAAACTGAAGAAAGTTACAAAGGAAGGCCATAGGTAGCCTAGTGGTTAGAGCACCGGACTCCGGACCGGAAGGCCTGGGTTCGATGGCTGTACCGCCAAATACCCTCCGAGTACACACGGAGTACGCGCTCCTTAAATCAATGGGTCCGAAAGTCTTGTGGGCTGAATCACGAGCGCAGGGAACTGGAGAAAATTTCCCTACACCTCAGTACCATGCCTAAAAATTGTGGAGGTGGAGATAGATGGTGGCGTCATCTATCGTAATGTTCTATCGTCCTTTCGGGAATTTCACCAAGCTAAATCGTATGGTCACCTGTATGGTGCTCAAGGCGAAGGCCAACGACAGGCGTACATCTAGCCAATTGCCACGATGAATTTCGTGGGCCTCGATCTGACTATGTCAGACAGGTGGCATGAGCAACAACAACAACAGGTTACAAAGAAATTGCTTTCAGAGATTTACTGGTATCAATATAAATACAGTTAGTTTACACAAAATACAAAATTTTGTAAATTACAAATGCCTGAATATAAAATTGTAAAATTTATCTTATGAATTAATTATCTTTCAAATGATAATGTTGTATAATTTTATTTCATTTTTGTTTATTTGTTAACTCACTTGGCTCGTGCAGCCATTAGTTGGCAACGAGTTGAATAATAGTTTTCCCAACAGATCTTTTTGAGGGATCATAGCCTGTGTTGCTCTATATCCCCTTCAACCTTTCAATCAATCAATCAAACCCAACAGATCTTTAGGATTAAACTTACTTTTATTTTTATTTCTTAAATTTACATTTCAGTATGTTTAATTTCACAGAACTTTCGTATTATTGCAACCTATTGTCGACATTATTTGAAGTGAAGCACCTCTGATTGCCTGTTCAACGTGTATGACACAAAGAAAATTGGGGTTTTCCACTTGGTGAGTTAATAAACCCTGCTGTTTTGTTCTGTTCGTATTTACTACACATACAGCGGTCAAAATTACCCATGTTTCGTTATTTATTGCATATAACAGCTCAGTTTCTTATGTAGAAGTTTTTGTAATTTAATCGGCAAAAAAAATCACCGTTATAATTCTCAAAAGCAGTTTGTTAAGCAAAATTAGTATTCGACATAGGAGGCTCTTTGATAAATTTTTATACCTAGAAGCAAAATTACCATTAAGTGTGGTTGCAAATTTTTGTAATTCCAAGCATTCTGACTATTTCTGAGGGCATTTAGAAAGTTTTATTTAAGCAGTGAGCATGGTGTTCCAAAAACAAGGAAAGTTGTCAGTGGAAATAAAAAATTTAATCATAATACACTTTAAAAATGGTTTATATATCTGAAAACAATATGTTGGCTGTTGTAAATAGGCCAAGAAGTGTGCACTATATAATTAAAAAGTGTAAATAGCTAAAATCGGTTGATAACAAGTCAATAGACCAATTCCAGATGAAGCAACAACTGTTTTAGCTTCTTAAATTAAATATCATCTTCATGAGAAAATTTTGTAATATGCATCAACTGTGGAATACTGTATTTGGGAACATTCTCTAATACTGTGAATTGATTTATTAAAAGGAGGATATTTGCCATTGTGTGTGTTTTTCACCCTTCAGAGAAAAATAAAAAAAATTCAAAATTTAACATATATTGTGCAAAAATTTTTTTACACAGTATTGTGTAAATAAAATATTGAAAAATAGAATGACTTATTTCCAGGAAGCTTTGAAAATAAATTATACTCATAATGGATGTAATTCCTAAGACAATTAAGTCAACATTCACATAATTAGACACCAGAAAAGATGCAGAAAAAAAAGAGTAGTACAATCTCATGCAATTAATTGTAGCAATATTGTAATCCACATGAGCAGTGATATTTGATGCAAATTTAGTAGTACTCTACCTAATAACACAGAAATTGGACAAATAAAAACAATTTAAATTATATACAAGTTGATTTAGTATGAAAAAAAATTTTGCATTAACATATAAAATTTTTTATTTTATTCTCTCAAATTTGTAATTTAAAAGAGGCTGTGGGAAACACACACACAAAAAGTCAATTTGATTTTCTTAAGCATACCTGTGGCACCAAGTCAATAATATGATGGCCAAAGTAAATATTTTCAGAGAAAATGAGGAAATTTTTTTCAGGAACAGTACATTTCAGAATACCCCCCCCCCTCCCAAAAAAATGCAGAAAGAAAATTAGTGATTGCAGTATGGTACTATTAACAATCAACTGATTCAATGGTTTGCATTTCTTAAGTACTACCCATGTCTGAAATTATTGTGCTTAAATTATTTTTATTGCTATTCTCTGTATCATTCTTTACTATTATTTCATATCTTACATTGTAGAATTTTACCAAAAACACACCTAAAAAGTGTATTGTTACAGTATTTTTTGAATGAAGTCTATCAAAAAATATTCCTCACCAGAAGAGCTCAATAAGGTTAAATTCAGCACATCTAAAACTATTGGTAGCATTCTTCCTAATTCTTCACAAGACTGGAATTATTGTGCCAACTGTCAAATTTTAACTTATTGGCTTGTTATGTCTAGTATGGGATTAATATTTTAAGAGGTGAATCTTGACATTATGTCCTTTCATGTTGCATTAGTTAAATTTTAAGATTTCATTAAATTCAGATAATCTACAAGGTGCTAGTATATATATAACAATCAATTCCTGTACATCTGAAAATGGTAATAACCTTTCTACTGCAAAAAATGAATTTTTTCATCACTTCAAAACCTATTTTTTCCAGTTTCACTTATGTTAGATCGAAACGTAGGGTCTATCTTCCTGCAAAAAATAAAATAATTTGAAACTTTCAAAATTTTAATTGCTGGAGATAATTGCTTGTAAAGTTGTAAGCCAAATGTTTGTATGTTGAGTTCTGATTCCAGTAATATACAAGATATTGCCTATCAAATGAAATTGTTATTTGATGTACAGGGGAAAAACAATGTTTATCATTTCTGCCTAGTTATAGTTACAAGGTCCATATCACCATTTACTACTGTGCTTATCAAGATTGAAGTAAACTTTTTTAACCATCTATGAAGTTGAATTTGAAAAAAGCTATAATGAAAATTTCAGTTTTCCTTACTGAAATAACCATTTTATTTCAAATTAGACTAATATGTTCTAATAATATACTTTTTCCCAGATTTTCTAGCTTACTTATGTACATCACACTTTAAAAAAGGATGAGGGTTATTTCCGGGGGAGCTTATACTTTTGAACCATAGTCTAGTAACAAAGACAAGCTCTCAGTAAATTCCTATTATAGCCCACCCCCTTGGCGACGATTTTTTTTATCCGCACCAAAATGCCTCCAAAGCGCGATTTTCAAACTCCTACCGACAGAACAGGGAAAAAGTATGCCCTTCAAAGAATGGTAAATTTTGATAACTATATGAATAAAAACAACTGAAATTGAACAGTTCAGCAAAGCAAATGTAATGCATGCTAAAATTGAAAAAATTAGAAAACTTACCTGCTTACGAAGGAATGTCTTTCTCCATGGGAGGGTACAGTGTGGTGATCACACGGAGAAATTCCTGAAAAACATCATCATCCATCGAATGCCCTCTCCGGCGTCGCCACATGTATTCTGCTAAATAGTGGTCGAATTCGCCCTCCACATAAGCCGCATGGTTCCGTAACGATCTTTTTATCGCCGACCACGTCCCTTCGATTGAATAGGTGGGAGCACCGGTTTCAGGGTCCTTAGAAGTCAGACTGTTGTTGACCCGTGACAGGCAATTGTAGGCCTTCCAACAGTCCGAATTTATAACGGACCCTGGTACCATCCACTCCTTTATCACACTCAAAAGTTCCTCTTTCGTTTGATTTGGCACCACTCTAAAAAAACATTTGAGTTTCTTTCAACTCCTTCAAACACCCATTGACCATTCACAGGCTTGCCCTTTCCATACTTCATTTTACCAAACATGCTCTCATCAATTTCAACAATTTTCCCTTCACCACCGAGTAGTTCACTTTCATTCAAAACCGCAACCATACAGACCTCTCGGCAAAACATGTACCAATCAACCACAGTATTTTTATTCACTCTCACATCTTTCACAGCAAACTCATTCATTTACTTTCCAAAAAAAATGACACGTTAAAATTAAAATATCACACATACTTAAATGACTCTTAGAGAACCATGTACCTTTTCTTATACTCTTGCAAACATCATGCGGATTCTCTCCTCCTTTCGTACGGCATCTCCATTCATATCCATCAATCGTTCCCTTCCTTTCTCTCAGAACCATGTCTTTTCCACATTTAGGACATTCACACCTGCTAGAAATTAAATTTTCACGCATACACCATTCAAGCAAATTCATTTGTCCCCTTTCTTCCAAAACAGCAAAAAAAGCAATAGTTAAATGTTGCATATGGCGACTCATTCTCAAAAACCGGTACTCACACGTATTCTAAAAAGATCGTTCAACCGTGCTAAAGATGAATATGGTTAAATTTTTCTGTATATATCGGCTTTAGGGTTGCCATAGTTAACGTATTTAAGGGTAATTTTTAATTGCAGATACCTAATGGTAAAAAATAACGAAATTTTAATTTAATTCAAAAACCAGAGGTGGGCTAAATTAGGAGCCAACCAACATGAATACATATATATTTTAGGTTATCTTGTTTCAGAATAGTGTAACTTTTGCATAATTTTCTTGTATAAATTATCCTTTTTGTAAAAAAAAGGTTTAGATCCAGCAAACTTTCGGGAATATTATTCTTAATTTGAAGTTTTATAAAAAAAATTTTAAAATCTTTCTCAAAAATTTTTTTGTAATTTCAATTTTTTTTATGATTTTCTAATGTATTGTTTAAAATTATATTGACAATTTACATTAGCTTTATCATTAATCTTAATCTCAATAATAATTAAAACCAATAACGCATATCAGATGACATAATTTGAAAGTCCTCCAAAATGGTATTCATTTTTTATCATAATTTCCTGTATATTGCCTATATTAACCTGATTGTTTTTATAAAGTATTGCATGAACATATTTTTAGTTACTAATAATTAATATATATTGTCTGCATTTTTATCAGACTGTGTAACTCCTTCTGGGGTGTTAATTTTGATATAGGGCTGCTGTGCGCCAAGATGTTGATGTTCGCCAAGATGGGCAATAACATTATTAATATGGTTACCCTGATATTTTTATTGTGTGGCAAAATGTGGTTGCCATGGGAATAATGTATATTAGAGTTAGTTCCCCCATGGTAACCCTGTTAATTTCAGACTATTTTAATTCTATTTCTTTAAAAATGTTACCATTTAAATATTGCATTTGTTCTTCAAGCTACTATTTCAGTCTTCAGTTGTATTTCGTGCTATTTTTGAATACGGATATTTTTAATATCATGGGTGAGCACACATGATATTTTTTTATAGAATGAGTTCTGTTCTTTTAATTATTGCTATAAATTGCGCATTTCAACTTTAATTTTTAATAATGCTTATTTGCATGTTCCTTCTTTAATAAAATTCATTGAAGAAACTCGCAGTTTTTGGAATATTGCAAGTTATCAGCACATATTAATTGATATTCATTATTAATTTTAATGCATATTATGTAATTATTTTATTTATAATATATTGTAAGTATTATGTATAATTGTTTTTATACATTTATTTTTTACATTATTTTTTATTTTACTCTTTTATAAATATTACAAGTGTTGTTTATTTATAATTATTATATTATATGAGCATTATTTTGTATAATAATGATATGAATATTATCATACATCATAATTACTATTATATTATATGATAATAAAAAAGTACATAATATTATATTGATATTCATTATTGATTGATATTGATTTTTTTTTAATCTATTCCTATATTCTTCATTTCAAATATATTTCAAAATAGTTCTTTACAATTATTTTCATAGCGATTTATTGCTACTATCTTGGAGTCTACGTAACTCAACAACTACCACTGCTTGCCAGGATTAAGGAGTCGCGTTAAAAAGTACTTGGCAAGGAACACTCTTATGTCAAGTTTAGTTCCTTTGTGGAGTTACGCATTCTGATGAATAGGTTGACAATGTCTTAGATTTTGATTAATTTAGTAAAAATATTATTTAAAAGCTGGCTAATTTCTTCAGATATCAGACAAAATATTTTTAGCTGATTCTTTTACGCTGCGTTAACCAACTGAATTTTATAAATTCATAAATTATACTGAACTTTGCTTATACATGTACTACATTATTTGAATACATTTTTTTTCTTTTACAGAGAGACATTAATATAAATTCATATTTTGAACAAGAGTGCAAGACCTATATTCTTCAATGTAGATATTAAATAGAGATATTTGTTTTCACATCTGAGAAAAAAACTTGCACATTTGAAACTAGCAAAATGGCTTTCACTGAAGGGAACTCAAGGCATCTTTTGTATGTTCAAGATAATAAAAAGCGTTATGTTTGTGAAATGTGCCACAAGGGTTTCTCTAAAACTAGCCATTTAAAAGTCCATTTAAGGATTCATACAAAAGAAAAGCCATATGTTTGTGATGTGTGCTACAAGGGTTTTTCTCGAAATCATCATTTAAAAGCACATTTACGGACTCATACAAATGAAAAGCCGTATGTTTGTGAAATGTGCCACAAAGATTTTTCTGAAAGTAATGATTTAAAAGTCCATTTACAGACTCATACAAAGGAAAAGACTTTGGTTTATGAAATATGCAACAAGGGTTTTTCTCAAACTAGTTATTTAAAAACCCATTTACCGAATCATACAAAGGAAAAACCATACGTTTGTGAAGTGTGCAACAAGTGTTTTTCTCGAAATGATCATTTAAAAGTTCATTTATGGACTCATACAAAGGAAAAGCCTTATGTATGTGAAATGTGCAACAAGGGTTTTTCTCGAAGTAATGATTTAAAGGCCCATTTATGGACTCATACAAATGAAAAACCTTATATTTGTGAAATGTGCCAAAAGAGCTTTTCTCGAAATGATACTTTAAAAAAACATATACGTATTCATACAAAGGAAAAGCCTTATGCTTGTGAAATCTGCAAAAAGGGTTTTTCTCAAAGTTGCGTTTTAAAAGCCCATTTATGGACTCATGCAAAAGAAAAGCCATATGTTTGTGACATGTGCAACAAGGGTTTTTCTCGAAATCATCATTTAAAAGCACATTTACAGACTCATACAAATGAAAAACCTTATGTTTGTGAAATTTGCCACAAAGGCTTTTCTCGAAATGATATTTTAAGAAAACATTTACATATTCATACAAAGGAAAAGCCTTGTTTGTGAAATATGCCAGAAAGGTTTTTCTCAAAGTAAAGATTTAAATTCCACTGATGGACACATAGAAAGGAAAAGTCTTTTATTTGTGAAATGTGCAAAAAGGGTTTTTCTCGAATTAGTTATTTAGAAACCCATTTACGCACCCATACAAAGGAAAAGCTGTATGCTTGTGAAATGTGCAACAAGGGTTTTTCTCGAAATGATCATTTAAAAGCCCTTTTACGGACTCATGCAAAGAAAAAGCCTTATGTTTGTGAAATGTGCAACAAGAGTTTTTCTGAAACTGGTCCTTTAAAAGTCCATTTATGGACTCATGTGAAGGAAAAGCCTTATGTTTGTGAAATGTACAACAAAGTTTTTGTCAAAAGATAATTTAAAAAGACATTCATGAATTCATAGCAAGAAAAAAAAAAACTTCGGTTATGAAATGTGCTTCTATGTGTTTTCTAAAATTGTTCACATAAAGCATATTTACATATTCATAAGAAGTACTTTTCCTATGAATATGTTCTCATGTTTATAAATATGCAACATTGCTTTCTCTGAAGACATTTCTCTTAGGCTTCCTTCATACCAAACAAATCTTAGTCAGTCACAATCAATCCAGATTGCAGCAAATCTGACTGACTAACAAGTCAATTCAAATCTACCTTTCTTCCATTAGTTGCCGCCACCTGTTGTTGTTTACTATTCCACTTGAACAACAGAAACATCTAAATCAAATCCAAGAACCTGTGCAGTTTTAAATATTGGAGAACTGTAGCAGGATTTGAGAGCAGCTAACTCTTATGGCAACCAATACAAACCAAGATGTGAGCAGAAGCGACTTGGGTCACATAGCAATTTGGACAAGAAGGGTAAATGCTATGACTTTAAGCTAAAAATCGCCAGGTTTGTACATAAAATTTAATTTTTTTCAGTTTTAAATTGGAGCAGTTTAGCAAGTTTGAGTATTTATTGTACGACTTTAAAATACAATAATATAGTACTACAGTATGTTTATGATAATGGTGTTTGGTACATGATGGAAATATTCAGTTTTACTTGCAATACTTATATTCAGAAAGCTTGTATTCAGAAGTCTAATTGTAGTATCAGCTGAGAGGGTTTTTAGATTTATCTTTTTAAGTAGTATTCCATCCCTTCAAAATATTGTTTCTCATAGCAACCTGAGAACATTTTGGCTATGACTGGAGATTTACTGTATCATTTGCTTTCTTTGGGTTTTGTTGTAAATAAATTGAAAAAGCCATTCAGCGAATTTTATTACATATAATCAATAAGATATGCAATTATTATACCTCAATTTTTATAACATATTATGCATTTTGAATATTGGCATTTAGATAAATCCTTGATTTGCTCTATATTTGTCCTTACAGTATAGTGTTACATTCACAGGGTGATTTATACAGCAGATCATGAAATGCTTTATTTACTTATAGTGCATTCATGTAATGTTAAAGTTAAGTGTCAATAAATGATGTATATTAAAATGAGTATGATTATTAAATAAAACTGTCCAATAAAAGATTTTTCTGCTTCTGTATATGAGAAATTTTCATGAAAGCAATTTAATTTGTTCTACGAAAAAATAATTTTATTAAAAAGCCTATTTCTTTAAACATGTTTCTTAGTTTATTTTTTAAAGTCCAATTCATTTCCTACTGAATGTTTGAGACAGGCATTTCTAAAAAAATTCAAACCTTTTGAAGGGTAATAATTACAAGGGAAGTCAGGCTATAAAACATAACAGATGTTTGTTCATTATTAGATTATTTCAGGTACCCAAAACCTTTAAATGTGTTAAAACAATTTCATTTCTCCATCACAGAAGAATTCCTAATTATTAATCAGAAACTTTTATATCAACCAACTATTATTTTATACACTCTGCTCTTAAAAAGTATAGACCTCTTGTTAAACATTATAAATAGACATGAAAATTTTTTAGTAAGCAAAAATATCCATGTTACTGACAAATCTTATTATAAATTCATTTCCAAAATTATGTTTACATGCATTTCATGTTTCTAAATGTTCTATGCTCTTCTATATGAGAAATTATAGAGATAGCATTTCTAAAAAAATTAAACATTTATAACTAATAATTACTGAGGGAATCAGACAATAAAAGGTATAAACATTACTTTTTCAAAATGTAACCTTTTCATATCTACCAGCTTCTTAGAAATTAAACTATTTTATGAATTTATATAAAATGTGATACACTATACCAATAAGTAATTGGACACCTATGAGAAGTTTTTCCAAATTCAATGGTCTCAATTGTATACTGCAAATCATTCTTGTGCATAATAAACCAAAAAATAAGGACTAAATATTAGTATATACTAAAAAATAATCTAGAACTATTAATAGTTATTTAAGTGTAATATGTAAACCTGTTCTAATCAAATAAAATATTTAACTTTATTCCACAAATCAATCAGCTTAATATGCCTAGCTTTATTTCCAAATGCAAAGGTTTCATATAACTAAGAAAAAAAATGGCCACAAGCATTTTATAAAAAATTATACCTTTCTAATATAATAATTATATCTTTACATTCTTCGTGTTTATCCTTTTTAGTTGAAATTAAATTTTTACAAAACATGTGTTAATAAACTGAACTAAACCCTGTGGCGCAACAGTTCAGGAGGGACAAGGCCTACTATGCCTTTACAGTTTTAATGATCTTGAGCACCAGGGCCACAACTCTAGCAGTTTTGCCGCTCCAGACAAAAATGGAAAATGCCGCCCCTCTCTTTTCCAAAGCAAAGAAATTATAATTAAAAAAGATAAAGGGTTCACATAGATACACTTATTAAAATGCTTTTTTAAAATTTCAGAAATATAATCACTGGGTTAGAGTTGGAAAGGTAGTAATATATTTTAAAAAAGAAATATAAAAACTGCATTCATATTGGTTTAAATAAAATAAAATACACTGGATACAAAGAAATATAACATTTCAGTCCACTGAAATTCTAAAAATGACAGCTTCCTGTTGTGAAGTGGAATTTAGGAGGATGAAATGCTATCAAATAAAACGTCCACATAAAAAGTATGAAAAGACAAGTTTATTGAATATTCATTGAAATTTTATACATTTGAAATTTTATTAATAACTATTTTTCAAATACTTAAAACTTATTTTAAAATTATCTCTACTCAATATTGATAAAAAATCCCACTGTTTCAGGAATTTTCCTTTTAAAATTTTTTTAAAAATGTTCATCAATATTACTGAAGATTAAAATGATTATAATACTATACTTTTGAACAATTTTTTAAAAATATATACTGTTTTCAGCTGTCTCTATGTGTTTTTCGAATGTGATTGATGGATGTTTATCTCTTTGTTCGAAAGCAAAGTCGAACTAGAAATTCAATTGCAGGTGCATCTACCAGATGCTGAGTAACTTTGGTCAAAGTAATACTAGACATCTTTCAAGAAAATTATTCGTTTATTCTACTGAGGAAGGCACATTATGATACATAAAACATAAACTTTCGACAACTTCCGAGAATGCCACCAGTGCTCTGAGTATATTCGTCAGCTCGCAGACTCACGTCACAAAACAACGCCGCAAGTGGCATGTAAGTTACGGAATTCCTGTCCCTAAATGAGGGACGTACCTCCTCATCAGAATTGATAAAATTAGAGCAGAATTAATGGGGTGACATAAAGTAAAAGAGAAAAATATGTAAATGAATGAGATAAATAAGATGGGCGGAACAATTCTGCTGAGTCCGCTCACCGAAGGAAGAATTGACCTGCTTACTACGTTTTGATTGGTCGAAGCCAATCGACGCAGAAAGTGGACGTGGAAATGGATTGGGTCGATCTGAAAATAAACAACCCGAAACAAGGAGATCTTGGAATTAAATAAAATTCCAAGATCCCATAGAATAAAGAAGGGGAGAAAATAAATTTTGAATAAAAATTTAAAATGAACCAACTTGCACATTGCCTGTAAAAAAGGGGGGGGGACCAAAAAACAAGAGAGAATAGGAAAAACAACGCCGCGTAGCGGCACTTTTATTTCACTTTATTTTACAACATCCTCCCCCCTCCCTTGAGACTCGGAAAGAGTCTCAAGCACTTAACAAATTCTATTAAATAAATCCAGTCTTTTTGGTTTCTGCACACATCTCCCGGATGAAGTATATTTTTTAAGTATTACCTCATCGGGTGACAGAGTTTCAGATACAGTGGGAATTGATTCCTCCAGACCCCTTTGAAGATTTTCATTTGAGCGTATCTCCAAATGGTAGATACGCTGTATTGGTCGCAAAATTTTTCCGTGTTGAGTTTTAAGTCTAACCGTGCGAATTTTGCCATCTCGGCCTGGAATTAATTCAATAATTTTGGCTAATGCCCAAAACAATCGTTTCCACCTAAAACTACTCCAATCTGAGGATCACGCGATTGCTTTTCATTATGTTTGTGTATAAGTTGACTAAGATATTCATTCCTAAAGCGTTGGCGTAGATCTTTTAACAGTTTACTCCGATATTTTATTCTTTATTAAGGCTGATTGAATTTAGTTCTTCAATATCCTCAATGTTTAAGTTCTTATTACCGATAAGAAGCATGCTAGGGGAAAGAGAAATAAATTCTTCCGGATTTTCTGACATATATGTTAATGGTCTACTGTTTATAATGGATTCACAATCACAAAGCACAGGATACAATTCATCATATTTTAACACTGATCTACCCAAAGTACGCTTTAAAAAAAAACAATTCTTTTACAGTGCGGAACAGCCTCCCCAACAAGCCGCAGTAAGTGGGATAAATTTCCATAATATTTTTGGAGTTCTAGTTTCTTCCACTATTTTACTCCAATTCAATTTTGATAGATCATTAAAAGCGCCTCTAAAGTTAGTTCCGTTATCTCAATAGATTGTTCGTGGCCGACCACGCCGAGCAATAAAGCATCTAAGGGCCAAAAGAAAAGCATCAGAAGTTAGGGAATTAACAAGTTCAAGATAAATAGCACGGTATACCGCGCAAGTAAACAAAGTTATCCACACTTTTCTTCCATCTTTCAAAAATAAAGGCCCCGCCAAATCTATTCCTACAATTTCAAAAGGCACACAGTCTGTTACTCGGTCTGGTGGTAAAGGCGTTGGTTCGCTTGACAAGGATTTAACTTCAAAGCGTTTACAGATTATACAATCGTACAGAACATTTTTTATAGCTTTCCTAGCTCTAATTATCCAATATCTTTCTCTTAACAAGCATTGCATCATTTGAATTCCTGCGTGACAGTTTTCCTTATGTACATCTCTAATTAATAGCCTAGTGAACTCACACACACACATTTTTTTGGTAACAATATTGGGTACAAAAATGATCTTTCATCATCTCGATTAAGTATTTTAGTTTTCACCCGTAAAATACCTTCATCATCTATGTAAGTCTCAATATAATTTGAAGATTTCGCATCAGGAAGGTAATAGCTCTGAACTAAACGAATTAATTTCTTTTCAGAATTTTCAATTTCTGATTGTGAAAGTTCATAATCCTTACATTTTTCATTCAACAAAGTACAATTATTCACAAACCTTAAAATCCATGAAAAAACTAATCATTTTACTATAATCAGATATAGCATACAAATGCCAAGGAGGTGCGTCTCTTGAGAGATCAATATTTACCACTTTTAATTTTTTTTTCTTTCCAATTCTACTTCCTCCGATTCGCCATGAGTTTCTCCAAGAGGCCAATATTCAGGACTTTCTCGCAACCACAAAGGTCCTTCCCACCACCTAGAGATAAGCATTTGCCGAGGAGAACAATCACGCAATAATAAGTCTGCAATTTTAAGATATCCGAGTACATGCTTCCATAAATGACCTCAAGTTAGTTGACGAATTTCTTTAACCCTATTGTCTACAAAAACGGACCAATTCCCTTTTTCCTTTATCTACCACAGGGCTGTAGTAGAATGGGACCAAAACATAATTCTTAAGTTCGGTAAATTAAGCGCATTGACAATAGAATTTGCAAGTCTAGGACCTATGCAACAAGTCATCAGCTCCAAACGAGGTATACTCAAAGGCTTTAGAGGGGCTAATCTGGCCTTGTCTCGAACGAGAATTACCTTTACATCTGATTTAAACATTGATCTCACAAAGACGCACGCTGCATACGTCTCCTTGGAAGAGTCAACAAAAACATGTAATTCAGAAGTGGAATTAATTATCATACATCTTGACAAAGTAACATCTTTCAACATATACAAATCTCTAAACAATTTTAAAAATACATTTACATCATTAGGAGACAATTTATTGTCCCAAGCAATTTTCATTTTCCCCAAATGTTGTATTAATAGTTTCGGAAGCAATGTAGCTGGAGTTAATAAGCCAATAGGATCAAAAATTTTCTGCACAATTGCCAAAATTAATCTTTTTGTGACTTTTGATTCACAGGTCAAAGTATACATTTCTGTGCAGCACTTCAAGGTATCAGTTTCTAAATTCCAAATTACTCCCAAAACGAAAGTATCGCCTGAGCTTCTATCAACATTTTTGCCAGCCACATTGCTTTCAAAACCACACTGGTTGAAACATCCATTCAACATGATCAATTTCACATGTTCAATGAAACGTCCCTGATCGTCAGTATTAAACACTCCAGATATACAATTGTCCACATATAATGAACATTTCAGTTTCTGAGCAACCTCTTCATGTTGAGGTTGACAATTTTCTAAAAGATGCATAATAGATGCATTCAGCAGAAAAGGGTTAGAAGAGTGAGTGAGTGAGTGATTGTTGGGTTTAATGGCGCAAGAGCCAAATTTGGCTATACTGCGCCACACGTTTGTTAAAATATGAAAACCAGGTTAAAAATACACAAGAAATATACAATGACATAAAAATAATTATTATATATGTGCATGCCTGCATGCACATATATAAAAAAATAAAGTTAAAGTTAAAACAGTTTAAAAAGTCAAATCAAATATAAAAATCCAAGTCTTCTGATAAAAGCAAATAGATTGTGGTGGGGTATTTCTCCCACCAAGTCAGGTAAAGTTAAATGTGATGAATTAAAAAAGGTGATGCGAGAATTATTAAAAACGGGACAATCTATTAAAATGTGACGCACAGTGTAAGAGACCTTGCATGACGGACATTCAGGAGCATCTTCACCCAATAATAAATGCCTGTGAGTGAAGCGAGTATGACCAATGCGAAGACGAGTCAATTTGACATCAGTTCTTCGCATTGGCATCACAGACCATGCTCCTAGGACAGGTTTCACGGAGTGCAGTTTGTTATCCAACTGCTGACTCCATGATTCCTGCCAGATCTTAAAAATATGATGCATGATGACGCGCTTCATATCCGATAGCGGAACCGCTAGCGGCAGATGCGTCGTCGCCGACTTTGCCGCGCTGTCCGCTTGCTCGTTGCCTATGATTCCTACGTGACTTGGTAGCCAGCAAAACACGATATCGAGACCCTTGCTGTAGAGTCGACTCGTAATGTCGAGTATTTTACAAACCACTGGATGGCATCGATCGTTATAGTTTTCAAGCGCTTCTAGTACACTCATGCTGTCAGTATAGATGCAGTATTTACGGGACATATTGGAAAGGGTTAGAAGAAACCCCAAACACAACTCTGCAGTCCCTATACACGAGATCCGCCCTTTTATTCAATTCTAAATCTGGTACGCGTTCAATAATGTTCAATTTTTCCCAATCCTGAAATACCTTTTGATAATCCATAAAAAATTTCCCACATCCAAATATGTTTATCATTCCTTCATGTCGTTTCCAGATGAATTCTTTATTACTTGGTAACTTCAATGAGTCATACTTCCAAGGGAGTTCTACTTCATACCTTCCGTCAGGAAGAATTTTCATTTTGTTATTAAAATCATTTAAGCTAAAAACAAAGTTCAGTTTTCTGTTTTTCAATTTCAATAGGACTGGATATTCCTAAAATCCCAAGTTCCCAAAGTTTATTAATTGGTATGTTCATAGAATGCATCGATAATGTTGTTAAAATATTATCCTTTACACACATGAATCTTTTCCAAATACTGTTCAACCTAGTTTTGTTTCTACGGCAGTTAAGCCGGACTCTTAATTCTACAGAATTCCCTGTTAATAATTTTCCTAAGACATCTGCACCGATTAAAAGATTGATTTCCGTTTCCCCTCGAAAAGAATCAGTAAAATTTATTTTCTTTCTTTTTAATTCATCCAAGACCTGTTTATCTTCAATCTTAGGAATAAATCCACAAATCATTTTTTCAGAAAGTGCTTCAAAACTACAAGTATACGCCCTATTTAAATTACTAACCTCTACCGGAAATATATCACCTTTTTTTGGTTTTGTTTCCCTCCCCCCAAAGAGTGCATGAATCACTGTTTCGCTTCTAAGCGGAAGTGCTTTTAGATGAGTTATTACATTCTCGCTAACGTAAGTACTTTGAGATCCATTCCACTATCAATCACCGCACGGATTAATTTTTCCTGACCTTGACACCCAATAATAACGCAAAGCGTTTGCAAAAATACAGTTTTGCTTTTGCTGGAGTTAGAGAGAGAACTTTCCGATTTTTTGGAATCAATTTCGTTTTCATTTCTTTTTCAGAACACATTATTTCAAAGTGATGGTTATTACAATGAGAACAATTTAATTGATTTTTAATATTACAGAATTTACTTAAATGATCAGTTTTGAGACAAGAAAAGCATTCCCCTTTTTTCAACAATAAATTTTGCTTAACAGCTATTGTCATTTTCTTTGCTGAGTAACATTTTTCACTTGGATGCGACTTATTACAAAGAATACAGTTTAAAATTCTCTTACCTGGGTTGTCCATATTTACTAAAGCTGCTGCTGTCGTCCTTTCTACCTTATTTACCTGTGCTGCATGATAATCCTTTTTTCGTGGATTCTGGTGGAGGGTGAGGCCGGTCCATGCCAAAAGAACCATCTTCTCTCCTTTCACTTCTTGCCAAAGAAAGTTCATCAACTGTTCTAAAGAACGGGATCCCTCGGATTCTGTTTGATGATTTCTGTTTCTTTCCCAGGCGACCAACACTTCTTCAGGCAGGCAGCTCTACTCTAAGGGCGTCAGAAAATCTCCGTATTTATCTTGAGTCTTCCCCAAGCTCTCTAAGGATCTCAATTTACTTTCAAGTTCATCATAAAGCAAGAGTAAATCTGCCTTCGCTCTTTCGGTAGCAGCATTTTTCATAAACAAAGTTAATATGTCTCGAACGTAGATTTGTACTAATAAGTCTTCTCGTCCAAATCTTTCTTTCGGCTGATCTATCGCCTTTGGAT
Organism: Trichonephila clavipes; assembly: GCA_019973935.1. Classification (NCBI taxonomy): domain Eukaryota; kingdom Metazoa; phylum Arthropoda; class Arachnida; order Araneae; family Nephilidae; genus Trichonephila; species Trichonephila clavipes. The sequence continues at coordinate 398,448 of BMAU01017548.1, read as the reverse complement.
AATTTGCAGCAGTAGCAGGGAAACTTAGTACTAATCTCTCTGCTTTGAGCCCTGGCTCCATCGATTGTAACAATCCTCTATCTTTGTGTAACTTTTGAAATTGGCTCCAAAAGGTCAAATACTCTTTCGCCTCTCCATTGAACCTTTTAAGTTCAATTTTTGAGAGTTTAAATTTTCTTGATTCCTTATCGCTCGGAACAGTACACTCTTTCGACTTCAGTTCTATTTTGGTAGTAAGTTCCCATAACTTTTCTCGGTAGATTTCTGCATCTTCCTAATCTTCAGCGAATAAACGCTCTCCATTATTAGACAACAACAGTGTTTCTGAAATCGCATTCTGGCAAGAGTCCATTCTCGCAAATTAATCGTTGAATTGAATTTTCAAAACCGAAAGTGTCAGGAAATTTCAGAGTTAATGTTCTAATTCAGATTCCATTTCCTTCAAACAATTAGAAAAAGCAGTCCTCAGTCCTTTTCGTTGTGCGTTTAAAGCATTTAAATTCATTTTCGATAGAAAAATTCAGAGTTCAAATAAATTATTCAAATCCAAAGTACTCGAGTCCTTTCACGGACGCCACTATGTTCGAAAGCAAAATCGAACTAGAAATTCATTTGCAGGTGCATCTACCAGATGTTGAGTAACTTTGGTCAAAATAAGACTAGACGTCTTTCAAGAAAATTATTTGTTTATTCTACTGAGGACGGCACATTATGATACATAAGAAATAAACGTTCGGCAACCGCAGAGAATGCCACCAGTGCTCTGAGTATATTCGTCAGCTCGCAGACTCACGTCACAAAACAACTGTAAAGGACAGTTTTTGTAGAGATTTTCTCTCACTAGATAGCTGCACCTGTCAGCTGTTTCCGAATCGGCGAAACGTGGTATGAGCAAGATAGCCAAATTAATTCTATTCAAATAAATGTTAAACTAAATAATTATTAGGTGCTTGCTTCATAGCACTCTAAATAATACTCAAGTGTGTTGAGTTTTCATTTAATTCAAACATTAAACTTTATCAAAATCTACTGGAATTTTATTCTGCGTGCTCATTCAACGGCGGCAAACATAGATCTACACGTTGTACAGAAAATGCCACGTTTTTAGTATTTTACACAGTTATGCTGCAGTTAAGCATAATACAATCGATACGACTACATGAGTAAAGAAAAATATAAAAACAGAAATATAAATTATGAAAACCATTTTAAAAATTAACAGAAATTAAATGCATTTACATAAAATATAAGTTTAACAATTATTATTTAAGTTTAACATTTATTTGAATAGAATTAATTTCTATCTTGCCAATATCCGTTTAGAGAATTCGAAAAACAGTTGACAGGTGCAGCCATCTAGCGAGAGAAAATCTCTACAAAAAACTGTCCTTTACATTACTCCTTGCCAGTAACAAAGTTACGATACAAGAAAAAAATATATGGCAGGGACAGTTTCAGACTTATTGAACAGATTATAATTTCATTTTTTTTTTTTTTTTTTTTACAAATTAAACTTATACAAACCGCTTTTAACACAATTATTACTAATCATTGCATTACACAACACAAAATTACTACTACAGGATTGCTACAGAAGTCTTAATGCACAAAATATGCTACAAGTTCAAAATATTTAAACACAGCTACCTTCCTGTTTCTTAAAAAATACATGGAAAAATACAACTAAAATGTTTAGCAATTACTTTAAATGTATATTTATACTGAGCAACAATCAAATTTAAACAAAGTCAAAAAAGAGTATATATAAGATATGCAATAACTCAAAAAAAAAAAAATAATAAACTACAGAATGCTTTTGCAAATACACAAAACTCAGTCAATATTTGAACATGGGAAACTAAGGAGTACATAAATATTTTGCAAAAAAAAATCATTCATATTCCAATGAAAGTTAACATGCCATTAAAAAAAAAAAAAACATGTCAAGTTACTCTGCAATGACAACACCTTAATTTTTGAATATTATGAAACATATCAAATCCAATAGTGTTAAAAAATCAATTTTCATATTTACATACACAATGGGTAATTTTATAATATATACATACAGAAAACTTCCTATTTACAAGAAAGAATATCAGAAAACTTTAGTTTCAATTCACCACATAATTAATTATAACTCAGTTAATCACTAATACAATCCATTTACCACAATTGAGCATTTTTATGCAAAACAGTATCTATTTATACACATTTTATTTGATGCTAACACATATTATTTCTACACATAGAATTTGATGCTAACACATATCTATTTATAAACATAGAATTTGATGCTAACATATATTTATTTATAAACATAGAATTTGATGCTAACACATATCTATATTGATATCCTGAAAATTTTATGTTCACTATTAAATACATAATAGATAATTTTGTTAAAATACATACTTTCAATGAAAAAAAAACACATTCTATAACACATTTAAGAGATGAGATGCCCACAAATTGTAATACTAATGAGGGAAATTCTGTCGACAATGTAAAAAAACAGTAGTAATGAATAATTATTTGTGACATAAAGTTGAACTTTGTATAACATACATTAATTTGAATGTGAGAATATATATGGAAAATTTTACATCATGCTCTTTAATTTCTTTTATTTACAAAGCTTTTGTTTGATTTAGATTCTCGCTGTTATGAAATTACACACAATTCTACTTAAGCTTACAACTTACTGATGAGGTTATATCAGGATAGTGGAAGAATAATTATTTAAATTTCACAATACTAGCATAAAAATCATACATGTATATATAACCAATTAAGAGTCAATTTTCAATTCTAAAATCCAGGAATTAACATACATTGTCATTTTATAAGCATATCTACAACATTTAAAGCAGTGTTTACTATAACTTTTCACTATATGTACATGAATTGCATTACCAAGAGAATTATTACCAAGTATATATTTAATCAATTAGATACATTTTATAAATGGTGATTTTCAAATTTACTAATTTTTAATAACTGTTTACTAGTAATAAGTGAAAGGAATTTCAAACTTTAACACTTACATACATAATAGTTGCTATTTTGTTTATTCTCTAAATCTTACTGGTTTTTTATCTTTCTACCACAGCTGGTAGTAGATTGTTCATCAGGCATTGGGGAAAGTTCTTTCCAATTTGAAATCTCATTTTTTTGTCCAACACTAGTTTGTTCATTTTGATTGTCCACTGCTAACAAATAGGCAGGTTTCAGTCTATCTACAGATATATTAATTGTTTTATCTTTGATTAGGATTGTGAAATATTTATCATACTTTTTATGTACAGTATATGGTCCTTCATATGGTGGTTCTAATGCTTTTTTAACTCTGTCGATACGAAGAAACACATGGGAACAGGATTTCAAATCTTTATGCACAAAGATATTTTGCTTCCTGTTGCTAGGAGACTTCAGTGGCTTTAGCTCTGCCATGTGCTGCTGTAATTTGGCAACAAAATTCTGTGGATCCATGTTAATAGTAGGGGATCAAAAAAATTCGCCAGGTAATTTAATGGAAGTACCATAGACCATCTGTGCAATTGTGTAACTAATGTCAGGTCTTATGGCAGCTCTTAAACCTAACAACACAGTGGGTAATGACTCTGTCCATCTAATATTGTTGTGAGCTTTTATAGCACCTTTCAAGGTCCTATGTAAACGTTCAACTTTCCCATTACATTGAGGGTGATAAGATGTTGTGTGGGCTACTTTAGCACCACATATTGCAGCTATGCTTCTAAATAGTTCTGCCTCAAACTGTCGACCTTGATCTGTGACTATTTTGGCAGGTACTCCAAACCTGCAAATCCATTTCTCATAAAATGCTCTCCCAACTATTTCAGCTGTTATTTCAGGTATAGGAATTGCTTCCATCCAGCAAGAGAATCGGTCAATGCAGGTTAAGCAATACTGCATCCCTTCTGAAGGTGGTAGTTTTCCAATGAGATCTATGTGAACTACACTAAACCTTTCATCTGGTTGTTCGAAGTCTCCTAATTTGGATTTTGTATGCCTGCTGACTTTACATTTTTGGCATCTAATGCAAGCTTTTGCCCATTCTCTGACTTGCTTTTTAATATCTGACCAGACATATTTTTCAATCATCAGTTTAACTGTAGATTTAATACCAGGGTGAGCTAAGCCATGAATTAGTTGGAATATTTGAAACCTGAATTTTTGTGGAATGTAAGGCCTAATTTTTTGTGTTGAGATGTCACACCAAAGTTTTTTCCCAGATGGCAATGTCGAAGGTTTAAATTTTAAAGAATTGTTGTGCAATAATATTTGCAACTCTTCGTCAGTAGTTTGCTCTTCTGCAATTTCCTCAAAGTTGATTTCGGAAATTGAATTAATTCTGGATAAGGCATCTGCAACAACATTATCTTTACCCAATACATGTTGAATGTTACAACTAAATTCTGAAATGTATTGAAGTTGTCGTTGTTGTCTTGGTGATGCTTTTTCATTTTTTGCTTAAATGCAAAAGTTAGAGGCTTGTGGTCAGTATATATAACAAAATCATTCCCTTCCAGCAGGTGTTTGAAATGTTTCACTGAAAGGTATATTCCCAATAGTTCTCGGTCATAGGTACTATACCTTGTTTGTGTTTCATTTAGCTTCTTTGAGTAAAAAGCTATTGGTTTCCAACGCTCGTTTTCTAATTGCTGGAGTACTGCGCCCACAGCAAAATCTGATGCATCTGTGCAAAGTGATAGGGGTAGTCCAGATCTTGGAAATGATAAAAGAGCAGCTTCGGCAAGGTCAGTTTTGCATTTTTCGAAGCTTCTCCTGGTGTCATCAGTCCAATGCACTTTTCTGCGGTCTTTCTTTTTCGCTCCTTTTAACAGTTCATGTAGAGGTGCTTGGGTCTTAGCAGCATCCTTTAGGTATCTTCGGTAAAAATTTATCATGCCCAGAAACGTTCGCAGGTCATGAATAGTTTCTGGTAGTTTGTAGTTGAAGATAGCTTGAACTTTTTCTGGCAATGGCCGAGAACCTTCTGCAGTGATCAGAAATCCCAAATATTCAACTTGGGCAGCTCCCATCACTGATTTGGAGACATTTATTCGAAGTCCATATTGCTGGAATCTTTCAAATACCATTTTTAGGTGTTCACTGTGTTCCTCTTCAGTAGATGAGGCAACAAGTACATCATCAAGATACGGGAAAACAAAGTCGAGTCCATACAGTACTTCAGTAATGAAACGTTGGAAGGTTGAAGGAGCATTCCTCAGTCCAAAACTCATAGTATTGAACTCGTACAAGCCAAATGGGGTGGTGATGGCAGTTTTTTTTCTTTGTCTTCCTCAGCAATTGGTATCTGATAATAAGCCTTTACTAGATCTATCTTGGAAAATATTTTTTTATCCTTCAGGATGTGATTAAAGTCCTCAATTCTAGGAATTGGATATCGATCTGGTATTGTCTGTGCGTTGAGTCGCCTGTAATCGCCACATGGTCTTAATGTGCCATCCTTTTTATTTACTAAATGCAATGGACTTGCCCATTGAGATTTTGAGGGTCTAATAATGTCGTTGTCCAGCATAAATTGGAACTCTTGCTTCGCCAGCTTCAACTTATCAGGGGCTAGTTGTCTTGCCTTCGAATAAACCGGTTGGCCAGTTGTTAGGATGTGGTGCTTTACTTCATGTTTAACAACTCTGTTAACCAAGTTTGGCTTGGTTAAATCAGGATACAACTTAAGCAGGTTGAAATATTTGGAGGCTCTATTGACTGTGCTGAGATCATTATTTTCTTGGATGGTAGCAACTTCTCCTTTAATTGAAAGATTTGTTACTCCATCGATTAATTTCCTGTTGTGCAGATCTATCAGCAACTGGAATTTTTTGAAGGAAATCAGCACCTATGATTCCTCGCTCAACTTTGGCAATAATAAACGGCCACTGAAATGGGCGTCTTAGGCCTAGGTCCAGCGTGAGAATTTTTAGACCATATGTTGGAATTTCAGTGCCATTAGCAGCATACAGTTTATATTGAGAGGCTTGGCACTCACCTTTCGTTTTTGTCCAAGGGAGGATCGAGACGTCTGCTCCACTATCCACAAGGAATTGACATCCGGTTTCTCTGTCCTTGACAAATAACCGGAATTTGCGGCCTAAAATATCGGCAGCAGGACTCGCCGCGGCGTCTACTGCTGGGATTCGTTTCCCGGCTCATTGAAACTGCACGGCTGTACGCATTTACCAGGGAGACACTTCTTCCCGAATCGGAAATGGTAGAAGCAATATCGTCCCTGAGGATTGTAGCGGCGCCTTGATTTGCTGCGACTTCTACTCCTCTGATGGTGATGAGGGCTAGAGCTCCGGACTTTCCGTTGCAGCTTTAATGAGGCAATTTGGCCTTCAAGGGTGGCTATTTTAGCCATGAGTTGATCCACTCCTGCGGAATCCTGTACCGCTGCGATATCTACTGTTCTCGGCGCCATCTCTACGATCTTATCTGCCATCGCCGCTATTTTGTCGAGGTGTTCTTCACTGACAATTACAATGCACTTAACAGAATCTGGCATTTTATCCAGCCATAGTGTGCGCAACGCCTTTTCCGAGACATCGGTACCAGCGAGGGCGCGCATTTTTCTTAGCAGTTGACTAGGCAACATGTCACCTAACTCAATCCCCGTGAGAAGACGCTTCATTTTTTTTTTTGTTTTCGCTTTCGACGAATATCTTCAAAAGACGTTCCTTCGTAGCTGTATATTTGTTGGGGTTAGAATCTTTTACTATGTCCCAGATATCTTCCAACACCCTCGGTTCCAGTTGAGCCACGAGGTGACTGAACATCGTCTCCTCCGAAGTAATCCGGCAAATCCTGAACTGCGCTTCGACCTGATAAAACCATATCTCAGGTTTGTCGAACCAGAACGGCGGTATTTTGATGCTAACACCGCTTGCTTCGAACTTTTCAGCTTCTGTCATATTGAATAATCCAGTAAATAAAATCCAGGGTCACCAGTTATTAGGTGCTTGCTTCATAGCACTCTAAATAATACTCAAGTGTGTTGAGTTTTCATTTAATTCAAACATTAAACTTTATCAAAATCTACTGGAATTTTATTCTGCGTGTTCATTCAACGGCGGCAAACATAGATCTACACGTTGTACAGAAAATGCCACGTTTTTAGTATTTTACACAGTTATGCTGCAGTTAAGCATAATACAATCGATACGACTACATGAGTAAAGAAAAATATAAAAACAGAAATATAAATTATGAAAACCATTTTAAAAATTAACAGAAATTAAATGCATTTACATAAAATATAAGTTTAACAATTATTATTTAAGTTTAACATTTATTTGAATAGAATTAATTTCTATCTTGCCAATATCCGTTTAGAGAATTCGAAAAACAGTTGACAGGTGCAGCCATCTAGCGAGAGAAAATCTCTACAAAAACTGTCCTTTACATAATAATTGTTAAACTTATTTTATATAAATGCACTTAATTTCTGTTAATTTTTAAAATGATCCTCATAATTTATATTTCAGTTTTTATATTTTTACCTGTGTACTTGTATCGATCATATATATGCTTAACTGCAATATAACTGTATAAAATACTGAAAACGTGGCATTTCTGCACAACGTGTAGAGATAGCATTGCCACCGGTGTTGAACGAACACGCAGAATAAAATTCCAGTAGATATTGATAAAGTCTGAATAATGAATTCAATTAAAACTCGACACACTTGAGTATTTATTAGAGTGCTATGAAACAAGTACCTAATAACTGGTGACCCCGGATTTTATTGACTGGAAAATGACAAAATAGCGCATTGGCTAACCAGATCGTGGAAATGGCGCCAAGAACAATTGATGCTGCAGTGGTTCAGAAAGGTTCCTTAAGAGTGGATGAACTCCTGTCTAAATTAGTAAGTCTTGAAGAACAACTTGCCTCTTTGAAGCTACAACGAAAAAGTCCAGAGCTCTAGACCTCATCACCATCAGAGGAGTAAAAGTCACAGCCAATCAAGGCGCCGCTACAATCCCCAGGGAAAATATTGCTATTACCATTTCCGATTCGGGAAGAAGTGCCTCCCTGGTAAATGCGTACAACCGCGCAGCTTCAATGAGACGGGAAACGAATCCCAGCAGTAGACGCCGTGGCGAGTCCTGCTGCCGACATTTTAGGCCGCAAATCCCGGTTATTTGTCAAGAACAGAGAAACCGGATGTCAATTCCTTGTGGATAGCGGAGCACACGTCTCGATCCTCCCTTGGACAAAAACGAAAGGTGAGTGCCAAGCCTCTCAATATAAACTGTATGCTGCTAATGGCACTGAAATTCCAACATATGGTCTAAAAATTCTCACGCTGGATCTAGGCCTAAGACGCCCATTTCAGTGGCCGTTTATTATTGCCAAAGTTAAGCGAGGAATCATAAGTGCTGATTTCCTTCAAAAATTCCAGCTGCTGATAGATCTGCACAACAGGAAATTAATCGATGGAGTAACAAATCTTTCAATTAAAGGAGAAGTTGCTACCATCCAAGAAAATAATGATCTCAGCACTGTCAATAGAGCCTCCAAGTATTTCAACCTGCTTAACTCGTATCCTGATTTAACCAAGTCAAACTTGGTTAACAGAGTTGTCAAACACATGGAGTACAGCATCACATCCTAACAACTGGCCAACCGGTTTATTCGAAGGCAAGACAACTGGCCCCTGATAAGTCGAAGCTGGCGAAGCAGGAGCTCTAGTTTATGCTGGACAACGACATTATTAGACCCTCAAAATCTCAATGGGCAAATCCATTGCACTTGGTTGATAAGAAGGATGGCAAATTAAGACCATGTGGCGATTACAGGCGACTCAACACACAGACAATACCAGATCGATATCCAATTCCTAGAATTGAGGACTTTAATCACATCCTGAAGGATAAAAAATATTTTCAAAGATAGATCTTGTAAAGGCATATTATCAGATACCTATTGCTGAGGAAGACAAAGAAAAAACTGCCATCACCACCCCATTTGGCTTGTACGAGTTCAATACTATGAGTTTTGGACTGAGGAATGCTCCTTCAACCTTCCAACGTTTCATTACTGAAGTACTGTATGGACTCGACTTTGTTTTCCCGTATCTTGATGATGTACTTGTTGCCTCATCTACGGCAGAGGAACACAGTGAACACCTAAAAATGGTATTTGAAAGATTCCAGCATTATGGACTTCGAATAAATGTTTCCAAATCAGTGATGGGAGCTGCCCAAGTTGAATATTTGGGATTTCTGATCACGGCAGAAGGTTCTCGGCCATTGGCAGAAAAAGTTCAAGCTATCTTAAACTACAAACTACCAGAAACTATTCATGACCTGCGGAGGTTTCTCTGGGCATGATAAATTTTTACCGAAGATACCTAAAGGATGCTGCTAAGACTCAAGCACCTCTACATGAACTGTTAAAAGGAGCGAAGAAGAAAGACCGCAGAAAAGTGCATTGGACTGATGACACCAGGAGAAGCTTCGAAAAATGCAAAACTGACCTTGCCGAAGCTGCTCTTTTATCCTTTCCTAGATCTGGACTACCCCTATTACTTTGCACAGATTTTGCTGTGGGCGCAGTACTCCAGCAGTTAGAAAACGAGGGTTGGAAGCCAATAGCTTTTTACTCTAGGAAGCTAAATGAAACACAAACAAGGTATAGTACCTATGACCGAGAACTATTGGGAATATACCTTTCAGTGAAACATTTCAAATACCTGCTGGAAGGGAATGATTTTGTTATATATACTGACCACAAGCCTCTGACTTTTGCATTTAAGCAAAAAAATGAAAAAGCCAATTACCAACTTCAATACAACTTCTTACCACCGTCAATGTAATGGGAAAGTTGAACGTTTGCATAGTACCTTGAAAGGTGCTATAAAAGCTCACAACAATATTAGGTGGACAGAGTCATATCCACTGTGTTGTTAGGTTTAAGAGCTGCCATAAGACCTGACATTAGTTACACAATTGCACAGATGGTCTATGGTACTTCTATTAAATTACCTGGTGAATTTTTTGATCCCCCTACTATTAACATGGATCCACAGAATTTTGTTGCCAAATTACAGCAACACATGGCAGAGCTAAAGCCACTGAAGTATCCTAGCAACAGGAAGCAAAATATCTTTGAGCATAAAGATTTGAAATCCTGTTCCCATGTGTTTATTCGTATCGACAGATTTAAAAAAGCATTAGAACCACCATATGAAGGACCATATACTGTACAAAAAAAGTATGATAAGTATTTCACAATCTTAATCAAAGATAAAGCAGTTAATATCTCTGTAGATAGACTGAAACCTGCCTATTTGTTATACAGTGGACAATCAAAATGAACAAACTAGTGTTGGAAAAAAAATGAGATTTCAAATTGGAAAGAACTTTCCCCATTGCCTGATGAACAACCTACTACCAGCTGTGGCAGAAAGATAAAAAAAAACCAGTAAGATTTAGAGAATAAACAAAATAGCAACTATTATGTATGTAAGTGTTAAAGTTTGAAATTCCTTTCACTTATTACTAGTAAACAGTAATTAAAAATTAGTAAATTTGAAAATCACCATTTATAAAAATGTATCTAATTGATTAAATATATTTCTTTTGGTAATGCAATTCATGTACATATAGTGAAAAAGTTATAGTAAACACTGCTTTAAATGTTGTAGATATTCTTATAAAATGACAATGTATGTTTATTCCTGGATTTTAGAATTGAAAATTGACTCTTAATTGGTTATATATACATGTATGATTTTATGCTAGTATTGTGAAATTTAAATAATTATTCTTCCACTATCCTGATATAACCTCATCAGTAAGTTGTAAGCAAAAGTAGAATTGTGTATAATTTCATAACAGCGAGAATCTAAATCAAACAAAAGCTTAGTAAATAAAAAGAAATTCAAGAGCATGATGTAAAATGTTCCATATATATTCTCGCATTCAAATTAATATATGTTATACAAAGTTCAACTTTATGTCACAAATAATTATTCATTACTACTGTTTTTTACATTGTCGACAGAAATTCTCTCATTAGTATTACAATTTGTGGGCATCTCATCTCTTAAAGGCGTTACAAAATGTGTTTTTTTCATTGGAAAGTATGTATTTTAACAAAATTATCTATTATGTATTTAATAATGTGTGTGAACATAAAGTTTTCAGGATATCTCTCTCAATAAAAATAGATGTGTTAGCATCAAATTCTATGTGTATAAATAAATATGTGTTAGCATCAAATTCTATGTGTATAAATAAATATGTGTTAGCATCAAATAAAATGTGTATAAATAGATACTGTTTTGCATAAAAATGCTCAATTGTGGTAAATGGATTGTATTAGTGATTAACTGAGTTATAATTATGTGGTGAATTGAAACTAATGTTTTCTGGTATTCTTTCTTGTGTAAATAGGAAGTTTTCTGTATGTTATATATTATAAAATTACCCATTGTGTATGTAAATATGAAAATTGATTTTTTTTTAACATTATTGGATTTGATATGTTTCATAATAGTCCAAAAAAAATTAAGGTGTTGCCATTGCAGAGTAACTGGAAATGTTTTTTAATGGCATGTTAACTTTCATTGGAATATGAATGATTTTTTTCGCAAACTATTTATGTACTTCTTAGTTTCCCACGTTCAAATATTGACTAAGTTTTGTGTATTTGCAAAAGCATTCTGTAGTTTATACTTTTGTTTGAGTTATTGAATATCTTATATATACTCTTTTTTTACTTTGTTTAAATTTGATTGTTGTTCAGTATAAATATACGTTTAAAGTAATTGCTGAACATTTTAGTCGTATTTTTCCATGTATTTTTTATGAAACAGGAATGTAGCTGTGTTTAAATATGTTTAAACTTGTAGCATATTTTGTGCACTAAGACTTCTGTAGCAATCCTGTAGTAGTAATTTTTTGTTGTGTAATGTAATGATTAGTAATGATTGTGTTAAAAGCGGTTTGTATAAGTTTAACTTGTAAAAAAAAATGAAATTATAATCTGTTCAATAAGTCTGAAACTGTCCCTGCCATATAATTTTTTTCTTGTATCGTAACTTTGTTACTGGCAAGGGAGTAATGTAAAGGACAGTTTTTGTAGAGACTTTATCTCACTAGATGGCTGCACCTGTCAGCTGTTTCCGAATCGGCGAAACGTGGTATGAGCAAGATAGCCAAATTAATTCTATTCAAATAAATGTTAAACTAAATAATAATTGTTAAACTTATTTTATATAAATGCACTTAATTTCTGTTAATTTTTAAAATGATCCTCATAATTTATATTTCAGTTTTTATATTTTTACTTGTGTACTTGTATCGATTATATATATGCTTAACTGCAATATAACTGTAAAAAATACTGAAAACGTGGCATTTCTGCACAACGTGTAGAGATAGCTTTGCCGCCGGTGTTGAACGAACACGCAGAATAAAATTCTAGTAGATATTGATAAAGTCTGTGAATAATGAATTCAATTAAAACTCAACACACTTGAGTATTTATTAGAGTGCTATGAAACAAGCACCTAATACAACGCTGCCTAGTGACACTTTTGTTTCGCTTCATTTTACAACACTCTTGTTTGTAGAGAATTAGACTCTCTCTCTCTCTCTCTCTCTCTCTATATATATATGTATGTATAAGAATTGCACTAAATGAAAATATGATTTAATTTCAGCTGCTAAAGTTAAAATGATTTTGTAACAATAATCACATAATTTTCAAGTGGCTGTTTAGAAAAAACTTGCTAAGCCTGATTTAAATGTTATAAGGATTAATAAAATTTTACTAAAAATCGCAAATAATCAAAAATATATCAGTATACTAAAATATTTTACTCTTCTATTTTTAGTTTACAATATAGTTGCAGTTCAACATTTCTTTTTCCAGTTTCATATAATGTTTTTTTTTTTAAATTTAAGCTTAATTCTTATTTTATAAACATAGCATATTTCTAATGAACTTGTATACAACGAATAAATAATGAAAAATGTTTATATCTTAAAATTCAAATAAATATTGAAAAACATTGAAATTGTTCAGTAGTGAAGTTATAACCAATAAACGCACAATATTTATAACAGGTAATTAGATTCATACATTCTGAAACATTTAGCATTTTTCTCAACAAAGCATATAGTGAAAATACAATTTACAGCAGTTTTTTATTGTAATTATTTTGAAAGTAGCCAATTATTTATAAACAGCCAAATATAGCAACCCAAAAACAGAGGAGTTTGAATTCTAACACCGCAAATAATAGGAATAGGTGCCTCCAACGAAATGGAGCATTCGTGTCCTGCCGTATTTGTTCCTTTTATCTATTAGATTTTTTCGGATTTATTAAGTTTAGTTTACATAAAATACAATTTATAGTAAATTACAAATGCCTAAGTATAAAATCATGAAATTCATCATAAAAATTAATTACTTTTCAAATTATAATGTTGCATAAGTTTATTACATTTTTGTATGTTTATTAACTCACTTGGTTTGTGCAGCCATGAGTTGGCAACGAGTTGAACAGTTGTTTTCCCAACAGATGTGAAAACTTACTTTTAGTTTTATTTCTTAAATTTACATATTTCAGTATGTTAATTTCACAGTATTTACGTATTATCGCAACTTGGCGACATTATATGAAGCGAAGCACATGATTGCATATTCATCGTGTATGACACATAGGAAATCGGGTTTGCTCACTTGTTCAGTTATTAATTGAGTTCGTGATTGTTCCAATAAAATTCATTAGTACCAATTTCACTTGCATGACATATGACTGTGTTAAATAAATTTAACGGGATTTCACTGTTGGTTTCTTATAATGTCTTTTTGTTTTTCAATATATCTGATTTTAGCAAAAAGGTTTATTACTTTTTTTTACAAAGGATAAGTGGTAAATAAATCAATTTAATTAGTCTTTTATTTTTCTCCAAAAACTGGGAAATATTCAAGTTCTATAATTTGAATTTTAACGTAAAATACTAAGTTGAAACTAAAGGTTATGATGAATAAAACTATTGTGGGAAAAATTTGAAACCGTTTAAAACATATTTGAACAAAATAATGAAAAAGTATTAGTACTAGTAAACAGAAAACATGCGATTCAAATTTAATTGTAAGAAACATTTGCCCTTAAACAACCCTAAATAGATATTTAGTTTCGGTTTTTCAACAGAAGGAAATTTAATACTTGAGTGGCAATTCCAGATGATGCAACTAAAGTTTTAGCTGTTTAAATTAAATATCTTCATGAAAATTTTCTAATATGCATCAACTGTGAAATACTGTATTTGGGTACATTCCCTAATACTGTGAATTGTATTTATTAAAAGGAGGATTTTTCCATTGTTTGTTTGTGTGTGTGTGTGTTTCATTCTTCAGAGAAAAATAAAAAAAATTCAAAATGTAACACATATTGTACTGAAATTACCATTTTATTTCAAATTAGACTAATATGTTCCAATAATATATTTTATTTCCTGGGTTTTCTAGCTTACTTATGTGCATCACGCTTTAAAAAAGGATGAGGGTTATTTCCTGGAGAGTTTATACTTTTGAACCATAGTCTAGTAACAAAGAGAAGCTCTCATCCATCTCTTTGAAATCAATATCTTTTAGTTTTGATAGAAATACTTGCGCTGGCTCCTCTACATGGTAGGTTTTTAGTTGCCACAGGACTGTAGGCCAAGGGGAACAATGCTTTTTGCGAAATATTGGCGAATGTCATTTAGCTACCATGGCCTCTTCATTCCTTGAATAAAATTATTAGTTTTATTCAGTTATAAAATATGAATATATATATTCTTTAGGTTATCTTGTTTCAGAATAGTCTTAATTTTTGGAAAGTTTCTTGTATAAATTATACTTTTCATAAAAAAAAAGGTTTAAATTCAGCAAATTGTATGAAATATTATTCTTAATTTTAAGTTTTATAAGAAAAATTTTAAAAATTTCTTTGTCAAAATTTTTTTTCTAATTTCAAATATCCAATTATTTGTCGTTTGTCTTTTTATCAGACTGTGTATTTCCTGCTGGGCTGTTAATTTTGATATACAGCTGCTATGCGCCAAGATGTTGATGTTCGCCGAGATGAGTGATAACATTATAATATGGTTACCTTGATGTTTTTATTGTTTGACATTGTGGTTGCTATGGGAATAATGTATATTAGAGTTGGTTCCCCCCATGGTAACCCTGTTAATTTCAGACGATTTTAATTATATTTCTTTAAAAATGTTACCATTTAAATGCATTTGTTCTTCAAGCTACTATTTCAGTCTTCTGTTGTATTTCGTGCTATTTTTGAATATGGATATTTTTAATATCATGGGTGAGTACATGATATTTTTTTTATAGAATGATTTCTGTTCTTTTAATTATTGCTATAACTTTACTTTACTTTTTAATAATGCTTTTTTGTACATTCCTTTTTCAATGAATTTCATTGAAGAATCTCGCAGTTTTTGGAATATTGCAAGTTATCAGCACTTATTAATTGATATTCATTATTAATTTTAATACATATTATGTAATTATTTTATTTATAATATAATATAATTATTATGTATAATAATTGTATCTTTATATTATTTATTTATAATAATTTTTGTATTTTACTTTTTTATAAATATTGCAAGTGTTATTTATTTATAATTATTATATGAGCAATATTATATATAATAATGATATAAATATTATCATATATCATAATTACTATTAAATTATATAATAACATATTACTTATTATTATATTGATACTTATTATTGATTGATATTGGTTATTTCTAATCTATTCTTAAATTCTTCATTTGAAATATATTTTAGTTCTTGACAATTATTTTCCGGATGGTTTGTTATCTCTATCTTGGATTCCACATACCTCTACAACAATCACTGCTTGACAGAATTAAGGAATCGCTTTCAGCAGCACTTGGCAAAGAGCACTCCTATATCAAATTTAGCTCTTTTCTGGAGTTACGCATTCTGCGTTAGGCTGATGGTATTTTAGATTTTGATTAATTTAGTAAAAATGTTATCTAAAGACCTGCTAATTTCTTCAGATAGCAAACAAAAATTTTTTAGTTGATTCTTTTAAGCTGTGTTAACCATCTGAATATTTTTCCTTCACAAATTGTAATGAACTCTGCTTATACATGTACTACATTATTTTAATACATTCTTTTTCTTTTATAGAAAGATGTTACTATAAATTCATATTTTGAACAAGAGTGCAAGACCTATTTTCTTCAATGTATTTAATTAATAGAGATATTTGTTTTCACATCTGTGAAAATATCTTTCACATTTGAAACTAGCAAAATGGCTTTCACTGAAGGGAACTCAGGGCATCTTTTGTATGTTCAAGATAATAAAAAGCGTTATGTATGTGAGATGTGCCATCAGGGTTTCTCTCAAACTAGTCATTTAAAAGTCCATATACGGATTCATACAAAAGAAAAGCCATATGTTTGTGACATGTGCAACAAGGGTTTTTCTCGAAATAATCATTTAAAAGATCATTTACGGATTCATACAAAGGAAAAGCCTTATGTATGTGAAATGTGCCAAAAGAGCTTTTCTCGAAATGATACTTTAAAAACACATTTACGTATTCATACAAAGGAAAAGCCTTATGTGTGTGAAATGTGTAACAAGGGTTTTTCTCTAAGTAAAGATTTAAAAGTCCATTTAAGGAATCATGCAAAAGAAAAGCCGTATGTTTGTGAAGTGTGCAACAAAGGTTTTTTTCAAAATCATCATTTAAAAGTTCATTTACGAACTCATACAAATGAAAAGCCGTATGTTTGTGAAGTGTGTAACAAAGGTTTTTCTCGAAATCATCATTTAAAAGTTCATTTACGAACTCATACAAAAGAAAAGCCTTGTTTGTGAAATGTGCCCCAAAGGTTTTTCTCAGAGTAAAGATTTAAATTCCACTGATGAATTCATTCAAAGGAAAAGTCTTTTATTTGTGAAATGTGCAAAAAGGGTTTTTTCTCAAATTAGTTATTTAGAAACCCATTTACACACTCATACAAAGGAAAAGCTGTGTGTTTGTGAAATGTGCATCAAGAGTTTTTCTCGAAATATTCATTTAAAAGCCCATTTACGAACTCATGCAAAGGAAAAGCCTTATGTTTGTGAACTGCGCAACAAGGGTTATTCTGTGTTACCTGAAATTTGTAGGTAATGTGTGGTTTGACTCTGTAGGGAAGCACACAGCAGTTGTATTTTTAAGTTTATTAGTTGGTAGCATACATCTCTGGAAATCAGCCGATTCCATAAAGAAAAATACATACATATAGTAACTGCCTCTGGGGTCAGGACCAATGAAAAACGAACATGATTTGCAATGATGTCAGATACAGTTAGCAGTTAACGCACATAAATCTGCATGACGTAAGGAGCAAAGTCCAACATTCTGAAAGTAATGATTTATAATCCCATTTATGAACTCATACAAAGGAAATGCCTTATGTTTGGGAAGTTCTTCGCTAGGGCTTTTCTCAAAATGATGTTTTTAAAAGACATGTATTCATACAAAGGAAAAGCCCTTTTTTTAAAAAAATTTGCAACAAGAGTTTTTCTGCACCTGGTCCTTTAAAAGTCCATTTACGAACTCATATGAAGGTTTGTGAAATGCGCAACAAGCCTTTTTTCGAAAGGTAATTTAAGAAGACATTTATGGATTCATACCAAGAAAAAAAACTTTGCATATGAAATGTGCTTTTAGGTATTTTCTTAAACTGTTCATGTAAAGCATGTTTACATATTCATTGGAAGGAAAGGTCTTATGTTTATAATATGCAACATTGCTTTTTCTGAAGTGAAGACATTTCTCTTAGGCACCCTTCACACCAAACGAATCTCAGTCATTCACAGTTAACTCGGATTGTAGCAAATCTGACTGACTCACAAGTCAATCCGAATCAACCTTTCTTCCATCAGTTGCTGTCAAACCTGTTGTTGTTTCTTATCCCATTTGAACGGCAGAAACATCTAGATCAAGTCCATGAGCATGTGTGGTTTTAAACATTTTAGAACTGTAGCAGGACTTGAGAGCAGCTAGCTCTTATGGCAATCAATACAAGCCAAGATGTGAGCAGGAGCAGCTTGGATCACATAGCAATTCGACAAGAAGGGTAAACATTAATACCCGCCACATGCTGCTGAGCTCAAGTGTGTCAACTGCAAAACCTAGCAAGAGTAGTTTCATCTTGCCCACTGCCTGTCCCAAGCAAAGCAGCACCAGAATGGCACTCATGTGCTGGCCCTGCTTCCAAGAGGAACTGGCATCTTGTTTGACTTGTTTAGCAATTTCTGAAAAAGTAATGCAGCCACCATGTATATATGTCTGCCCTACTGTGTCAAACCATCAGCAATCTCATTCCCACAGGTATTCACATGCAACTGTATCCACTGAAAGAAGATCTTAACATTGGCACTCAAACTATTTAATAGCTGGACAATACTCATTGTCGTTCTGTCACCATGCCTCCACCTTTCAGATAGATGCTGAATAGAGCTGCAGCTATCACAGAATATCCAAATATCTGTATTTACACTCTCATTAAAGCAAAATTCAAGATGTCAAATCTGGACACTGTTCTGATAAATGATATATTGTTTTGTACTGAGCAATAACGCTAGCAAAAGAAATGTAGGCTATTGATCCACATGATTACAGAAAATGGCTAGAATTCAGTATTCAAACCTTCGGAAAGATGAAAGAAAATTTTACATTTTTTTCCATTCTGTTGGATTTGGTGGAACCAGAAATATCAAAACAGTGCTCAAATTACAGAAAGTCTATACAGCAGAAGATATACTTTTAATTTGTCTCGGGTAAATGTGATCTTTTTAGTAATATTCTTTTAATTATCTTTCTAATAACTAATTACTTTTGTTTTTATAAACGAGAAGTAAGAATAAGAAAATTTAAATTAATGTAATAATGTTCTAAGACAACTAAGATATCAAGCTATGTATTAGTTGTGCAACTATATTCATATTCATTTATTTTTAAAATAAATTACTTGAAACAAAATATATGAGAATTGTTTTATTTTTTTATATTTGCTCTGTTAGCAAGAATTATAATCTTAACAGCAGTAACAGATTATAAATATGTATTGAAATTGTATGAAAATGCAATTACTTTTATAAATAATGTATTTTATAAATAATGTATCTAATATTTTAAAAAGGCATTTTGAAGGAATTGTAGCATTTAACAACTAATTTTTTAAAATATAAACTTAAAAATGCTTAATCTTAATCTAATATTTTCACAAAAGTTTTGAAACACAAAGCATTTATGTACACAACAATAATGCTACGACTTTAAGCTAAAAATCACCAGGTTTGTACATAAAATTTAATTTTTTTCAGTTTTAAATTGGAGCAGTTTAGCAAGTTTGAGAATTTGTTACCTGACTTTAAAATACAATAATATAGTACTACAGTATGTTTAATATAGTGGAATTTGATACATGATGGAAATATTCAGTTTTATCTGCAATACTTGTATTCAGAAGTCTAATTGTAGTATCAGCTTAGAGCGTTTTTAGATTTATCTTTTTGAGTAGTATTCCATCCCTTCGAAATATTGTTTCTCTGCCTGAGTAAGTTTTGGCTATGGCATTTTCTCAACTGGCAAAAATTGATGATAAAGCTTAAAAGTTATTTAAGCTATTTTTAAAACAAAATTTGGCCTTGAAATCGATCTGAATTAAGTTACTATGAGAACTCAAAAAACCCAAAACGATATCTAGCAAAAGTGATTTTAGTAATGAATATTGAAATTAATAACCACTTCATGCTGAAAGAGTTGATTGTACTAAAAATATTTTTAATTAGTTCAATTTAAAAGTGAAAAAATGCTTTAAAATTTAACTGAAACTAAAACCTAAGCTCAGAAAAACTAATTTATTATCAGATCTGAAATTTTGTGGCAAGCTGCACAATGCTATGGGCCAAAAGAAAATGCATAAGGTAGACCTTTGCACCTAGGGCAACTTTTTTTCAATGCACAAAAACAGAGCCACTGACATTTTTAAAAATGTGAAACTCATATGCATTCATCATTATACTACCTACCATCCAATAGGAGTTAATATAAGTACTTAAAATAATAAATTCTGTGAAATAAAAGGTTTTTAAAAAAAATTCAAAGTCATTGTACCTAGTGCCTTTCCCTGTAACTTAGGTTTTGCTCTGTGATCAATAGAAAACATATACACATGAATTTAATAAAAGAATCAATATTAGCTAACATATTGATTTATGATGCAACTATTTAATTTGCAATGTGCCAAATTATTCATGAATTACACATATTTTCATTCAACATTATAATTTAAAAAACTGATTACAAAAGTGAGCTGCATACATTGTTGCTCTGAAGCACCATCAAATTGTGGTTTGGGCAATTTGAACATAATATTTCTGTTGTCAATTTCATAAGTTTCTTCTTTATCATAAAGAAACTTATTTGAACGAGCAATATTCTTCAGAAATTTAACATTATAGTGTTCTTTACCATCTATTATTTCTGCCACATAAAAATGTTCAGTTTTTTTGCCTTGTATTTTTTAAACAAAAATCCCTCCCCCCTTTTCAATAGTATTTCTTACATCAGCTACTGTAGAATTTGCATCATCAGTCAAATGAGAATCTTCAATATCTGATAATTCTTTGGATGAAGTTGCTTAATTTCAAACTCTGGTTTTTTCACAAGTTTTCTTTTTGGCAATTTTAGTAGCATGATATTTTTGATTTCTTCCTTTTCTGGAGTGTCAGTCAAGATTCTACCTCTCCCTGGTTTTCGGCAACATCTGTTGGATTTACTTCGAGAATTATGCTTATTAGAAATTATTTAGAATTATGTTTCTGTTTTTTTAATTTTAAGATTTTTTTTATTAAATGAATTCTTATGTTTGTGTAAACAAAATAATAATCCTGAATAATAACAATAATGGTAGCAAACATATTTTTTATAAATCAAGCATGTTGAAAGTTTCAGAAAATATACACTCTTATTTAAATAACATTTAATTATAATAAAAAAAACTTGAATAAATCAAAGTGGTTCAGATAATTAAAAGGCCACTTTCCTCCTTATATTATAAAAACTTTTTTAATAAAATAATAACAAAGAATATTAATTGCAATTGTACCTATTGCCATAGCCCTAGGTACAAGGCAACTATGTGGCCCTAGGTAGAAGACTATGTAATTTCATACAAAATGTCTTCTGCAGAAAAACCCAGATGGAGAGGGGATTTATTTAAAATCTAATTTAGTACTTAAAGTTACACACAAATTATGTACTAGAATTCAAAAAAAAAAAATATTTGACTTATCTTTGTACAACAATAAAAAGAGATGAACTGTAAAATTTTACTTTAGACCATGTAAAACTGTTTTTCATTTATAACTTGCCACATCTTTCTTTTGCAAAATTACAAAATGAATGCCGAAGTAGGAATTGGTGTGTTGTCACTCACCCAACTGTGTTATAAAACTTAGAACTAAATATTATTCAAATAAAATTGGGTGACCCTGGGTACACAGGTCTCCCTATATATTTTTAGGTACATTTGAGATTTGTAGGGTATTGTGTAGCCTTAACGTGCATTAGCCCCTTTATACGGCGAGTCTTCAATGGCACTAGGGCTCCAATTCATGACACGCCGGCCATGAGCTTGTGAGTGGGACATGCAGGCAAACACAGTCACATAAATAAAATTGGAATTTTGTTCATAAAGAAAAGCACAAATAGCATATGCAAAATATTATATAACTTATCCTCACACATAAATGAATAAAAACAATAAGTAATATAAAATTTTTTTAAGTCAATTCCTACTTAGATCAACAAGGAAAAATTGTGTATTTTAGCTACTTTTTATTGAATAGTTACAATTAATATATATGCATATGACAGAATCACAATATTAAGTGGCAGTTAATTTTTATTAATTATTGTTAAAGTATCGTATTGTCATCCAAAATAATCATGTATAAAAATTCCAGTTCAACAGAATGCTTTAAAAGGTGAGAAAAAAAATTCTTAAGTTTTGACCCAAGTCGCAAAAAAAAAAAAAAAAAATGAAACCAACGTGGCTGTATCTGTAATTCTTTAAGTAATGAGTTTCAGTCAAAAAAAAATTATTTTTAATTAATTATAATTATATCGTATTTTTACCCAAATCAATAGTGTATAGAAAATTTCAGCTCAAATGAGCGCTTTAAAACGTGAAAAAAAAATATTTTCAAGTTTTGACACAAGTCGCCAAAATGGTCGCTAAGTCGGCAGCATAGCTGTATTTGTAATTCTTTGAATAATTAGTTTTAATCAATTTTTATTAATTAAAATTAAATTACTGTATTGCCATCTAAAATAATCATGTATACAAAATTTCATCTCAATTGAGCGCTTTAAAATGTTTTTTATTTTAACTATTGAAAATTCCCCCTACATAAATATATAGAGAGTGTGAGCTAATAGCTAGAATTGAAAAACAAGGCTATAAAAAACATGTGGCAATAATTAAACGTAATTTTTTTCCTACCAATTTTACTTAAGCTTATTTTAGGGAACATTTATATTTTTAAATGTAAACAATAAACCTTGATGCTTAAAATAATATGAAAATTCAATAAAGAAACTAGGAGAAAGATGAGGAGGGAAAGTGCTTACGAACAAATGCAACTCAGTTCCATCCTTTTAATCTTCTCATTTGTAAAAGTATCAATGTTATGAAGTGAAATATCTCCTTATAAAAAAACAAATTTTAATTGTAACTAAACTTAGAGAAAACATTTCCATGCCTTAACATCGTTTAAGAAATAAACAAATATACATGCTAGCACATACTTTCCAAAACGACATTGAATATATGAGTTTATTAGAGAATAACGATCAAAAAGGTTAAAAAAAATTCCGTGAAGGGGTTAATTTTCCACATGATTAAGGCTCTTTCTGCTGTTATGGACTCGTCACTTTCCACCCCTCTGAACTAGGAGAAGTGAACAACCCTTTTCCTGTACTTGTGTGTGTTGTAATTTGTTCAATTTGACTAAAATGAATAAAGGAGCCGTATTATGTTATCGAAACTCGTTTTGAACCTTATTCCACATTTAAAATAATTATTTTGTAAGCTATCGACACCAGTACATTTATGGCCCACCGCGCTTAAGTCTATTAAATCGTGACAACCTATATGACTTGTGGATTTAAAAGACACTTAGAAATTTCGTATTTTGCATGCTGAGTAATGGCGAAAAGAAAAATATGAGTTGTTGAACGGAAGTTCATAGACATTGGAAACCAAGTTGCTGCATTAGTAGCGTTTGTTGGACACTTTTGCTGAAGATGACAAAAAGTATTGTCGCTTAAAGTAAGCCAGTTTGATAAAATATGGATCAGTGAAAGAAGAAATTTTCACGTCTCTGTCAGATACAGAGTTTGATAATTCTGATGCGGAAATTCCCACTTGCCTTGAGCATATTAGAAACCAGAGCCAAGACTTAAATCTTTGAATTTAAAATATAATTAAAAAAGTGATAGAACAGGTTCAAAAGTTGTGTCTAATGTTATCAAATCATGTCCTAGACTACCAGAACTATCGTTACCACAGTCTAATGGTGATAATGAAACATGGTTTATTTTTAAAGAGCAATTCAAAGAAATAACGGACAATTGCTGTTTAAAGAATACACACAAATTACAGTATTTACAGTAGTGCTTAAGTGGAATTAATAAAAAATTGTGTGTGTTCAGACTGTGGATAAAACATGCGATTCGTTGTTTCTGTATATAGAGCAGAGACTTGAGAATAAAAGATTAATTACACTGCTGGCCACACACACACAAAATGCAACACCAAGATGAGCCGGAGATAACAGCGACATATTTATTTGGCAGATAAAATGTTGTGCAAAGATTAAATGATTAAAATTACTGCCTCTTATGACGTGTGGATAATGACAAAATCAGTAGTTAGTACAGCCACCATTATTGGCTATAACCACTGCCACACGCCTCAGCATAGAATTAGAGAGACTTTGGATGTATCCTTAGAGCACAGCAGTTCATGTGGCTACCACATATTGCCAAAGTTGATTTAGTTTAGCAGCGGGTGGTGTATCCTGGGCCAGTCATTGTGCAAGCATGGACCACACGTTTTCAATTAGCGATATATCGGAAGAACAAGCAGCCCAAGGAAGCAATTTAATCTGATGGGTACAGAAGAACTCTTGAACATTGCGTGACACGTGGGGTCGCGCATTATCCTGTTGGAATATGACTGATGGCAAGCGCTGAATGTATGGAAGGATTACACCTCAGAGATGTTCAGTGTACCGACAATGCGTACTGGAGGGGTGCGACAGTGAAATCCAATACCACCTCAAACTATGATACCGGGTGCAGGACCAGTGTGGCGATTTAAAACGTCAAAGTTCAGCATCCTTTCATCATGGTTTCTCCAAACTCGAACCCGGCCATCGTGATGTTGCAGTAATCACAGTGTCGTTTCATTCCGTTGTCTATGTGCGTCGTTCATCGCACCATTGCCGGCGCAAACGCCCGTGGTTTCAAATCAAGGGTAAATCAAGCAATGGACGCCTTGCGGATATCCCACTCTGCTGCAATCGGCGTCTTATGGTACGAGTGGACACCGAATGATGCGTAACAGACTGAATCTGTTTTGCTATGGTTCGTGATATGGCTGCGCGATCCATCATTGCCATGCACGCAATCCGAATGTCATCATGGACAATGGGGCAACGAGGTGGGTGCGATCGACCCCGTCATTTGCTCCTGCGTGCAGCGATGACAAATCCACATCACAGTTGCTTGTTTTCGTCCAACACGTTGACCAATTTCTCTTAAGGATAATTTGCAATCCTTATAGGCTACTATACTTCTCTCTCTCTCTTCGATCGAATTCAGAAACTTGGTCAAAAGACGCTCGATGTCTTCCACGAGGCATAGATAAACAGCGTACTCAAAAAAAAAAAAAATCGCATGAAAAAACAATTGCCGCACTTCAAATTGTCAATCTGTTCTCGCTTTATATAGCGCTTGCAGGTGGTGCTACAGTCACTCGTAATGTTCGTCTGCGCTGTAATTCTAATGATTTGTGCATATTTAATCGTGATGTAAGTGTTACATGGTTTGCATGCTTCCTTCAGGGTATTGCATTTTGTATGGCCAGCAGTGGGTAAACAAACATATAAAGGCTTTGTTGATGTTGAAACATGAAAAATTTAGAGCTGATGTTGACACTTGTACTAAACATTTGAGAGCATTAAAGTTGCTAAAAATTGAGCACAATACATTCTCAGAATTGTTGATTCAATCAGTTATGCATGTTTTGAATACAGAGACAAATCTTCTTTTCGAAATGACCCTGGAGAGAGAGTACAGACATTTTTATGTACCATATATGGGGAGAGCAGCGGAAGCTATGCACCGGGCTTTAACATCATCAAAAACCAAAATGTACTGTTGCATAGGAATACTTGACAATATTCCTATCGTACGAAATGTGCATTTTATCGTGTAAGTTATTATTTTAGATCTCTGAAATTCAACAATCAGTAAACTATGCGGACCTATCAGTTCGCACCGCCACAGAATGAGGCATATGCGAATTGATTTCAAATTCTGTGTAAGGAACATTCCTCAACATCATTCCCTATTATCAGGGGCGTAACTATCACCGTATCAATGGTACGGGGCCTTCTAGCTACAGGAGCTCCGGACGTTTATAAGCAAAAAGTCTTAAAATGTTATCAATAGTCTTATTAAAAGAGTTTCTTTTTACGTTTATAAAATAGTTTGTCACTGGCTTTAGTTGTTTTGCCACCCCGGACGAAAATGGAAAATGCCGCCCCTCTCTCTAAAGCAAAAAATTATAATTAAAAAAGATGAATTGTTCACATCGATACACATTTACAGAATAATTTTTGCGAACGAAAAGGGAGCATAACAATTATATATATTATTTTATGTCTTAAAAAATACAAAATCATTCGCGAAATTAAGAACATAATTATATGTTATTATTTGAAACGAGTAAAATGTAAGAGAAGGAATTACCCATTTCAGCAGGCCAATTTCTTGGAAAAAGAGTCTACTGATAGTAGAGATCACAAGCGTTTATTTTAATATAGAAACTACACTCGAGACTAAAATGAAACATCTCATGTGTTTCTCCATCAACCGAAAATTATAATTACCCCTGTACCCTTTTGGATTGCTGAACCCGACATTGTATGCGTAAAAAGGATGTCCTTGTGACCCAACTCCGGGCTGGGGAGAAAGTTACTGGTGAAAGATGTGTAAACATATCAAATTTAACATATCAAATTTAACATGTACTCCGCCTCGAACCCTTCAAGTTTCAACAGAAACTGTCATTAAACGCATTACCGGGTTAAGCTCATTTTGGGCCCCGGGGGCAAAAGATCTGCGGGCCCCTTTCACACTTGTGGATCGAAATTTATTACCAAAAAGCCTGGTTAAGTCCATTTTATCTGGGCGTCCGCCCCAAGCACCCAATGGATAAACCGACTCTGATTAAACGTACAGAGTACAAAGTACAAATATATAATAATATATATATATATATATATATATATATATATATATATATATATATATATATATATATATATATATATATATATATATATATATAAATTAAGTCAATTCCTACTTAGATCAACAAAGAAAAATTTTGTTTAACTACTTATTATTAAATAGTTACAATTAATATAAATATGTATATACATAGGACAGAGTCACAACATTAAGCGGTAAATAATTTTTATTAATTATAATTAAATTATTGTATTGTCATCCAAAATAAAATCATGTATATAAAATTTCAGCTCAATTGAGCTCCTTAAATGTATTTTATTAACGATTGAAAATTCCAACAAGATAAATAAATAGAGAGTGTGAACT
Source organism: Trichonephila clavipes (assembly GCA_019973935.1). Classification (NCBI taxonomy): domain Eukaryota; kingdom Metazoa; phylum Arthropoda; class Arachnida; order Araneae; family Nephilidae; genus Trichonephila; species Trichonephila clavipes. Next base: position 371,422 of record BMAU01017548.1, on the reverse strand, counting down.
AATAGGAGTTGAATAAGGAAATAAGATACTTCAATGAAATACCAAATTCCCAATAATATTTCAGGAAGTGTATATATAAACTTTTTGTAAAAAAAAAATATTTCTTAAGTTCGATCCGAATGCCCACCTGGCAGGGGTCCGGTTTGTCCGGATCTTGAAAAGATTACATATTTTTCGTGTGAATTCTACATCTTATTCCCCACAAATAGAAAACTTTAATAGCTGATATAAAATTACTCAAAATAATGAGAAGTCGAGGAGTGGGATGGAATAGGAAAGTAGGAAAATATATATATTCTTATTCAGAGCGGCTCGTTAGAGTGAGTGATTGAATATTAACGTCGCACTGTTCAGCTACTCGAGGGCTTTTGGCGACGGACCACGTAACTTTAAACCATGGTCAAGGGAAGTAAACGACACTTGAGCTGGCACCCCCTCTCCTAACTACTTGGCTCGATAGAAAGATCGTTTGAACACACATTCACACACTTAGATTGGGAATAACTGATTCATAATGTTTTTCTTGTAAATGGCAATCCCCTTTCGTCTGTTGATTGATTGACTGTTACACTAAGACGCTACACGAAGGCGTGACGCTTAGTCGGAAGCTTGTTCGAAGGTGGTGCAGTGAACGATAATAAGATTATATATATATATATATATATATATATATATATATATATATATATATATATATCGGTTATCTTTTATTTCTAAAACGTTCAAAAGACCGAATGTGCATTCATGACTCTCAAGGTTCGAAAACTGTTTCCCTTTCTGAGAAAAGATAGAAACCATAAGCATCCTATGTCACCCTTCTAATTGATATAGTTACTATATATATATATTTACTCCAATCTAAGCCGTACTTTTTTTTCTAATGTTAATGCTGCTGACAATCGTGTGGGGCTCAGAATCGAAGGAGAAAAAATTTGTAATTTGGGACAAGTAAGAAGGTTTAAAGGTTCATGTAAGTATTTTAAAGATTATAATACTGGTAAAATAACTAATTATTCACTTCTTATTGGCTCTTTTAAATTTATTTTAATTTCTAAAATTGGATATCCATTTTATACACTACTTTTCATTTTTCACAAAAATTTATTGAGAATTTGGAGCGGTGCTTAGATTGTACAAATATGGTAAATAACTACACCCTTGTGGTGTACAATTCTTTGTCCAAAATACCACGTTTTTCGTAAGTCTAACAGTTCAAGGTAAGAGATTTTAAAGATTGTTTCATTTCCCTCTGCTAATTGACTGCATTGATTACATTGCACGGCAAAAAATTACCAAAATACATTCACCTTTTTTCAACAAAGAACAAGTCAAACTAATTCGAATTGTAAGGGAAAGAATTTTTTTATTATTATTTCCTTATACTGTATAATAAAGTTCATAATACGGAGGGCTTTTTTTAAAGTAAGGTCAGTTTGTTTTAAACAAAATAACGACAATATTTTGTTTCAAAAAGTCTTTACTCTAGTATTGTACATACATTTGCTTATTTTTCTACATAGTTGACGAGTTCATTAATGCACTTGTCATACCTTAGAACTAAGTTTTGAAAACTCTCTTCAAAGAAGTGTGCCACCTGGTTGGACAGCCAAGAGTTCTCAGCCGTTTTCAATTCTTCGTTGTCAGTGTAGCTCTCTTCCCGACAAGTCTGTTTGAGACACCGGAAAAGGTGGAAATCGCTCGGAGCAAGGTAAGACTGTATGGAGCGTTGTCCAAAAGATTCGATTAACTCCCGAGTTGTTCAAGAAGTGTGAGGCCTTGCGTTATCGTGGAGGACGTTATTGCTTTTGACATCATGCCACGCCGTTTGTTTTGCAATGCTCTGCGAAGCTTCCGTAGAGCTGCGAGGTAGGCACTTGAGTTGATCGTTGTTCCTTGTGTCATATAGTCCTGCAGCAAAACACTGCTCCGGTTCCAGAACACTGTTGCCATAATCTTGCGCATTGACAGCGTATGTTTGGCTATGACCTTGACGCGAGAGGATATGTATCGTCATTCCATCAACTCTTGCTTTGATTCCGCAGTGATACAGGAAGCCCATGTTTCATCTCCAGTTACGATTCGTCTCAACATGCTATCCCCTTATTCCTTGTAACGAATCAAAAAGTCCAATGAACTGGCAAACCTTTTCTCTTTGTGTTCCGCTGTGAGGAGTCTGGGTAGCCACCGAGAACACAATTTTTTAAAGTTGAGGTCTTCAGTCACTATTTTCTCACGACCGAGAAACGTCTGAAAATTCCAATAATAGAGTGGTTATCGTGAATCTCTTGTTCTCATGAATTTTTGTTTCAACTGCTTGCATCAAATCATCCGTGATTATAGAAGGCCGGTCTGAGCGTTCTTCATCATGGACGTTTGTTCGTCCATCTTTAAACTACCTGACCCATTTTCGAACTTTGCTATCACTCATTGCTTTAGTGCCATAAACTTCTGTTATATGGCGATGAATGTCTGCAGCCGGCATGTTTCTCGCCGTCGAAAAACGTATAACAGACCGTATCTCGAGCAATTCAATCACCTTAAACATTTTAAAGACGCACGGCGAAGCTTACACGACGGCTACCGAGCTGGAAATGGCACGAGTGTGTTCGCAAAGGATGCTGGTCAGTAACTCAGAGATTTGTTGCGTCGTACGCGCGAACTAGGGACGCGCCAACGGAACTTACTTAAAAATAGGGCTGATCTTAGCAGGTGTGCACAGCACGCGGGCGGCCGCAGGCCGCCTATAATTCTATCGTTCATGCAAAAATTTTTGTCAATTTCTCAAAACAGAATTTATAAAAAGTCAAATAAATATGCTGAATTTTAAATAGTTATTGTAAAATCAAAATAAGCCCCGATTTGCCGATAGCATAACATAGTTCGAGAAAATTAAGAATGGATTTCAAATTCTAAGGAACATTCCTGAACAGCATTCTTCTCATCAGGGGTGTAGCCTGCCTTTTCAGGTGGCCAATATCAATGATGCGGGCCCCTAGCTACAGGGGCCCCGGACGCGTGTAAGAAAAAAGTTGTAAAATGTTATTAATAGTCACATTGAGTTCCTTTCTACATGTATAAAATAGCATGTCACTGGCTTCAAACGGTATAAATTTTCCGTATGAATTCTGAATCTCGGGACTCACAATAATAAAATTTTAAAAAACAGTAAAATTACTCGAAATAATGAGAAAACAAGGAGTGGTATGTGCTCAAAAAGCAGGAAAAACTTCTCATTCAAAGGGGTTCGACTGGAGGATCGTTTGAAGTGAAACACAGATAAAACTTGGGATGGGAAAAATCCATTCAGAATGTTATTTGCTTGTAAATAAAAATACCCCCTTCGTCTGTTGATTGATTGATTGTAATAAACGCCGCACTAAAAAGCTACACGAAGGCTTGGTAGTTGAAATTTTTTTCAGAAGTGGTCCAGTGAAGGAAAAAATTATATATTTTTTTATTTATTTATTCCGGTTCCCTTTAATTTCTGTAACAACCAAAAGATCGAATGTGCATTCAGTGAGCAAGGGCTTAGCTTCCCGTTTGGAGAAAGATCTGGCCCATAAGCGCCAGAAGTCTTTTGTCACCCTCCTAGTCTATAGTTAATTATGTTTAACAAGTATTCATCATGAATTCTCAACACTGGTCCCATGGAGGGAAGGGGGATGGAGCGTTAAGGAAGAATTTCAACACATCGGACAAAAGTGATGAAAAGCACAATCAAGATTTATGACATGATTAAGGACGAATGAAAAGAATGGGCAGAAGGACCCCCAGAAGAAAAAGACCCCTTTTCGAGGAAACTGAGGACATTTTGCGTTAATTTGACTTCCAATCTAATTTCTTTTAGCTTCCTGCGCTTACACAGACAAGACAAAAATCGGAAGAACAAAAAAGATAACTATGTTTTCACTTTCAAATTCTCTTTTCGATTTTTAAGATTTAATACCCAGGTATTTTAATCATTGCGTAAGATAAAGTGAAAAAATATATTTTGTTTCATTTCTGCTATTACTATTTTATTTATTTATTGTTTTACATTTATAAAAATATCAATAGCTGTCATCAGTTTCTTAGAATACTTTCATGTTGATTAACATATTTAAGTGTATGTTTTCGTAGCTTGAATGTAATGTAATCTTCTTCAAACATTTTCAATTGGCATTTTTATTCAAATGTAAGAATATTATATGCATCTTGTATAAAAATAATTTCTTTACTCACTTATGAAAAACGGTAGTAGTTAATTTAAAATATAAATTACTAATGAGCCTTTGAGTGCAATAATGAATTATTTACCGTTTTTAAAAGCATCCTAATAATATCTCGAAATTTAAAAAAAACGTAGTTATATTTATTTTAATGATTTTGATTGTATTCATAACAATTACGATAATTTTCTTTAGTAATAAAGGAACCAATCTATATAATTTCTAAATATTTAATTTATATTGCTTCAAACTGTTAAAAGAATTTCCAAAGAAATAAAGTACGTTAAGTTTACTTAAAGACACACACACACACACATTTTTTCCTTTTTATTCAGGTAACATGTGAAATGAACACATAATTTTTCTAATATACTCTAAGACTGCGCGTTAAGGAAACCATTATTTTGTAAAATTGAATTTAAAAGCACAAATTCTTTTTTTTTCTTTTTGCATTTATTGCTATTTTAAGAGTGATTTGCACGTCCTGATTAAGATCTTTTGCTTAGAGAATTTGAAAGAATTTTTAATGCAACCTAATAATTAATTATGTGTATAATTAATTATAAAAATACATAAAAATCGTATAATTTCTTTAAAATATTGTATATCATTCTGTGTGTATGCTTCTAATAAAGTTAATCAAAATTCATCTATAGCAATATTTAAAATCTTTAAAAAAGGCAACAATAAGAATGTCAGAACTATAGCAGAAATTTATCATAAAAAGCATTTAATGAAAGGTTTATTTTTACAGAACAATAATAAATGTGGAAAAATATAGTTAATATTTTTTTATTTGCTCCTAGTAGTCTAAAACTATTTAATTAAAGTGATAGCAAAATGCATTACAGAAATAAAAATATAATAAACACAATTTATAAAGTAAATAAGTGATTTCAAACAGAACAGAAATGTGAAAAATTATTCAATAAGTAGTAAGGTTGTATAATCTTGAGTATTTTTAATGTAATTAAAATATAAATTTAGTTAAAAAATTCTGAATCATCAAGTTGTCAAAATAACAAATGTTTTTAGATATGGGTTTTTTCCCCTCTCTTTTCCTATACAAAAGAAATTTAATATTATTTGTATTTCTAGGCTTGTTTTTAAAAGTAAATGTGTTATTGCTGATAGAAATATCAAAAAGACATTTCCTTAAAATTTTTTCGGAATATTTCAAGTTTGGAAATTATATCAATAATAGGTGAATAATTTTTTTAAATGTTTTCTTCTTTTTCAATCTAGAAATAAAAAAAAAATTTAGTACCATTATTTCATTATTGTAAATTTATTTTCAAAAGAGATTGTATGTGTTCAGATTTAAATGTTATTAAAAATATTTCGAAATGACATTCTTTGCAGAAGCTGAAAGACAGAACTTTATTCGATTGAGAAACATGTATTTTATATTATTATTTTAAATATTGTTGTCTTTTTGAGTATTTTTATGTGTTAATTTTAATATTTATTATGATTATAAATTTCTAGTGTCATATTTATAAAAAAAACGGAACGTATTTTTTCTGTGGGAGCATTATAAGTAGAACATTATCAAGATAAGTGTAAGTAATTATTGAGTTTTATTGAAAAGATGTTGCTGTTGAATTTTGTTTAAATCAGAACTGTAGAGTGATAAGTACAAAACTTTTATTTTATTCTTTTGATCCTTTGATATAATGTTCACTGACTCCTGTCCCCAGTTTCTGTTTCCCATTTCAGAGGAAAATGCCTTCTATAAAAGCTCTTAATTAAATTTATGAATAAATGAAATGTGTTGCACAGGGTGTTTTCTAAAAAAGTAGAAAAAATTTGGGCATATTGTCAAGCTACCTTTTAAAAAAGCTCATATAAGCATGTGTCCTGATGATTTGTTTCGGAAATAAGTACAAAATGTTTAAAAATTGAAACTTTAAATTTTATTTTTTAAAATAGGATTTTCTTACAAAATTGGGTAATTTTTTTTTTTTAGATTTTTAATTTACGGAGACATTGAAGAGCGCTACAAATAATTTATTTTATGTAATTTGCTCTGATTTTTTAACAGGAATTGGCTTTTTTTTAATGAATAACCCATATTCTTTCTTTTTTTCTATGCAAATAATAATAATAATAATGTACTCCTTTAACAACGCTAGAGGTAACCCTTTTCGATAAATTTCTGAAAAATTCTTGTTAATTTTATTTGCATCTTGCATATATACTTATTATAGTTCTCATCTTTCTTCTAGATGTCTTCCAGAAAGACTAAAAGGCAGTCAGGCGCCTTCTATAGAAATAGAAGAGCAGAAAAATAGAAGAAATCTCTAAGCAAGCGGGATCATTGAAACAGTATTTCAGACAACCAGAACAACTGAGCCTGAAAAAAAGGCTTGAATCAAAAGGCGGAATTTTATTATTCTCAACCATTCACATCTACGAGTTCTAATGACTATTCAATCACTGAATTAATGGATGTTACACCCGATGAAGGCAAGGAAATGTCAAGATCATCATCAACCGGTCCCATTCCCAGTGAACTAAAATTTTAACAAAAAAAAAAAAAACATTGATTTATTGGTAGAACATGGTCCCAAACAAGGAACAAATTTTAAATTTCCAGTAGATGAGAATGGCGGGAAATTTAGCTGTTCTCATATTATACCAAAACCTAAGTGAACGGGGGAAAATAAATCCCGCGTGGCTCTGCTATTTTGTAAAACTAAACCGTATTTTTTTTTTTACATGTAAATTATTTAGTAAAGATAGTTCAGCACACACAGCTTATAAACACTGGCTTTTCTGATTGGCGTCATTGTTCGGATTACCTTAATAAACACATGAAAATACTTTAAAACATGTAAACTCTATGATCATGGTGTGACTTATAAAAATGAGAATAGAAAAAAATGGTACTATTGACGCTGAACAACAAAATGCTTACAATCGAGAGAAAAAGCGATGGCGCTCCATAATTGAAAGAATGATTGCAGTAGTACAATTTTTAGCCAGTCAAAATTTAACATTATGAAAAAACAAGTGCGAAGTTGTACCATAGAAATAATGGTAACTTCTGAAAAGCAGTGGAGATGTTGGCCAAATTTGATCCTGTTATTTCAGAACATCTTAATAATGTCAGTAAATGCGAAAATAACAAAAAACGAATTCCACACTACTTAAGGCAGCATTTTCAAAATGAAATAACTAATATTTTAGTTGAATCTATTCATAATGAAATAACACGCATTATTAAAAAGGCAAAATATTACACTATAATTCTCAACTCTACATCAAATATTAGTCACACAGAACAAATAACGTTTATAATTAGATGTGTGAACACTACTGATGGTAAGGTAGATGTTTTAGAATTTTTTAGAATTTGTTTTAGAAATTTCCAGTAACCTATACCACTGGAGGTCTGTGTAATTTTCTATTAGAGAAGTTATTACCTAGTCTGCAGCTCGAAGTTAAAGATACTCGGGGTCAGGGCTACACGACAATGGATAGAACGTGAAAGGGAAAAATATAGGGTTTCAGAAACGGATTCTCGATATTAATCCTAGAGCATTATACGTGCCGCGTGCATCTCATTCGTTAAATCTCGTCATTAATGACGCTGCCAGCTCTTGGTTTTCTTATATAGTACAAGAGGTTTATAATTACTTTCCTGCGTCCCCATATCGATGGGATTTACTAAAAAAACACGTAAAAAGTCTAACTTTAAAACCGTTAAGTGAGACAAGGTGGGAAAGTCATATCAATGCAATTAGACCTCTAAAACAAGACCTAAAAACAGTATTACCGCATTAAATTCCTTAATTTAAGATACCACCAGAGACTCAAAAACAAAAATGGGTGCTGAATCAATAATTAAAGATCTCGAAACATTAAAATTTTTATGTTCAACTTTAATTTGGCATGATTTACTATCAAGAATTGATGCATTGAGTAAAATGCTTCAAAATATATAATCCTAAATTAAACATCGCGGAATGCATTGAAGGCTTAAATTATCTTAAGAAATATTTAATTTCCCAAAGATCTGACGATAATTTAAAAATATTCGTTGATTCAGCAGCAACACTTGCTACAGATTTAGGTATTCATCCCGAATTTCCCCTCTGGAAGCTAAGGAAAAAGGCCCGCTTATTTGATTACGAGAGCTGTGATGTGAGCCAGTTTTAAATCCTTTTCAGCAATTTAAAACTAATTTCTATTTTGCAATTCTTGATCACGCGATCTCTTCAGTAAATGAAAGATTTATCTTATTATCTGAGTGTAATTCAATATTTTGCTTCCTGTATGAGTTTTATAACATTTCTGATGATGATCTCATGAAAACCTGTATGTATTTAGATATTAAGTTACAAGCACAGGAGGAGGGAAGTGTTGTGAAAGATATAGACGGTATACAGTTCTTTAATGAAATAATTTCATTCAAAGATATTTTTCCGGGTAAAAAACAGCCAACTGAGATATTAGAAATTATAGTGAAAAATTATCTTATTCCCTGTTTTCCCAATTTTTCTCTGGCATTAAGAATTTTTTATCCCTACCTGTTTCTGTAGCTTCTGATGAAAGAAGTTTCAGTAAATTAAAAATCATTAAAAATTACTTGAGAAATAATATAACACAAGAAAAGCTTTCAGATTTGGCCATAGTCTCAATTGAATCCGAAATCTCAGAAAAAACTGAATTTACCGAAGCTATTAACAAATTTGCTTCCCAGAAAGCCAGGAAAGTTATTTTATAGTTACAGTAAAATCTGGGGCATAACGGGCCTCTATACTTTCTAACGGCAATTGTTAGTTTTTAGGTATATTCGCCGTATAACACGCACACCCTTTTTTTACGAAGAAGCCTGAAATGCATGTACGCAATGGTCTTATGTTTTGAAGTCGATTCTACGAAGCATTATCCCATACTTTTAAAAAAATAGTACACTTCTAGAACTATATCCTTTTTACTTCATAAGGCATGTCATTTCTTTTACATAAACAGTATTTCAACACGTGTAGAAGTAAATTTTTTTTTATGCTCATCTCTTTTGTTATTTTTAAAGCTCTCATTTTTATACCCGTCGTATAACGCACACCCGTAAAATTCGATCTTATTTTTTGAGTTAAAAGTGCGCGTTGTACGCCGGATTTTACGGTATAGTTTATTACTGAGTCTTAGTAGAAGGACGGATTTATATACCTTTCCTTTCACGAAATCTCTGCCTTAGTATTTATTTTTATTAGATTGTATTTTTTGAGTAAATTCTGTTATTTTGCATTTACAATGACAAAATGTTTATTTATTTTTTAAAGCTTGTATTTTTGTTAGTTTATTATTTTGTTAAAGTATTATGTCGTAATTATAACTCATTACCTGGCCAAAAAATTTTGCACTTCAAATTTTATTTGAGTTATTAGTGTGTTTTACTTTTTATTCTTATATAAGTAGATGAGTTTTTAACGTCAACGTTAAGTATTAGTCAAAATATGAAAAGTTCTCTAGGGGGGCGGCACATTAAGTGTTTGCACGAGGGCGGCCGATACCCTAGGATCGACGCTGAGTGTATCCTTTTTCAAAACAAAACAAAACAAAAAAATTGGGGAAACAGTGACAGTAAAGAAAATTTATGTTTTATTTTCAGAATACATTATTGAGCTGATTCTGAAAATAACAAGTCAGTTTGACAAGCTATTGTTTCAAATTTTAAAAATTTAAACATTTTTGAAGTAAATTGAAATTTTTATAAAATACTAAATTTTGTTAAAAATTTCAAATAGTTTAAGGGTTTTATGTCTTTTGGGTTAATGGAAATAAAAGTTAGTATGTAATTGTGAAATCTGTTTCCTTGTTGAATTTTAATAATTATTTTTATAGCTAAGGTTGGAAAAAACATGAATTTTTTTAAAATATTAACTTATCAACTTTAGGATTTTTTTAAAAAAATTACCTTGACCTATACCTAAAAAAATACTAATTTTTATAGAACAAATACACTCAGGAACATTGAAAATAGCGACCCAAGAAGGAAACTAAGTACTATCGCGAAACTTTGCAAATAAGTACAGCGTAATGTGATATGCAAATGAGCCAAGTTTTGTGCCAATACGCATGCTCATACACGCCGAGGTGGCGCTACAATCAGGAAGAGGGTGCTATATAAGCCAGCGCAAATTCGAAGATTCATAAACGTGACGATTACCCGCCGATTGTAGGAAGAGTTTGGTAAGCGAAACAGGCCAGGTAAACATGCTAGAAGACATTTCTCACAGTTAAGCGAGTTTGAGAGAGGCCTGATCATTGCGATGAAAACTGCAGGCTGGTCGAGGCGCCGTGTTGTTGGCCAGGTGGATCGTTTGGAGTGTGCCGTTAGAAATAGTTGGGGGCAGGGGACACGAGAAGGTACCCACGTGCAGAAAACCGGGTCTGGAGCGACCAGGAAGACCACGAGGAGAGAGGACCGAAGGATCGTGCGGCAAGCACTTGTGGACCCTACAGTGACTTGTTCAACGATACGAGCAGACGTAGGCGTCGCAATTGTTCCACAAACAATTTCCAGACACCTTGCAGAAGCAAATCTTAAATCCAAGCGCCCTTTCCGTGCACTCCCTTTAACATTGGAACATCGGCAACTGTGTCTACAGTGGTGCCAAGCCAGATCAATGAGGAATGTCACAGATTGACAAAAGGTTATGTTTAGGGATAAATCCTGGTTTGTTTGAGGGATAGATTATAACCGTGTACGGGTGTGGAGGCGTACTAGTGAACGGTACAATTCCTCCCCACACTGTTCTACGTCACACTGCCGGCAAAGCTGGTGTAATGGTCTGAGGGGCCATATCTTATGATTGCCGGTCCACTTTAATTGTGATGCATGGAACCTTAACGGGCCAACGTTACGTTGATGATATTCTTCGACCCCATGTAGGACCTTTCCTAAATGGTCTCCCATGTGCAATTTTCCAGCAAGACAATGCTCGTCCACATACAGCAAGAGTTGCTCAAGACTTCCTACGTCATTTTCAGACTCTTCCATGGCCGGCCCGCTCCCCTGATTTGGCCCCTGTAGAGCACGTGTGGGATCAGTTAAAACGGCAGATGCCATCGTGTCAGTCTGTACATGATTTAGAGTTGGCTGATCTTGTGGGCCCATCTGCGTCAGGACAACATAAGGTGTCTAATCAACTCAATGCCGAACCGTGTGGCGGCATGTATTGCAGCTGGAGGTGGTCGAACGCGCTATTGAAGTTGCGCAGTATTTGTGTCGTTGCACACCCTTTATTAGTTAAATTGTCTTGTTTTTGAGATCAAGTGAATCTCTCATCTGTGTCATTACGTGTATTAAATTTCATTTCAATTCGATGCTGTCTTCTTGGGTCGCTATTTTCAATATTCCTGAGTGTATTTGGGACTATTTACAAAAAAATTTCAAGACTCTGTCTTGAACAGAAAAAAGGCCTTAAGGATTAGAAAGCATTTACATCTTCAAAATGAAAAGTCACAGAAAAACACGATTAAAAAGTTTGTAAAAGCATAAAACAAAAACTAATAAGATCTGAAAAACTTTAATTTGCTTAATAAAGGATGTTTTTTTTTAGAGGTATAGAACTTTAAATTGCAATAAAACAACGATGTATTATTCGATTGACATGAATTTTTTTATTCGAAAGATAATCTTGTGGCATTACATTTTAAATATGATTCCTGGCATAGGACTGCCACGGCTGGCTCGGATGTAGTCCAATCTGGACGTCCAATTTTCGATGACTTTTTCCAACATTTGTGGCCGTATATCGGCAATAACACGACGAATGTTGTCTTTCAAATGGTCAAGTGTTTGTGGCTTATCCGCATAGACCAATGACTTTACATAGCCCCACAAAAATAGCCTAGCAGTGTTAAATCACAAGATCTTGGAGGCCAATTCACAGGTCCCAAACGTGAAATTAGGCGGTCACCAAACGTGTCTTTCAATAAATCGATTGTGGCACGAGCTGTGTGACATGTTGCGCCGTCTTTTTGGAACCACAGCTCCTGGACATCATGATTGTTCAATTCAGGAATGAAAAAGTTAGTAATCATGGCTCTATACCGATCACCATTGACCGTAACGTTGTGGCCTTCATCGGCTTTGAAGAAGGATTCCACTAGCCCATAAAGCGCACCAAACATTCAGTTTTTCTGGATGTAATGGTGTTTCGACATACTCTTGTGGATTAGCTTCACTCCAAATGCGGCAGTTTTGTTTGTTGACGTAGCCATTCAACCAGAAGTGCGCTTCATCGCTAAACAAAATTCGCTTATGAAAATCGACCATTATTTTCGAAATAAAATTGCACAATTTGAAAGCGTTGTTCAGGCGTGAGTCTATTCATGATGAATTGCCAAACCAAACTGAGAATAAATCACTTGACAGCTGTTAAATCGGTCGCCATCTTGGAAAGTAATGCCAACTTAAACTTCTATACCTGAAAAAAACACTCTGTATGTTATTAACCAACTTATGCTCTACATCAAAATACTACTTTAATTAATTATAACTGAAAATATTTTTATTTATTCAAAATATGCTTTTGCATAATATTAATAGGCATTGTTATAACGACCATTGTCTACAAATTGTTACGACGACAAATTATTTAGTTTAATCTTAACACAATACCTTCCCAAAAGTTTTTATACACAAAAAAGTTTTATACAAAATAATAATGAAACTAATTTAAGCTAAAATTTACTAGTGATTTGTCCATAAAATTTAACTTCTTTTCAGTTTTAAATAGGTTTTCTGTGTAGCAAATTTGAGTTTTTTAGTTGCTCGAATTTAAAATACTATAATATAGTACTTTAATGATTACTATAATGTAGTACAGTACCCCCCATGGAAATCTTGAGTTTTATCTGCAATACTTGTATTCTGAAGACTGACTGAAGTGTCATTTAGTGCTGACTTTTAGGCGTATCATTTTCAGTTGTATTCCCTCTCTTTGAAATATTGTTTCTCATAGCGTGCTGAGAAGTGTTCAGCCGAGGCATTTTCTCAATGAAAAAAGTTAATGAAAACAAAGTAAAAGCTCCTAAGTTACGTAAAAATTGTACATAAAAATAAATATTGGTCTTGAAATCAATCTTAATTTAGTAACTATGAGGGAACTCAAAAAGTTCAAAACATAAGGAAACAGAAATGATTTTAGTAACAAAAATTTAAATTAATAGCCATTTTACACTGAAAAAATGAATTGTGTTCAAAAATGATTTTAATTAAGTGAATTTAGAAATGCAAAAATGCTTTAAGAAGAAACAGAAATCTAGATTCAGCAAACTTCAAATATCTAAGCACTAATTTTTTTTTTACATTTGAATTTTTAGAACAAGGTTTTTAAATGTTTGGACCATAGAAAAAAAAAGACTGATATTTTTGTTGTTTTTAAGGTTATGCTTTAAGGTGCGTATACATTTGCGAACCGAATCGTTTGCTTCCGAATCACTTGCTAAAACTTTATTTAAAACAAACTTCGGTACTTCAACAACCATACTGGTGACATTGGCATACTATCACAGCCATAGTGACGACATTGAATGAAACCGCATGAATTCTAAAAGCGGAATACGCTGAAGGGAATATAGAGCACGCGGTCGAAAAATAATATGTAAAAAATAATAAGCAAATATGCAAAATTAATAATAAATAAAAGGAAAACTAGTTTTTATCATTTATTTTAATTTTTATTAATTTTATATTATATTACATAAAAAATTATAATTTTATTAAATTTTATTACTTAAGAATTCGGTAAATCCCAGATTCGCCCTTTAACCTGCATATCAACGAAAGGTTAGTCTTGGAAGTGCAACAAGCGTAGAAATATGAAGCGAAGCACATGGTTGCTGATTCATCCCCTGCGACATGTGCGAAATCGGGGTTAGTAAGTTTTGAAAGTTGGCATGGTTGCGATAGTACATAAGTAACGTAAAACTTCTAACAATCAATTGAAGAAATTGCTTCCAAAAAGAAAAAGTTGATCGCTTGATTATTTACATTAAAGTTTTAAGCTACTCTAGAACTATTTGCGACGAACATCGTAATTTTGAGCTACGGTCAAAAGGGGCGAGGGCTCTCCAAATAGTCAGAGTAACCACGTTAGAAGAATTCGGTGAGCCTCGACATATTTAGCATGCATCGGATATTCTACAAGGCGGGTAAATAGTACCACCAGAAATCGATGACGTCAGTCTTGATTTTGTGCACATGACCATTCAGCTGCCACGACGATTCCCTGTTAATAAAAGCTACTCTGGAGGAAAACAAATAAAATTCAGATCAAAGCACTTTGTGACAAATCTATACGGAACTTTATCCCTAACCTTCTGAGTCGACCTTTTTAGGGAAATTTAATTCCCTACCTATATTTCCAATCAACTCCAAAAAAAGCGGACAGGATTCCCCTTGTTATGCAGATTAGATAAAGTATTTAAGTCAAACGGAATAGTAAAGTTAGAGCAGTAGGAGATAGAGATTGAAGCAGAAAGTTATAGTGAAGTTAAATTGAAGATTTCTTTTTGGAAGATTTAATCTCAGATAAAAGCTGAGCTGAGCTGAATTGCAGTGTGGTAAATATAAGTCTTATTATTGCGAATGAAATTAAAATTAAATGTTCAATAAGAACATAGAATATAATTCTGGGATCTCTTATCGTGGTAATCTCTGCGTGATCGTTATTTAATTGTTAATTAATTGGATCATTAATTAAGTTAATTTAAAGGATATTACCTTTAAAACCTCATAATACTAGTTAGATATATTTGTTAAAAAGTCTTTGATTCTATTTGGATAAGATAACCAAATAAAGAAAGTTGTTTATAAAAATGGCTACTGGTTCTTACATGACTCCTATTTATTCTCGTTCTCAAAGTGAGGTCCAAGGAGACCTTCACAACTTAAAGCTGTCTAACAAGTTATAAAATCTGAACTGCCCGTTTACTTAAAAGAATAGCACATTTATCCTTTTAAGAATAATAATCAATGTTTAATAATCCAAAACAATTTCCTATTTCATGAGTAATATAGTAAAAATCTGCTAAAATTGCAAATTGAAGCAAGAAGCAAAGTTTCTAACTTTCAGATTTTATTGCTCGGTGCTTGAAAAATACACTGCTTACAAACATTTAAAATGCAAGGTATTTCGTCCTGTTTGTTTATCGTGTGTAGATAACCATTTCCCCCTTGCTAGTTACAGTTACAAGTTTTGCGGAATATGCAGCAATAAAGGCTATTATGCCTTTCCCCCCTTTGTAAATAAGCTTAAGTTGCCTATAAAGTAAGTCATTGTGTTATTGCGTGCTACCAAGACAGAGGACACTTGCGATTATATTTGTAATAAAATCTTGAACAGTGTCTCATTAAAAACAACGGTGTCAGCACATAATGCTGTTGGGTTTTATGCGATTCCTGTAAAGTATCTGTGAGTATACGTTGCTTTCATCTACACATTTATTAATTTTGTTTTTAAAGGCTTTTTATTTCGATGATGTTTTTAATTTCGTACATTGTATTCTTAATTTGTTCCGCTACTAATTGATGTTGTATTCTTAACTTCGTAGTTTAATTATTTTTTTGCCGACAAGGAACCTGTGGTTTTGCTCTGTTTTATGTATATACATATACTACATATGCACTATACATACGTATACTATACATATATAATAAAACAATAAGAGACAAATTGTAATTCTAACCAAAATAATATATATCTATAATGCTCGGAAACAATTCTTTACATTTTATTACATTTAATTTTTATACTTTCTTATAAAAATTAAATTATTTTGTTCTTTTTTCTATACTTGTACTTTGTAGTTAGTTTCACTAAAGGATATATTCGTGAAAAACTTTTACGTAAAGAATGATTTCGCGTTTCCGGAAGTTCCTTCGTGTTGATTCTCCACGAGGAAGTACTTTTTTTCTAATTCCATTTTATGGTGATTTAGATTTCTGAAAATTATATACATATATTGGCACTCTCAAAAATGCTTTTAACATTATTTCGATTTGTTACTTGAGTTCAGTAGTATAGGCAAATAAAAGGGACAGTTGTAGGTCTTTTTACTTCATCCTTTACAGTCTACCTATTTTCTTGCTAACTATTTTGCTTTAAGTTAGATTTATTTATATATATATATATATATATATATATATATATATATATATATATATATATATTTACAAATACAGACATCAATTTACAAACCCCTTGATGCATAAAACTGCTCATCGCAAAACTTTACATACCAAAAATTTTCAAAAATTAATTTCGTTACTGTTAAAAACAGTCATAAAGAGTGATTCTAATTTTAAATTTAACAAGGAATCGAATAGAAATAAGAATACTTGTGATGGCTTGTATGCTTTTACTTAACTCAAGGTCTTAAATTCGATTGCTATTACATGTTTCAAATTTTTCTATCCTCTTTACAAGCAATGTTTTGCTTTAGAATCGGTTTAGTTTTGCTGTCCTATTACGTTAGATTCATTAATTTACTTTTGTTTGAAACACTGAAATTTCATAGCATTTGATGGTAAGTTTATAGGACATAATAATCGCAATAACATGTCAATTAGAAATGCATAATTTTGAATTTGTATTATATGCCTTTACTTTTAATGTTTGATATTTTTCTGTTTTTTTTTTTACAAAAATATAAATCTCTATTAAATTGATGTCGTTTTTAAGTAAAGTATAATACGTCAATTTTCTTATCAACGAAAAGAAAAGATTCCAAGTTTTTTTCCCCCCATCTTGTTCTGTGAGATCGAGATGTATTCAAAACGCTTTCACACGCTCACTTGAGAGAGAAAGCGGTGACATTTTTTCCTTTCCTTCTTCTGAGGGTAAGAAATTATCTAATTACTTTAACTCTCTATGTATTTTCTTCTCCGCATTTATCTCTTTTAAGGCATCCGACTACCTTAAAATTGCGAATTTTGCCAAAAATTGGCAATTTTTTCATGATTTAATTTGATAGGCCATTTTATTAGCTTTTTAAAAATTCCAAGATTATTATTTTCCATTCACTAGAACAAAAACTACAAGTATTTTAGTAAAAGCAGATACCACTACTTTAAGCAAGTTGTCCTACTTTATAAAATGCGTTTTCCTTGATATACGTTTTTTTTTAAAATGCTCAAACGGGGACAGTGATTGCTCAAAAATTTTTTAAAAATAATTAACTGAAATTCTTTGTGTATTTTTTTGTATACTAGTAGAAGTGTTTTAACCTTCAAATTTATCAATCACTGTTTATTACAAAATCTGCAGTTCCTTGTGGAAATATAATCAATGTTTTCTTAAGCAATTTCATATAATAACTAAGATAAAGGGCTGGGTTTTGTAAATACTAAAATATCTCTTATCCTGAAGGTCATTTCAAGAATGAATAGCAAAGCAACATATCAAAATAAAAACTGAGAATTGGTTCATTAACTTTTTGTACAGAATGTAATCTTTTGTAACTTTTTACCAATTTTTTCCACGTTTTAGTTAGAATACTTTTTTCTTTTTAATATTAGCGTATTTTTCTTAAAATGTGCTAAATGAATCTAAAAACCACACAAAAAATCTCCATATCTTCATTTAAATAAAGAAAGTTGTCCAAGTAGTCGGATACCTTAAATATTTTAAAGATCTTTCAAAGTCCTACAAAATAATACTCTTTCATGAGCCAACATTTAAAGAAATCTCAGTGGGCTCATCAAAAATTAGATGGAGCAAGGAAGCTGCGTGCAGTACATAGCAGAAGCTCTATTTTCAATTTTAAAGAAAAGAGTCTGTCTAGTAGAGCAGTGGATTCCTAGAAATATTGGAAAGGATATAAGAATCATGTCTTTCGAGATCCATATGGGTGCAAAATTACTTTTAAAAAGTGAAGAAAAATCAATAGAAGGGAGTTTCAGCTTACTATGAGTGAATTTGCATGACTTCTAGTGGAACTGTTAAGGAGACTTTATCTTTGAGATTTAAAAGGCTTTTCAGAAATTCTTTGGTTGATATCCCTGTATATGTGTTACACGAAACAGTTTCTTTGGTCAAAATACAAGTAGGGCAAGCTATGTATACCGAAAGTTGGTATGGATATTGTAATAACATGATAGGTATTTGTAAAATACTTTTTTATGAGTGCTTATTAAAAATTCCTTAAAATGTATAAATCTTAAATCCAACCATATTTCAAAAAGTGCATACCAATTTTCTTTGTATGTATTAATGGCAAGAGTTAGAAAATATCAAAGCATTTGGCACAATAGAAAAAACAAACTTAACACTTTAAATGGAGATGAGCTAGTTATATTTTTTCTTTCTGAGATAAATCAGTTTAACGTTTATTTTTGCAATTTGAATGCGAATAAAAACGAACATAAAAATAATTATGAATATTAATTTTTTTAACTTAGAGGTTTTAAATAAAATTGTGTCAGATTATAGAAAAACATTTAAGTAATAATTTTGGCTAAAAAACATTTTATTTGATTATTTAACCGTCTTTTGTCAATTCATTAGCACTGTTTCCCCCTTCAGATCTTAGTACAGTGTTTCTCAAAGTGTGGGGGGTGCCCCCCTGGGGGGCGTGATGACCCTACAAGGAGGGCGCGAGCGTATCGAAAATTTAAAGATTTTTTTTAAAAAAAATAACCGGAAAGAGAAGTAAAGAAAAATGCTTTCTTCCATAATAAAAAAAATACACACAACAACACTGACATAATTTATGTTTATTATCTGGCTTTTTTCCATCATCAAATAGCTATCTTTGATCCCAAAACCAAATTAAAGAAAAAAAAAGATTTTGTTTTATTTGCTGAATTTTCTCAATGAGAGATTTATTTATTACGTTTTAACATAAAATATTACTCGTTTAAAGAAAAAACGAAACCCAGACCCTGAGAAAAATTCTAAGAAGATAAACAATTCACCACTGTAATTCTTATTGAAATACTGTACATTAGTTGTTGAAAAAGAAAAGGAAATCATGATTCACTTTTCAGCCAGGCTGCATAGTACGTTTGCTAATCATTTGATTGACCTTCAATCTTTTGGTATGGTTATTATCAATATTAGTTCCCTCCCATATTTTATGCGTTTGCTTTTCGCTTAGGGAAATTGTAAATAATTGAGTTTTGCGATATTTGGAAAAGTATTGATTGGTTTAACATTTCTGTAGGATAATTGAAAAGTGTCTGATTTGCGTCCTTTATTATGGTCTTGTACTTTTGAATCATTTTAGTTCAGTTTTAATGGATTTTTTCTCAAATCATCAAAGAATTGAATAGTCATTGAAAGAAGGTAAGTATACTTTCTATAAATTAAAATATTCACTAGAATTCCGATTTGTATCATGTACAGTAAAAATAATTATAAACAAATGAGTGGGGTGACTGAGTCCCCCCGCACTACCATTAGCGTTAGTATCGAGTACGCGCCTGCTCCCGGGTTAAAACATTTTGAAGTCTTCTCGCTTTAAATGTTAAAAAGTAACACAATTATTCTTCGTCGGAATTTTATATTCTTTTTCATAATTTAACATTAATTATAAATGCTAATTTGTGAGGTTTAAAATTACAGTTCTTTTAAACAGTTATTTACAATTATAGCATTTATCTAAAAAAAAAAATCATTTTACATTTTTGTATACAATGTCGTGCACGCAGTTTTACTCTCCATACAGCTCAGCTATTATATCAAGAATAATGTTTTATTTTTTTTAAAAATGAACTCGTGCGAAGAGTCGGTGTTTCAGCCAGTATATGTTTAATGTATCAGTACTGAAGATGGTATTTTATGAATAATTTCTTATTACTGAATTTGGCCGCGGTATCCGAGTGGTATAGGTATCGGATCGTGGCTTGCCTTGTCACGAGTTCGAGCACAGTACCACTAAAGACCCGCCGTGTAGGGCAGCGATGCACGTTAAATCTGTTGAGAGTTGAAACGTTTTCCCGTTGGTGTGGTGTGGTAGTTAGGAGAGAGGTGCCAGCTCAGGTGTCATCCACGTCACTGACCATGGTTCAAAGTACGTGGTCCGTCGTCAAAAGCCCTCGTGCAGCTGAACAGTGCAACGTTAATATTCAATCAATCAATCTTATTACTAAATTAAGAACAAGTTTAATAATTATTAGGGACTTCCACGGGCTTGTCTTGTAGAGGAAAGTTTTTCAAAGGAAGGTTTAATATCAGAAATTGACACTTAAAAAGTTATTTTTCTGTATTTAGCTGAGATCCATATTTTGTCTTCAAGGCATCCACTGCAGAAAATCCGGTTTGAAAAAGGTAGGATGTTGAAAATGGTAATAGTATACGAAATGCTTTTGTTTTCAGTACAGATAATTCCTCATCCACCGCTACCCCAAATTCAAAGAGCGATTTATTACAAAATTGCCTTTTAATTTTTCACTGGATGTGAAATCTATGAAGATTTCTTCTTCGGAAGTTGAGAGCCCTTCTGGAGTATCTTGAAATAGATCCCTAATCCACTCGTAACTTGCTACCAAGCTGTCCTCATCCAGAAAATACTTTTTAAAATTCTTTGCCAACATAGCTAAATGATTTTACATGTTTTAAAAACAACTTTCACATGTTGTTCTACAGATTTGTAAGTTTTAACACATATCGAGCTAGTTTTTTTCCCATCATTTACTTCAGTAGTGGTAAATCCAAAATTTAAGTATTTTTGAGAAGATCGCCTTGATTTAATTTTCGGAACCATGCTCGTTCGTCTGTGTACTTGTTGATTCTTTATTATGGTCGAATGTTTGCTTACGGCTTAAAAATGTATGTATGATATTGTTTTAATCTACTGCCGTAAATACTTAATTACCGTGAATTACAATTAACGTGGAAATTAAAAAAAATGTACATTTAAGCTAGATTCGGTAACTATAGGAGTATCGAGTCGACCAAAACTGACTGGAATTGTACGAGGAAAAACATTTTTACATGTTTTGCGCAGACGTCCGATAGGTTGCCCAGACTCACGCAAACGTACCCGATAATGCCAGATGTGATGGATATGATAGAGAGCGACATTGACTAGACTGTTTTTCTAATGACATTTGTACTTTGAGAAATGAATGCTGAAGGAAATAAATCTTTAATTAAATACATCATTTTGCGATCTGTTCCAATTTAAAAATTAGAGAAAGAAAAATAACATAATTCTAAGTAATATATATTTTAAGTAATTTTCTTAAAATATATATATTACTTAAAAGTTACATATACACAAAATTTAATATACTTATCGTATTAATTTGTACGGTTTATAATTAAGATCGTATTGTAACTTTAGCGTCTCTCTCTCAAAGTGCATTTTTATTGCAGTATATACATTATTGTTGTACAGGGGGGCGAGACAAAAATTATGATTGAAAAGTAAGTCGCTAGTATTGAAAGTTTGAGAAACACTGCTTTTAATGTATGAGTGGTGCACAGAGTATTTTATGACTAATTAATTAATACTAAATTAAGAACAAGTTTAATAATTATTAGCTACTTCCATGGGCTTGTCTTACAGAGCGAAGTTTTTGAAAGGAGTTTTAAGATAAGAAATTGACCCTCTGAGTTCATTTTCTATATTTAGCTGATATCTATATTTTGTCTTCTAAGCAACCACCACATTTTGTAATATGTTCCAATTTAAAAATCAGAGAAAGGAAAAATAACTTAGTAATTATCCTATTACTTAACTTTTTTTTGCTTAAAAGTAACATATACAAAATTTAATACTTATGTCATGAATTTGTACGGTTTATAATAAATATTGTTGCTTTATCGTAAAAGTGCATTATTATTGCATTCAGTAAATTATTATGTATAAGGGGGGGCGATAAAAATTGTGATTGAAAAGGGGGGCGCCAGTATTGAAAGTTTGAGAAGCACTGTCTTAGTAGATCTCATAGTATAATATGTTCCTCATTTCAGTTGGAATCAATTGAGTATTTTGCTAACATAAAATATGTTTTATATTTCCTCCTCTATACCATATTGCAAGATTTATTGTTCTTTTTACATTTCCCAGCGCAAAATTGCGCTTTTTTTAGAATATTTCTTAATTTTTAAGATAATGCGTATTAAAGGGATGTATGTTCTACAATGTCACAAACTTGTATAAGAACTGTTTTTTTTTTGAAAATATGTTTTAAGGTTTTGTTCGTGATATTTTATAAAAGATTAGTGTTGTGCTGTGGTTTTCCCAATTTCTTTTCTATTTAGGGTTTTAACTTAACTTTTGTGTATATTATTAACAGTTATTATAAAAAAAGTAATTTTACCATGAAAAAAAGGCTAAATTTTACAAAATTAATTTTTAAAAAATTGTAATGATATTTAAATTTTTTCTTCTTTTACAATTATTATTTTGACACCAAAATTATTTTAGGCTTATAAGAATATGAGTAACAACTTTAAGAATCAATCTTGCAATTAACACATAAGATTTTTGGGGGGAAAATTAAAATGGAAAAAAAAATGAAAAAAATCTTAAAAAACATGGTTTTTGTTACATTTTCTTTAACAATATTTTTTAATTCAAAATATTGAAAAAGGTATCATTAATTTTACTAAGCAAATTATAATAAACATTCCCACCAAAATTCAAGTTGTCTGATAAATATCTGTGTTGATGCTTTGTACTTTTAAGGATGATTTCCTGAAAACCTCAAACGTACCACATTAATTTAAGTCCCCCATCCGGTATAGTGGTTAGCAACGCTGACTGCTGTGTCGTAGGCTTGGGTTCGAATTTCGGAGATGACATGGTTGTTTGTAAATGTATAGTCCTTTGCGGCATAGGGTTACAAAAAATAGCCATCCAGCCGCAAAGTCCTCTCGTGAGGTTGGTGGATGGGGAAGAGGTGAGGGGAAAGGGTGTTATTTCTTAAAATTGGGGAGGAATCGAGCTAAATTGTACTGTCACCTGTACTGTGTTCAAGGCTACTGCCAACGACAGACGTACATCTAGCCCCTTGCCATGATGAATTTCGTGGTCCTCGATCTGACTACGTAAGACAGATGGCAATAGCACAACAACAACAACATTAATTTAAAATCTTTTCAAACGTTCGATGCACGGAGGTTGTATTTTTGGGACACACAAAAAATGATGCAAATTTATCACCTTAAAATCAGTAGCTTAATCTATTATCTAGTAAAATTTCAAACCATTTTTATAGGTGGATAATATCTTTCACCAGTGACACACATTGACGGAAGTACCTGAAAACTAAAAGAATGGAGACGAGCATTTTGTCTTTACTATACATCGGCATCGGCATCATTTGGTGGCTTATTGCTCTCACCGTTGGCCTTCCAATTGTGCTTCTACTCATACTTAGCAAAAGTTTCCGCAGTGCTTTCTTTGCATGGGTGTATGCTACAGTCGCTGAACCCTTCCAGAAGCAGAAACTGGACGAAGCTCGAAAAAAGGCCTTTCAGATCCTGAAGGACAGCCTCGGGGACAAAAGTACACATCTCCCACTCGAAATTCTGGAGATAGGAGTGGGACACGGGCCCAATTTGAAGTTCTATCCTGAGAATTGTAACCTTACCGTTCTGGACAAGAACAAATATTTTGAAGTAGATTTTATGAAGAACAGGAACAAGTATCCCCAAGTGTCTTATCAGAGGACAGTGATTCAACCTGCAGAGTGTATGAAGGGTGTCGACGACAATTCTTTCGACGTTGTGGTGTCCACGTTTCTTCACTGTTCCTGTGACGACTCCGCTGCTGTTTCCCGTGAAGTGAAAAGAGTATTGAAACCAGTAAGTAAGTTTTACTTTACTTATATGTTGTTTCCCATTATCATTGTTGCCAAAAAGTTAAGTTTTTGTTGTCTTGTTTTCAATCAAATAAAAAAAGCTGAATCATTTACTCTTTCCTACATAACTTCTAAAGATATTGCTTGGAATTCTCATGAAATTTAGAAAACTAAAACAGTAATTTGCACTTGAATGAAGAAAGTGTTAGTGCAAAGAAAAAGCAAAACTTACACAGTATGGCAAAATTAAAATAATAGTAATAAACTACCAAAAAAAGAGTAGCTTTGGCACAAATGGACATTTGACCAAAATGGAGAGCAACAAATAATTTCCTTGACCAATCTTATCTTTCCATTAGACTTATCTTGAATTCGACAATTGCTTGGTACCGTTTTTCCATTCTCAATGTCACATTATACAATAGTTGCTAAGATAAGATTACTACTTAAAAGTCACTTATTTTAGTTATTGTAAGTCCCCAGCAGCAATGAGAAGCACATGTTCAGCTCATATTCTATGAGACTTAACTGGTTACACCATACACCGTACGGACGACCGAAAACTGGCCACAACCGGTTTGCCTCTTACGCTGTGCAGGCACTAATATTTTTTCTTTCTATCTTTAATTTCCAGATATTATTTTTGTCCCGATTACAATGCAAGGCTTCACCATACTTCAAATTGTGTGTGCATATACATATGCACACATGCATAAAATCCACAACCATTTGAAAAAGAGGTACGAACATGATACTTTTTGTTGTAAGTATGAGAAAAATTCTATTAAAATATATGACATCTTCACAGTATGCAGAGTGTACTTATAAAAAGCTAACATTTAGGGAATTTTGTGTTCCACAATTATAAACTAAAAAATTATGCGAAAACCTTAAAGTTGAAAATAAAAATAAAATTTTTCTACTTTCGCATCCTGCTTAGTATTACGCTTACTTATATGCAATAAAAAATGTGCCCATTTTTGGAACATTTTGAGCAAAAAAAGGACCCCTTAAAGGGTTAAACCAGTAAAGTACGCTGGCCAATGCACTCTAATGATATATTTAGTTTCTTAAGGTACGACGGGGCCTCACGATATCGTCAGTGCAAACGAAGTCAACCTCAGTGGTACTTCAAAACAGATGCAAATGACGGATGATCATGTATTGACAAAAGAGACCACCTGTAATGGTACCTACATCGAGATGTTCAAGTTCAGTCTACCCATTAATCATAATGTCTCCTCAAAGGGCCATCACAATGGACCCTTACTCTGATACTAGTGAAATAAATCGTGAGATAATTCTTTAAACCCCATTGCACACATACTAACTAGTTTGAATTTATAGATAACGTCCTTAAAAGCACCTTTCATAATTCTTTTGATTGTATCATTTCATTGCAAAAGCTTTACAGAGCTGTGACTTCTTATTCGCGATATTTGCAGACGGCTTACTTTCTTTTTAAATTGGCCATAAGTAGGATCACAATAAGTCTTTTTGTACAATTTCGTGGCTGTATTCTTTGGAAGTTCAACGTTGATTACGTTTGGCGTATAGGGTCTAACCGGAAAGTAATTTTATTATGAAATGTGTGTGTGAGTACACGCCATGGAGATACTGATTGTTGGTTAAGTCAGATACCATGCTCATTTTTTAACATCAGATGAAACGTTCAACGTGTGATTTTGTACCTCCTTGAACAACCACCAACTCTGAATTTTACGTGAGAGTCCTCAAAACGCTGAGTACAAAGCTCTAGTGCGTCAAGTCAGACGAGCAGATATTCGAAATTTCACCACGACAACGCGCGAGCCCACAGTGTTTTCCTCGTCACTAACTAGCTGTTGGACCAAATCTGGCGACGCTGCCCCAGTCAACTACTAATCGGAAATGACTCACTTAAACATCTAGTTTTTCACTTTTGAAACCTCAAGTGAAAGGGCATTATTTTAGAACAACAGATACCATGCAAGAAGCTTATACAACAACTTTAAAAACAATTCTCCGATAAATAGTTTTAATTGACTAGGAGATATTACTTTCTGGACAGACCCCGTATCAGCGAAGAAATAAAGCTGCAAAGTAAGTGTTATTAGTGACAAATATTACGAGTCTAATAATGAGGTCAAGATTTGAGTTGATACCTCGCTTTTTTTAAAAGTGACTAATTTACTGAAATTTAGACTATTGACACGACTATTAGACACGAGACAAAAGTCGAAAAGAGGAGAATTGTTTTCTTTTATAAAAAATAACACTAGATATCTATGTAAAACTGCTTAAGAAGCAAAGATTTAGTGTTATTCATTTTCAAAAGCTTTCATATTATGGGGGAGAAGCATTAATGCCCTATATTTTTTTACTCACTCGCGGGATTTAAGTTTAATATGGTTTCTAAAATTTGTTTTCTTTTTTCAAATCGAATTTTAAAGGTTTTTTCCCTTATATATATATAATTCTATTATTCTGTACTACAAATAGTTCTAAATTTCTAGGGAGGAAAATACTTGTTTTTGGATCATACGGGTTTCCCTGAAGGTGACATCGGCCTCCTCATCCAAAGATTTTTCAACCCTCTCTGGTCTTTGATTTTCAACGGTTGCTACCTGAACCGAAACCCTTCAAGGATAATCAAAGAAGCCGGTTTTTCAGACGTCCAGCTCGAAAAGCATATCTCTCGTAGCTTTCAGATGTACTTGTTACGTCATATGGTTATGGGAATAGCCACAAAATAAAGAAACGAGAGAGAAAAGAAGTGAAGTGGCTGATCACTGACAATTTCTATTCTGTAAATCATTAATTTTATTCAATAAAAATTTGTATCGTTTTTCATAAATTTTATTGATTTTTTAAAATTGTATAAAACTTATACACACATAGATGAGAAATGTATTCGAAATATGAGCATTGTCATCATATTTCCAAAGAGACAATAATACAAAGATGAAAATGAGCCAGCCGGATTTGAAATATTCTTTGGTTTCATTATTCATTTCAGTAATGTTTTTCTGATAAGGCATATCTTTATGAAATTATTGCCTGATATATCGGGTTTTTTTTCGTAAATGTAATTAGTATAGCAATGTAAATCTACATCTGTTTCAGTTTTGCGTTACCATAATATAACAGTTTAAAAAAATAAAAAATGAGAAACCAAACAATCTTAAAATATTCTTTTTTATGTAAAATATTTTATTCTGAGAACATTTCATATCCAAGCTCTGTTTTTTAAATAATTTAAAGAGAGATTTGATAGAGCAAAGGGGTCAAGATCAGAAATCTCATTATTAGAGACCAAAGAACCGCACAAGGGCTGATCTCTTTTGCATACGAGATTTAACGATACCTATATTATATATAAGTACCCTAAACTCTTTCCTCCCTCTTAAAGGGTTTGTTTTCCATCCCTGAGAAAGAGAGTAATAATTAGTCTAGGTAGGGGTCGCGGTAGACTTTGGAGAGAGAAGAGCCATTTTTTTTTCAGAGAAAGAAGCTAATTGTGAAGAATCTGTAAGGAACCTTTCCACTAATCTTCTTAGGCGTCTTTCTGGGGAATATAAATTCGCGTTTATATTTCCAATCAACTCCAAAAAGAAGTATGGGATATTTAAATTAGATAAGGTATTTAAGTCGAGGGTTGCGAGATAGCAAGAAAGATGATGGTAGGCTATTGAGCCAATAACGTTAAATGCAAACCTAGAAGATTCAAAGAGATTAGATTGGTGAAGACGTCGTGCTGCTAGACGTACCAGAAAGCTGAAATAAGCCAGCGGTAAATATAATTCACGTACGCTTAAAGTAAGCGTCAGTTTGAGCTACTTAGTTAAAGTTAATGACAGTTAAGAATTCGAATACGTGTGTTGCTCGGATCTCCTATTTCGATAAACCTTACTTGAGTTGAGCTAGATTAGTAATTAATTGTATTCTTAGTAATTTAATTTAATATAAAGGCAAATCCCTTTTAACGAGATAACATTATTATATTATATGTTATCAGAGATTTTTGAGGAAATTATAACAAAATAAATAATACTATTATTCAAAATGGCTCTTGGTGGTTCTTTGCCTCAAATTAATCTTGGTGTTCAAGGTGTGACAAGATTCACATAATGAATGTGTCATAAAACCTTTTGTATACAAGCGTATGTCTTGGAAAGGAAGGTATTCAAGTTCATTATTACAACCTTTCTGGAAATGCTTGAGCTCAAAACAATTTTTGATGCATTATTCAAAGGGAAATAAACGTTTCGTGGTCAATTTTCCCCCTTAAAATTTAAACAGCTCCTTTATTCAATTTTGTCATACTAATGGCATCATCAGTAAAAATGGAAAATTATTTCATTTAAAATTATTAAGAGAAATTTATTATCATGGTATGGTAATAATAGTTGTACATTCGAAATAATTCGAAAATAATGACATCATTACTCTTTTGCTGTTGGAATTTAATGTTCAGTATGAAATCGTTGATTCAAAATTGCAGCGACCTACTCCTTCCATTAAAGTGTGATTTCCATCATTTTATTGATTCGTATGCATGCCATAAAAACATAACATGCATCTCCTGTCCATTTCTTAAATGCTCTAGAGTTCAAGTACACACAAAAGTAAACATTGCTAGAAATCATTTTGAATGTCTTTACATGGTAGCATTTTAAAAAATAAAATAGTTTTCCTTGCTTTAGACATAGTCCTATATATAATATATTTTCATCAATTTCTAATTCTCAATAAGCTTTGTAAATGGAAAACAATTTAGTCTAAGTGGTCAAAAAGCTACACAAAATTAGACTTCTAATATCTAGTTCTTCAATTTTTATCTCTAAATGAAACCGATATTCTTCTTACTAGGGTCGCGTGGGGAAAAGAGGGGGGAGGGGGGTAAAATCGAGTTTTTTTTTTTAGAGAAGGTCCTAAAATCAAACCATTAAAATGATTTTAATGAAAGTTTTTTTGGTGCATTTTATATACATTGGATTCATATAGATTAAATATGAAGCATAGACATTCAATGTTGCTTCCTCACAGTGATACATTTGAAAGAGCTTGTTTTGATGCCCCCAGTTTACCCCGCGGTGGGGGAGAGTGGAGGTAGCTCTAAAATTGGTGTACATATAAATAAAAATATTTAGCTATTCTTTTGAAATAAGAATGCACTGAAATAAATGTGTCTTGATTATATTTAATGATATAAATGGGTAAAAACCATTTTTTTACAAATTATTTAACTAAAGAAATATTGTCTATATGGTTATAAAATAATTAGGTTCACATAGTACGCGGTATATATCCCTGAACTCTGCACAATCTTCATTATCAATGGCAGGAAAAGTGGAATAGTCCCCCAATGGTGACTTGGTCAGATATTTTATGTGATACACTATCACTTGTTCAATGAATTTATATGATTGACTTCTTGACCGATTCTCAACCTCTACCCAAGATCCTTGCTTTACTTCTTTAAAACTTTCTGTGTCTTTTACATCCTCCTTTATATTTTTACTTAATTGAATTTCCTTTTACGGTCACTTTCTTCAGCAGCCAACCTTTCCAAAACATTTCGTTGGTTAAAACCTCACCAGTCTTTCTCTGTACTCTTTTTCGCTTTCTCTTTAAATTCTCAATGGCCTTCTCTTCGTCGGTACAGATGGGGTGGGAGAGAGAGTTTATATTATTGACTTCTTTAAATCTTTTAAGAATGAGTAGAGAAACACTGTGCTTCAGATGATGCAATGGTTGTGGAATGATCTGTTCTTGAACTATGCTCTTGGTTGTTTCCCTTTTCTGTATTGAGAATACGGATGGCCTTTTTGTTCAAAGGATAAAGTCCTGATCCTTTAAATCCATTCACTGCATGATGGTTTCCTTAGTATAATTTCTTGGCATATTTGAACAATAAAAGACAATGTAAAAATTAATGTTAATAGTAATTTAAGGTATCCGACTACGTTCGGAACCATGATTTTGCAAAAGCGTATAAATGGATAATATTTATGATACTTAGTGTCACTTAGATTAGAAAATGTATATAAAATTGTTTTAAGAATAGTATTACAATAAAAATTATTTAAGTACAATATTTTGGCAAAAAATGAACATAGAATGACCCATTTTCAAAATGTTATCCTTTTGTGAAAAATGCTTCTATTATAATAATATTTTGCCTGTATGTAGCTCACACCTCTACAGAGGCTCAACTAGAATTTTCGAAAAATTCACATTATTTTCAGAGTTACGACCAATTGAAATAATTATCGGCGTTTTTTCTTAAAATTTCTCCCCTCCGTTGTCGTAAAACATGGATAAACCCACCTCTAAGTTATGTATTTCAAAAATTCTAGTTGAGCCTCTGAACAAAGGTCTGAGCTATATAGAGGCAAAATATTATTATAATAGAAGCATTTTTCACAAAAGGATAACATTTGGAAAAAAGATTATTCTAAGTTAATTTGTTGCCAAAATATTGTATTTAAATAATTTTTTTGTCAAAATGTCCTAAAACAATTTTATACATGTATTCTAATCTAAGTGACACTAAATATCATGAAAATTATCTATTTGTGCGCTTTTTTTAAATCATGGTTCCGAACGTAGTCGGATACCTTAAGTGTTATTAATACCTACATATAACATTTAGTTTTTTTCACTCATTCCTATGTTAATAAACTAATTTAGGGGAAGTAATTTTTTTTAAAAACAATGTTTTTCAGTATTAAAATTACTATTCAGTGGATAAATACTGAAAATAAAAATACTTAAATAAATTAATTGTTTTAGTCATTTTATTATAAAATACACAGCATTAGACCTTTTCCAAAGTTAACATAGAGGTAAGAAATATCCATATCATAGAACACTTAGCTAAGCCTAACCATACCCCCAAATTAGCCCCCCTAAAAACAATTCATGATAAATAGAATTATAAAATTTATTCTGATATTTTTATGAAGATCTGTTATTTATAGATATTGCTCTACAAGTCTGGACTAAAATTATTAGTTTTTGCGAGTTAATATTGTGATTTTGATTTCAGAAGAAAGTTCACCAGCAGCCTAAGCTAACATACCATTTGCAATCAGCATATTAAGAAACTTTATATACATCAAACTTGCTACCAACTTCAGAAACTAAAATGAAAAAATATTTACTATAATCTCAATATATGTCTCTGAAAAAGAAATAACTAAATATCTTTATTTAAAAAGAGAAAACAGGTGTTTTTCAATATACCCCTACTTTACCCCATGGGCCCACTTTCCCCCACCTGACTCTATGAACTCTACAAGTTTATGATATCCTTGCTTAGGAATATTGACCCATAACAATGTCGTATCAGTGAGTGAATGTTAACGTCGCATTGTTCAGCTACACGAGGGCTTTTGTCAACAGACTTCGTATTTTTGAACCATGGTCAAGTGACGAGTACGACACCTGAGGTGGCACCTTCTTCTCCTAACAACCACACCACACCAACGGGAGGACGTTTGAGTACTCGACAGATTTAACGTGCATCCCACCCCTACACGGGGGCTCTTTAGTGGTACTGGTCTTGATCTCGTGACATGCTAGCCATGAACCGATGCCTTGATCACTAGGCTACCACGGCCCTATAAGTCTGATCAGATTGGATAATGACGTTTCCAAGTTTTGAAGTGATCTTCCGGCTTCGTCCCACCATGTTCAGTACGACTGATGTTAACTGAGCTTACCGGGGGAAGTAGGTAAAACTCTTTTTGACGTTCCTCAAACAAATTTTAGATCAGTAGAGCACAGGGGTGAGGTGCATTTTGTTGAAATGGATCGTCATGATAAGGGAACATTTTAGGGATAAACGAGAACATGTTATCAGCAACAATGTTAAGGTGAGCACTGTTGCTGTGAATTAAGACTACAGATATCAAGTGATCTTTTTACTCTAGGAAAACTTTCTCTATACCATAATTCCACCACCACTAGGCTTAAGTGTTGCATTTTGGTCGGAAGAGTTCATAAATTTGTTCTGCTGAGAATATCTGACATATTCATCGAACCAGCAGACTATTGTTTTCTTCAGTTCTCAAATGAATAATTTCGCCATTTCTGGACCACAACGAGTGCTTTTTTCTAGTTTTCTGAATACCAAAGGATTTCTTGATGGTCTGTCTCTGCCAAAACCCATTCTTTACAAAAACCGTCTTTTGTACTGTGGTATGTTTTGTGATACACCTGCGTTTAATTCGGCAGTGCATTTTGTTGTTGCCCTTCTGTTGTTGTGAACACAATGCGCTACTCACCTTTCGCTTCTCTAATTTTTCCCGGTCTTTTCTAACCGGAATAGTCCTTATAATTTGAAGGGGTTTTTTTCTCAACTGCCACTCTTTGATATATAAAATTTTTATATATATAGTTCAGAAAAAAGGTTAACACTCAAACACTGTACTTCAATAACTTTTTATTAAGACAAGTGATATAATATTAGTAAATATTAGTAAAATATACTAAGGTATTTCTCTATATAATTATCCACTTGTTCTAGAAGCTTCTCAGAACGCAACAGAAACCATTCAATTCCATAGCAATAAAATGCCACTTCCTTTACGTTAAACCAGTATATAACAACTATCTTAACCTGGTCATCATTTTTGAAATGGCGTCCTGCCACATATTCTTCCAGCTTATGAAACACTTGGAAATCCAAGATCGGGACAGCTTTAGGAGTGTAGTGGTGAATGTTGTTGATCTTCCTTGATATTTTCTGAATCGGTTAAGAATGTAATACATTCTTTGAAATGTTAGAAGATTTCATTATGTTTGGTTGTGACACTGCCTGTCTGTTAGCCATACGCCACCGTTATTTCATGATGCGTATATAACAATTACTTACACTGCTGACCACATAAAATGCAACACTAAGAAGGACCAGAGATGTCACAGCAAAATTTATTTGCCACATAACATGTTGTACACAAATCAAAAGATTAAAATTACAGCTTCTTGTGACGTGTTAATGATGACAAAATCAGTAGTTAGTTTACAGCAGTAGCCTTGCGGCTTCCACATATTTCCAAAACTGATGTGGTGTAGCAATGGGTGGTTTATCCCAGGCCAGTCATTGTGAAAGCATGGACCACACGTTTTCGATTGGCGATAGATCAGAAGAACAAGCAGGTGATGGAAACAATTCAATTTTATGGGTAAAGAAGAACTCTTGAATATTGAGTGCTACGTATGGTCCCGCATTATCCTGTTGAAATGTGGATGATGGCAAGCGCTAAATGTTTGGGAGCACCACGGGCTCCAGCACCTCAGAGATGTAGCACTGGCTGATCAGTGTACGGCGATGCGTACTAGAGGGGGTGGCAGTGAAATCCAATACCACCCCAAACCATGATACCGGGTGCAGTACCCGTGTGGCCATGCGTAACGCAACAGTTCAGCAGCCTCTCATCACGGTATCTTCAAACTCGAATCCACCATCGTGATGTTCAGGCAGAAACGGAATTCTTTGGTAAACACAATGTCATCGCATTTCATTATCAATGTCCGCCGTTCCTTGCACCACTGGCGGCGCAAATGCTTGTGGTTTCCAGTCAAGGGTAAACGAAGCAATGGACGTCTTGCGGACATTCCACTCTGCTGCAAATGGTGTCGAAAAGTACAAGCGGATACCGAATGATGATAAACAGACTAAATCTGTTGGGCTATAGTTCATGATGGCGCAATTCATGATTGCCATGCACACAATCTGTCTGTCATCAACAGCAATGGTGCACTGAGGTGGGTGCAATGGGTCCCGTCTGTCCGTCGTTTCCTCCTGCATTCAGCAATGACAGATCCGCATCAGAGTTGCTTGGTTTCGTATAATACGCTTTCCGATTGTTCTGAAGGATAATTCGCAATCCTTATTGGCTACTGTTCTTCCTCGGTCGAATTCAGAAGCTTGCTCAAAACACTCTGTCTTTCAAAAGACATAGGTAAAAAGCTTACGGGAAAAAAACGCACGAAAAACAATTCAAATCGCCAATCTTTTCCTTTATATAGAGCTTGCGGGTGGTGTTACGACTGCCCGTGATGTGCGTCTGTGCTATAATGCTAATGATTTGCATATTTCATCACCTCCAACGCATTATGTAAATTTCCCATGGTTTGCATGCTTCTTTCATGGTGTTAAATTTTGTGTGACTAGAAGTGTATATGTTACACAGAGTAAAATTAATTAACAAGTATTTGACGTAGAGTTGCTTCCAAATATGACTACTCTCTGACTCCACCAAAGAACAGGGATTATAGAATCTAATATTAATACCTAGTTGTGTCATAAGTTCTGACGCAAAAGTTTCTGTGGTCTTCTACTATTATATTTAAACGTACTATATATGATTTTAAATATCGGAGTTATAGATGGTCTGCACTATCGTTCAAAAAACTGTAGTCTTTTACGCAATTTTTTCCAAATTAATCAGAACTTTAACAGAGTAAAATTCATATCAAACAGATGGGTGCTGGAAATAATTCTCTGCATCGAAAAAGAAGAGCCCGTTAGAGAATTTTTAAGACTGGGATATAATTTTTTTATTATTCTTTTCTTCCTTAATTAGTTGTTTTTAGAATAAATTAAAGAATGGACATATATATATATATATATATATATATATATATATATATATATATATATTAGTTTTATATATATATATATATATATATTAGTTTTACTACTTATTATACCTAGTTTTAGTCTTATTACTTATTATACCTATTTAGTTTTATTACTAATTATACCTATTTTTAGTTTTACTACTTATTCTTATTTTGAGTTTTATTACTTATTATAACTCTCTTCGTGATTGTAGTTGTTTTTGAAAGGCTACGGTAAATTAGATGCTAGAAAAACAGTCATGTGAAAATTAACTGAAAGTTTCGAGAACCACAATCCAGCTAAAAATGATGCGGTGTATCTAAAAAAAAGGGGTAAATATTCAGTTAAGAACTCAAATTTTGTTTAAGGAGGAAATTTTAAAATCTGTTGCAGTATATTAATGATAAAAGTGAGAATAAAGCCGATATTATTCAAAACTTTTTAATGATGCATTTTCATGAATAACATACATTACGACAGGAATAAATACAAGCGCTGATACTTCTTCATTCTTCATGTTCAACAAGTCCTTGTTGTTTTCGATGCAAGCTATAAAGAGATGTGTCAATCCTGTTCTTTGATTCGTTTTAAAAGGCTAAAAACAATAAGAAAAATATTAATTTCATGTGGATGCAAATTTTTTTGCCATCACAATGTTTTAGCCTACACTAAATTAGTCAACTAAAGATGTTTCAGTTTTATTTTGCACGCTTGTTTTCATCGATAATGAACTTAATTTAATAAGTATGCTATACCAATGAAATATTTATTTTAAATGTTTAATTCGATTAAAGAATTTTTTAAAATAACATTTCGCTTTCATGGCTATAAAACTCTCTCTGCTCGTTGCAATACATTTCATAGAACATTAAATATATTTTAAGGTCCAGAGACAGGAAAAGAGTGGCACTTTATATATATATATAGCTGCCAATCTCTTCATTAATATAATCTGATAATATGCATTGGTTATATTTATATTAAACATTTTACGCAAAACAATATATATATATATATTTGGAAGGTTATGATTTAATAGCTACAGAAAATGCATTTTTTCTGTAAGACAAGAAATTCACACTGATATTTTTGCACTTACTAAATAATGATTGATGATTATGTACATATGATAAGTATCGATATACACTCAGAAACATTGAAAAGAGCGACCCAAGAAGGAAGCTAAGTACTATCACGAAACTTTGCAAATAAGTACAGCGTAATGTGATATGCAAATGAGCCAAGTTTTGTGCCAATACGCGTGCTCATACATGCCGAGGTGGCGCTACAATCAGGAAGAGGGTGCTATATAAGCCAGCGCAAATTCGAAGATTCATAAACGTGACGATTATCCGCCGATTGTAGGAAGACTTTGGTAAGCGAAAAATGCCAGGTAAACGCGCGCGCGTGCTAGAAGACAGTTCTCAAAGTTAAGCAAGTTTGAGAGAGGCCTGATCATCAGGATGAAAACTGTAGGCTGGTCGACGCACCGTGTTTCAGGCTAGGTGGATCGTTCGGAGTGTGCCGTTAAAAATTGTTGGGAGCAATGGACACGAGAAGGTACCAAAGCGGAAAACCGGGTTTGGAGCGACCAGGAAGACCACGAGAGAGGATCGAAGGATCGTCCGGCAAGCACTTGTAGACCCCACAGTGACTCGTTCAACGATACGAGCAGACGTAGGCGCGTAGCAATTGTTCGACAAACAATTTCCAGACACCTTGCAGATCAAATATTAAATCCAAGCGCCCTTTCCGTGCACTCCCTTTAACACCGGAACATCGGCAACTGCGTCTACAGTGGTGCCAAGCCAGATCAATGTGGAATGTCCCAGATTGGCAAAAGGTTGTGTTTAGTGATGAATCCCGGTTTGTTTTGGGCACAGATGATAACCGTGTACGGGTGTGGAGGCGCCCTGGCGAGCGGTACAATTCCCCCCGCACTGTTCTACGTCACACTGCCCGCACAGCTGGTGTAATGGTCTGGGGGGCCATAGCCTATGATAGCCGGTCCACTTTAATTGTGATGCGTGGAACCTTAATGGGCCAACGTTACGTTGATGATATTCTTCGACTCCATGTAGGACCTTTCCTAAATGGTCTCTCAGAAGCAATTTTCCAGCAAGATAATGCTCGTCCACATACAGCAAGAGTTGCGCAAGACTTCCTACGTCATTTTGAGACTCTT
The DNA here is from genome assembly GCA_019973935.1 of Trichonephila clavipes. NCBI lineage: Eukaryota > Metazoa > Arthropoda > Arachnida > Araneae > Nephilidae > Trichonephila > Trichonephila clavipes. The sequence continues at coordinate 334,637 of BMAU01017548.1, read as the reverse complement.
CCATGGCCGGCCCACTCCCCCAATTTGTCCCCTGCAGAGCACGTGTGGGATCAGCTAAAACGGCAGATGCCATCGTGTCACTCTGTACATGATTTAGAGTTGGCTGTTCAAGATTTGTGGGCCCATATGCCTCAGGACAACATAAGGTGTCTAATCAACTCAATGCCGGATCGTGTGGAGGCATGCATTGCAGTTGGAGGTGGTTCAACGCGCTATTGAAGTTTCCCAGTATTTGTGTCGTTACACACCCTGTATTCGTTTAATTGTCTTGTTTTTGAGATCAAGTGAATCTCTCATCTGTGTCATTATGTGTATTAAATTTCATTTCAATCCGATGCTGTTTTCTTGGGTCGCTATTTTCAATGTTCCTGAGTGTACATATTGGTGATTTAAATTGCTACACCATGAAGAAATGCAGATAAAACAAAATGATATTTTTTGGACAAGTATATTATAAAAAAAATAACAAATGATTAAATTTTCAACAAATTTGGGAGCATAGATCCTGAGAAATCAGTACCAAAAGCAACCACCTCTGGCAGTAATAACAGCACTTATACGCATGTGCATTGAGTCGAACAGAGATTGGATGACATGCACAGGTACAGATGACCATGCAGCTTCAACACGATACCACAGCTCATCAACTGTAGAGACTGGCGTATGGTGACGAGCCAGTCGCTCGGTAGCCTTAGGCCAGACGTTTCCTACTGGCTAGAGATCTGGTGAACGTGCAGGTCAGGGCAACAGTCGAACATTTTCCGTATCAAGAAAGGTTTGTAAAATATCGGCAATATGCGGTCGTGCATTATCCTGCTTTAACGTAGGGTTTCACAGGACTCGAATAAAGGGTACATCCACGGGTCGTAACACACCAGAAATGTAACATGCACTGTTCAATGTGCCACCAATGTGAACAAGCGATGACCGAGACGTGTATCCAATATCATCTTTTTCCATCATGCTAGGTGATAGGCCAGTATGACGATGACGAATGCACGCTGCCAATGTGCTTTCTCCACGATGCCACCGAACACGGGTGCGAGCATCTTGATGTAAACAGAACCTGCATTCATCTGAAAAAATGATATACCGCCATTCGTGCATCAGGTTCTCGTCGTTGATCACACCATTGAAGACGCTCCTGTCTGTGATGCAAGGTCAAAGGTAGCCGCAGCCATGATCTCCGAGCTGAGAGTCCATGCTGCAGCAAACGTCGTAGAACTGTTCATGCAGACGCTTGTCTTGCAAGCGACCCCGATTCTTGACACGGAGCTCGTGAGGTGGCTGCACGATCCATTACGGTCATGCGGGTAAAATGCGTGTCTTCTCGGCTGCTAGTGACAGGGTGCCGTTGAGATCCAGCACGGAGTTCCATGTTACCGTCCTGAACCCCTCGATTCCATATTCTGCTAACAGTTGAATCTCAACCAACGTGAGAAGCATAACTGTGATACGATAAACCACCTGTGATACGACCTTTATCGAAGTCAGAAACGTGCTGGTACGCATTTCTGCTTCTTATAAGAGGTATCCCAACAACTTTTCACCGGGTAACAACATTCAAATGCAATTCGTGTATGAGAAACTGGCTGAACAATTTCCTCATTTAAACACATTGTAGATGGCGCTACCGGTGCCTGCTTTGTCTGAATGCGCTGAAAAGCTAATCGCTTGCATATCACAGCACTCTCTACCTGTCTTTTAAATTTTACGCCTGTATCACGTCGCCTTCTTCGTGTAGGAATTTTAATGGCCAGAGTATAGCGTATATATGTTACTTAATACCAAAAAAAATGTTTTGATAATTTGCTACTTTATCTAAAATGAAGAAAAGAGTAAATACGGGAAAAGGATTATAATTCAAATAAAAGTCAAATTTGAAGGAAAAAGTAGTTGCTGTAAAATATGGAAAATATACCAACCCACCAATTCTATGAGTGATCCAGAAGTTTGGAGAGTCAGGTACAAATAATAAGTTCAGGTTTCAACCTCGTCACTTAACCGGGGGCTTCAGAATTACAAGTTTTTCCATCTATATCTCCTCCGTGTTTCTTCTACTTGTAACGTCAATTAACAATCAATGTATCCTCCCCCGCGTGTGTTTAGAAAAATCCGTGTGTATCCTTCGGTTTTGGCAAAAAATATAGTATGTCATGTTAAATAGGTTCAGTTTCCTAGTCTTAGTACATTATACTTAGTCTTAGAACGTACAGAAGAATAGAAAAATGGGGAAAAGAAAATTATTTGATTTTTTTAATTTCATGTTTCTATTCTAAACATCCCCTTCCCCTTAAAGAAGGTAGGAGAAATCTGATTTTTTCCAATTGCATGATGTAAAGTTAATAAGAATGAAAGTGAAAAGAATAATGTTTCTTCTTCAAAAGAGAGAGAGAGAATGTTTAACTTTTTTTTTCATTTTCATCTATTAGTTTACTCTCTCCCTATATACATTTATTTAAATACATCTTGTTCAAATTTTCAATCGTTAATAAAATACTTACTTTTCATCCACTCAAGTTCAAATGCAGTTTTTTAAACTTGTATTGGATGACGTTTGAGGTTAATACAGTTTTTTCAAATATTAATTCATTAATTAAGTTTTATCTTTAATTTTAAATTTATTCTGCGTTATTTTTGTAGAAGTTAATAGAAATAGCACCAACAGAAGTTAGAATAGCACCACCACTTTTCTAACGAATTTTTCCTTAAATTCAATTATATTTTTTAAACTAGTAGTGAATGACACTTGATGTTAATGCAGTTTTTTTAAATGTTAATATAAAAATTAAGTTTAATTAACTAAAATGAAATTTTTCTTTGTTGTTCTTAGTAGAAATTGACTTTCATTTTTTTTTATAATACTTTGTTTCTTGTCAGGTTTCTTGGGATTATATTTCATTATTGTTGTTTTGGTTTAAGCATCTCAAACTTTTACGATTTTCTCTGTTCAGCAGCCTAATTTTCATAGAATTCTAATAAAAGTGTATTCAAAAATTATATGGATGATAATTTAGGGGGAAATATGTTTACTATATGTTCTAGATCAGGGGTCAGCAACCTTATAATTTTGGTTTATGCCAAAGTAATCTACCAAAAAGATTCAGTGCGCCAAGCAGTAAGAAATATTTGAAACGATTTGATTCCCATGACAATGCGTGTAAATTTAGGAAATAGAAGTCTAAAGTACAGATTTTGAGTTTTTTTTTATATTTATAGATAAATAATTAATTATTTAGATGTTCTTTAACATAAAATTAAGCAATACAAAACATAACTATTCTTTCAGCTTAAATTAAAAATTGTAATTGTACATATATTATGCCTTATTTTTTTTTAAGAATATTTATTAAGATAAGAAATATATATAAATATATATAACACAGAAAATACAAACATTCCTAGAATATAGTTAAATAAAAAATTAAAACTTTAATGAGAATCTTGTCCTTGCAAAGCTTTACTTAATATTGTAATATCAGGAGCGTAATATCAAAAGTGGCAAAGCACAGAGCATATACAATTTTCTTAAAACAATTAAATCCCTCTGGTAATGACATGCAGTACCATAGCTATCGATAGTTTCAATAGCTATCGATAGTTACCTTCCACAGATCTTTTCATAATTTCATAAATTTGGCTTTTAATATCTCTGAAGTTTTTTTTCATGATCCAGCAATAAGTGATGTTTTATTTTACAAGTATTATGCAATTGTTTTGATTTGAATTGAATATTTAACGCTAAGAATGAGTCGCTTTTAAACACAGAATGTTTTTTACATAACTCGAATGAACTATATGCAAGCAGATTCGGCAGAATCGTTTGTGACGGGTTTTACCGGAATTACATATACTAATCCTCTTGGGATTTCTTTGGGGCCAGAATGGCAATTCTTTCCAACCAAACTAAGAAGAGAGCGTGTTTAAGCAGTTTAGGAATCGTATATATTGGAATGTTAGCATTTGTGAGGATCGCTAAGTAAGCTAAGTGAAGTGAGATAAAGTTGTAGGAGAAGAGTTTTAATTCTGTGAGCCGGTCTAGTAGTGCCAGTCCAGTGAATTATTAGTGGGTCCAAGACCAGAGGAGTATTGTCTTAGCCAGAGCAAGTCCGATTAAAGGATAAATTGATGGTTTATGGACCGTAGCTGATTGCCAAGAAAATAGCAGTAAGCCTTTTCATTTAAACTTTAAGTATAGAGCGGATACTATTAAGTTAGGAAATAATCTATAATGATAGATTCAGTGGTTAATTGCGCTATTTATCAGTAATACGTTTTTCGTCTCATCACTCTTGGTCATTATCCTTCTATTCTAGTGTTGTTGTATAATATATAAATTAAGATCATAAAAAATAAACAGATTTTATTATGGCTGAGTTAGTTTAGTGGTTCAACTTTCATTCCCTCAGACGTAGGACACGTGGATAGTGGGGAGAGGGTATCTCCAACGGAGGGGATATGACAAGTTTTATGAACAAGAATTGAAAAAATAAGGATTAAGCGAACCTAAAATATTTTATGCCCAGAGAGGAGAGAGGCAGAGCGATTTAACTTTATCTTATAACTTTTTAGAGTGATGTAGAGAGCCACTGAGAATTGCTGTACGTGCCACATGTGGCACGCGTGGGATAGGTTGCCGACTCCTAATCTATAGATCAGATATCTAAGATATTAAAACATTCAAAGAGTTGCGTTTTATTGTGTCGTTTCTTAAATGCATGTATGCTATTGCGTAAGTTGATAAAAACTCTTTAATAACGGAATTTTGAAATACAAAGGCATAATTTTTTTTCAGTCCCAATTATTCACTGTGTATAGGATCTGATGGATATTAAGTTTGCCGAGGTTCAAAGTCTTCATGTAGCTTCAAAATACGATGGTAACAAAATAATCATTCAATGAATTTTTCCAGTCTTTTTCTTAATTTGAAGGCTAAATAAATTTATCCCTTTTTCACGAAAATTCCCCGATAATCAACTAACCTGTTCTCAACATTACACTTCACAACAGTTATTTTTTAACTCAAAATTAACTAAATGTGATCAAATAAACCTACCTTGAAACCTATATTGAATTATTGCTCTCTATTGTTGACAGTTACTTATGTTTCTTAATAGTAATATGAAATTAATACACATGTAAGCAAAACAGAAATATGCTATTTATGGCATCCGACTACGTTTGATTTGTGATTTTGAAAAAAAAAACATAAATGAATATTTTTAAAGACACTTTTTAGTGTCATCTGAATAAGAATATACTCATAAAATTGTTAAAAGAATTTTAAATACAGTAAAAAATTATCTGAGTACAATTCTTTTTTTGGTGGCAAAAACTGAAAAGAGAGTGCCATACTTTTAAAACCTTCTCCTTTTAAGAAAACAAGGCTAAATTATGATTTTTGAAAAATTCAGATTATTCTCAGAGTTACTATCAATTGAAACAATAATCAGTATTTTTGTAAAAAAAAAATCTTGATGTATTAAAATATAGGAATAAATCTACTTCTGAATTGTATATTTCAAAAGTCCTAGTCCAGATTCTACATAGCTAAACTAAACTCTAGATTAAACATTAGACAAGTATCTAGTATAAAACTAAACTCAGTGGCGCAACAGCCCATGAGTGGCAAGGCCTCTGTGCCCATCTCAGTTTCCATGACTATGGCATAAGCAGATGTTCCGGTCAGGTGGTCAGTCCAATGCGAAACCCCCAGTATTTAGTTCCCAAGCAAGCTTGATACTCATTTATTGATCCACTGATGGAATGAAAGGATGAGCAGACATTGTCCAACCCGTGATTTGAACCCCGGATCTATGTCGTGCAAGCGCGATACGCTACCACTTTTATACAAAAATTTTAGCTATATGTATAGGGAAGATATTGTTATTATACTTAGAATTGTTGATTTATCATTGATATTTAAAAAAGAAGACGCTATGATCTCGACCAGAGTAGACGTGTTCTTCTGAGCTCCAACTTGCATTCTATTTCAGTCCTGATGGCATAAATGGAAACCGATTCACCAGATATTACCAACAGCTGCGAAGAGAGAAACAGGCTTTCACTGGAAATCGAAGCCCTTGACATAGTTATCAGTCGCTGCACTGAACTTGTCAACTTTCCAGACACCGATGATAACCACGAGATGAAGGCCATTCTTCGGGCCGCTATTGATGATACCCAATGAAAAAAGGATACAATGGTGAGTGAGCTTCGTTTCCGCCCCCCATGTATGACTTTTAATTGCAATGGTAATTACTGTACTCCCCCAATACCGACTGAAAAGCATAAAGATAGTGATTGTAATCACATTTTAAAAAATTATTCTGAAGCACCCACAAATGCAAATAATGCTAAAAATAAAAATAAAAAACGTAAAATTAATAAAAAGGATTCTGTGGAAGACTTTGTCTTCCCCAAGAAAACAGCTAGACCTGTCTCTCCTTTACCTAGTGAGCCAGTCACTGTAAATAATAGTTTCTCGGATCTTGAATCGGAAAATGATAAGGATCAAGTTGCTCCGGAAGAAAATAATGAAACAGCACCCCCAAAACCCAAGCCCCCTCCCTCAATTCATCTTACAATTAAGAAAATATCAGAGACCAAAAATATCGAGATACAATCCGACCTAGAAGAAGAAGGATTCACAATTGAAAATGTTTCCCAGTTAATTTCTAAGAAAACTAAGACCGCTCTCCCATTTTTTCAAGTCACCCTCCTCCGCAACGCCAATAATCAAAAAATTTTCGATCTCAAAACTGTCGGCTACATACAAGTTAAAATTGAAGGTTACCTCATTAGAGGAATTACCCAATGTTTTAACTGCAACAATTTCTTTCACACGGCAGAAAACTGCCCCCTCAAGCCAAGATGTCTAAAGTGTGGAAAAGAACACCCCACCCGTCAATGCCCGATAAAGGAGCGACAGGAAACCCCTTCTGCATAAATTGCCAAGAATATGGTCATTCGGCCTGCTACACCAAATGCCCCAAGTTCTCTAAGCCAAAAAAGGGCACGCCCCTTACCGCGAATAAAACTTTGGAAAGCAACGTTCTTAGGGAAGGTGTCTCTTTCGCTAACATTGTTAGCGGAACCACACCTCCCCTCCATCCCCCCCCAGTCCACAAGTTAACTGAAAAAACTAATGAAAATTCAAATAACAAAGTTTTCCACGGAATCCAAGCCATAGAAAATGAAAATTCAGACCTAGCTCAAGTGATTGAACTGGTCAGCATGATTTCTAACATCATAAAAAGATCACCTATAATTTTACAATTACTTCCCAAATTAAAAAACTCCGAAGATGATAAAGCTAAGGCTTTACTTCTTTTCGAAGCTATGTTAGATAAATTTTAAACTCCTTTTTCCGTAATTTCTCTTTCTACAAAATCTATTATATTTTCATTTTATTTCCTTGAATATTTTACCATCAATTGTTAAACTTTAACATCAATAGCTACTCTTTAAAAATTTTCCCAAGTACAATTTTCGAAGCTCACTCCCATCATCCAATCAAAGCTACTCATGAGAAGTCATGCGCCTGCTATCCCATTGGTTCCTGTCACCGATTTCCACGCCCACCATCACCAGCCAAGGAGCAAAACCAAGCCGATTCTAAAACAAGATAGAGGACTGAGGGATTGACGTATCCCAGTTCCTTATAAAATGTACCATCTGTAACCATCACTATACTTAGAATCATCTTTCATAAAAGGAGAATGTTTTTAAAATGTCATTCTTTCTTCATTTTTTGCCACAAAAATTGGATTTAAAGAATATTTTATTGCAAAGATATTCTGCATACAATTTCATACATATATTGTTACTCAGAGGGAGCTAAATATATTAGGTTGGGAAAAAGAAATCCATTATTTTTGCACGAAATTCATAACTTTATTTAACATGTTTCGGATTGTCCGATTTGGGTCAAATATGTACCGTTTTGTTGTATAAATTGTTGCTATTTTAAAGGTAGCTTCATATTGCCTCTATCATAGAAGCCTTGGCTTTTATTGGCGAAAAACTCAAGTAATAGGATTTCATAATCTTCTCTAGATCCCAATTTCTTGTCACTCAGGAAGTTTTGCAATGCGAGAGAAATGTGGTAATTGTTTGGTGCCAGATTCGGACTATATGGTGGATGCATTAAAACTTCCCAACCAAGCTTCCAGAGTTTCTGGCGAGTCACCACAGACGTGTGTGGTGGGGCGGTGTCCTGATGGAACACAATACTTCTTCTTTTGGCCAATTCTGGCAGTTTCTGGTCAGTCACTAGCTTCAAACGGTCCAGTTTAATTTATTAGTGTTTAATCTGAATTTAGGTTTTGGACCTACAGAAGCAACTCATAATAAATTATTCCTTTCCAGTCCCACCAAATACAAGTAGAACCTTCCTGGATATTAGTCCTGGTTTGGCCACCGTTTGAGCTGCTTCACCACCCTTTGACCGCGATCGTTTTCGCACAATATTGTTATATGTGACCCTTTTCTCATCCCCAGTCACCATCCGCTTAAGAAATGGGTCGATTTCATTCCGTTTGGCCAGGGCTTCGCAGATGGAAATTCCATCTATCATGTTTTTTGGTGTTAATTTGTGTGGCACCCAAACATCGAGCTTCTTTTTTAATCCAACTTTGCGCAAATGGCTTAAAGCTGTTTTATCGTAGATCTTTAGCTCCTAGGCGATGCTACGACTACTAACATGCCGGTCAACTTCGATTATTTCTGTGATTTTATCGACATTTTCGATGAAGGTCTTGCATGTTCAAGGGGCAGCTTTAACATCAAAAATGCCTGAACGGAATCGACGAAACCAAAATTGCACGTAATTAGCTGTTACAGAATCAGCACCATTAACACCATTCACAATTTCAGCCTGGCTTGTATTTTCACCTTTATCAAAGAAAAACTATAAAATGTAGCGAATCTTCTCTTTGTTGACTTCCATTTTCAACACCCTGTAACAAACAACTGAATGAACCAAACAAAAAACAGTGAAATAATATTTTTAGTGTGAAATGTCACTTTGACAACGAGCATAAATTTGAAATTGTTTGATCGATACTTCTCGAGATATCGACACTACAGCCATCTACCGAAAAAATAATGGATTTCTTTTCCCCCAACCTAATATAAAGAAAATATATTTTTTATTCACCCTTTCAAAATCACGGTTCCGAACGCAGTCAGATACCTTAACTCAGTGACAGAAAAAAATACTCCTTTCAAGTAGAGACCCACTATTTTCCAGTCGAAAGAGAAAAATTCGGTTTGTACTCAGGGTCATCATCTTTCGCTTAATGCGGAAGGTATTTTAGTCTGCTATGCAAAATATTGTAACCTACTGGTTATTTTGACCGTAAATGTTCAAGCCCTTTCGCGGGTTCGAGTCAAGTCCATATTCCCTCATGAAACATGGTAAATAATGAGAGCTGTTTCAATTTTAGAGACACTGTATCTTAGATAAATTGATTGCTGTGGATAACAGGAGTATCAATTCAACTATAGTTGTCGATTGTTCAAAATTAATAGTCCATTGCTAATGCCTGTTATCATAAAACATTTATTCAAGTAAGCAAATCAGTATCTCTGTAGAACTAATTACGAAGTTATCGGTGGAGAGTGGGAATTTTAATTGCTGTCAAATGGACAGGTGAATGAGTGTTTATTAAAGTCGTACCGTAAAGCAACACGAGAGGGCTGCCACAGCTGTATTGCTGGGAGGGTAATGTTTTATTACAGGTAGTAATATTAGCTCCTAATGAAGGCGGCGTTGAAAGGAACCGGAAAAGTGCTGGTGGAACAGATGCTGGTATGGCTATTGGAAATGCCGAGGCGCAGATGCTGGTGAAGCTATTGGAATTGGAGAGACTGTTGGAGTTAGGTCATGTCTCTGCGTTTTTGTCACTCTCTTGCTTCTCGGGATTCCAGAGTCTCTTTTTGAGGTGAAATACGTTCCGCCCACGAAAGTGACACGTGATGTAAAGTCACTTCTGTTTGGACGTATTTGGTGAATCCATTCTTCGATTGGTCCAAGTCCCCTTCGCGCGGTGTACTTTGAAACCGGCGGCTGGCGTGGGAACTGTGTCGGCATCTTACTGTCGGCTAGATCAAGGGAGGTCAGAGGCTGACTTCTCTTAGGACATCAGCGCCGGAGTGTCCACCCTGGGATACTTTCCCACGAGAAACTACTTGACCGCTGAAACGTGACTCGTTCCCGACGGGAAATGGGTCTTTGGTGGGGTACCGCCGCAGGGCTATTGGCGACTGACCTTGTAATTTTGAACTTTGGTTAAGTAACAAATATTAACCCTGATCTGCCACCCCATCTCCAAAATACCATACCGCTTTAACAGGAAGACTGATTCTCGACAAATTTAACATCCATCGACCGCATCTGCGGGGTGGATTAGCGGTACTAGGCTCGAACTCATAACACACGAGCCACTAGTCCGTGATCATAACCACTAAGTTACTGCGGCCGAATCAAATGACAAGAATGGTACCAGAAATAATACCTCAATCGTCACACTTGCATGTATTAACATGTTAGATCTTTATGGTTCGATTTGGTTTAACGTACATCGAGGGTGTGAAACTCAAAGGTTAACTTGGGCCAAGCAAACAAGCTTTAACTTTAAGTGCAAAAAAAATCAATATTGATCGAAACATAGTTTTATTTCGAATAGTACATTATAATAAACATGTATAGAAGAACACACGAAAATTTTAATATTTACGTCCTGACACTTGCTACTATCTTTCCTATTTCAAGAGAAATTTTGAAATTTTATTATATATTATTGTACGTCGATATACTGGCTGGATCGTAAGACTCTTCGTTGCGGGCCGCGAGTTTGACGCCCCTGGCGTACAACATCCTCCCCCCTATTCCACACCAAGATTACTTTTTGAAGTAGATTCTCGTAACCATAACTTACCAATCTGGAATCGTGTGAATGAATCAGGAATCCTTGATTGCGATATTAAGAGTAGATTAGGCCAATAGAAGGAAGGTTAGATTTGTTCAATAACGAAAAAGGAAATACAGTCAGACCTCTATATAACGAAGTCGCTAAATCCCGTAAAATTTCGTTACATGGAAAATTCATTTTATAGAGATTCATCTTTAAATATACTTTATAAACCACATACAACACATTTTAAATTCTTACACACTATATATTGAAAAAATTATTCTCACCTTTTTAAAAATTAATATACGTTTAATATATATATTATACCCATTAAAAAAGAAAGAAAGAAAAACTGCAGGGAAAACAAGAAAAAAGAAAGTCGAAGAATTCTTGTATCTTCAATATTAAGAAAATAATTTAATAGTAAATAAATGAATTTTTAGGACATTTTATAGTTTAAGAATTCAAATAATATTAAACATACATCATTTTATAATCAGAACACAGGGACACGGGACAACTCCACTGAGGGTGAAAGAGGACATCGAAGACGTTTCTAGTGAACTGGGTAACGGGGGTTAAAGGTTGTACTTCTTGGATGAAACGTCCAGCACTTCACTGCTCTCGGTGAGTTAGGATCTAATAAAACCAGTTCAAGATTTATGACCACCATAAAATGTGTCAAAGAGAGGACACATTTTTTCAGAAATACACTAAAAAAAAGGGAGAACAAAAACTGAATCACAAAAAAAGTTCGTTATATAGAAAATGCACTTCGCTATGGAGAAGTTATTTTACGAAGAAAATCGTAAAATGTTCAAGATTCCAGGGAAAAGCTCGCTATATAGAAAAATTCGCAATATAGAGGTTCGTTATATAGAGGTTCGACTGTATCAGTCAAAAAAGTAGAGATAGAAAAATAAAATTAAATATTGTTAATAGAGTTAATATTGCATGTGTATATTCGTTTTCACTTTTTTTCTTCCTAAGAAAAAATAAAACAAGAGAAGGTACATTAAAGAAGGATTTAAAATATTAAACACCAAAATTTTTCTTACTTATAAATCGCTTCAATTACACTTCCTGCTTATAATTGAACGGAGGGCTAAAATAATCCCGAAAATCAAAATCACTGCAATTGCGATGGAAGCACCTTCCCACTGGGTTTCTGAAAGAATAACAATCCATTTGAAGTGAGCAGACAATTATAAGTGTGTTATTCTAAGGCATTTCATCTTCTTTCCCACGGATAAAGATTGGTAGTAATAATTAATGGAAATGCAATAAAACTTATTAATAATCAGAGTAAAAATATTTTGTAAGAAATTTGAGGTCAATCAACTATTCATTTACTTGTAACTCTCGGTTCATAAATCGGTAATTGTTTAATAGTTTTTAATCCTCGCATTAAAGAATTAAACTGCTGTTCGTAAAAAATGCAACACCATGAAGAAATCATCAGAATTGAATGAAACTTAATACACAAATGCCTTGTACTAGCAAAAACAAATGACGAAATTTTCAAAAAAAACAAAAACAATACTAAGTGTCCGAAATCAGTATTTGGTACAGCCACCACGCGCTGCTAAATGACGTGGCATGAAGTCAAACAGATTTTGAATGTCTGCTTGTGGAAGAAAATTCCGTATTGCTTCCAGGCGCAGCAAAAGTTTATCTTTTTAAACTGCAGGACGCGGATCACGAGCGAGACGCCGACCAACCAAATACCACACGTGCTCAATAGGTGACATATCCGGTGAATAAGCAGGCCAAGGAAGAAGTTGCGTGTGTTCAGCTGAACAAAGGTCTCGAACAGTCTTTGCAGAATGTGGGCGTGCATTATCCTACTGAAAGACAGCTCCAGGGATGCCTTGAAGGAAGGGAACGAATTCGGGCTGTAGCACTTCCTGGACGTACCTGTTTCTATTGAGATTACCCTCAATTCGTAGCAAATTGGATCGTCCAAGATACAAAAAGGCACCCAAACCATAAGCCACTATTTTGACCGATAACGCACTCTGGAAGTCAGTGTTCACCGGCAGAGCGTCTAACTCGAAGGGTCCCACAAATTAAAACGTGATTCCTCTAAAAAGTCAACTTGGTGCCAATTAGCTTGCCAGGCTTTGTGCTCATGAACCCATTGGAGACGTAGCCGCCGATGGTTTGCCGTGAGGGGGATCCTGTATAAAGGCACCCTTGCACGCAATCCACGGTGCAGTAGATGTCGACAAATTGACGAAGCCGACATTAGTACACCGGTTGTAGTAGACCAATGTGCTGTGAAATGCCTAGAGGAAGCTGTACGGTCATTCAACGCCATGCGGAGCAGGTGTAGATCGTTACGTGCTGACGTCACCTTCCCTCGTCCAATGCCAGTTTTTTGAGTTGTTAGGTGCTTGTCAGTCTACTGCATTCAAACTCGCATCACTGTGGAACTGTTACGATGTACACGAGCTCCTATTGCACGATAATAAATCCTCCTTCTCGAAGCCCGATAATCCTACTCCGTTCAAACTCCGGAAATTGTTGTTGGAAATTCTCCTTATTTCGTCGTGGAGGCATACTTAGGTCTCACTAAACGTTCGCCACTAACAAACAATCATTAAATATTTTCAACGTCCCACAACAGTCCTCTTTTTGTACGCTTTCAGCATCAGTTCAGAGGGTACTGCGCACGCCACGCATGCGCAGTGGCTCTGAAACTTTACTGTTTACGCAACATCCTATATTTACTATTTGCTGCAAAGTTCTTTTAATTCTGTTGATTCCTTCATGGTGTTGCATTTTTGCAAACAGCAGTGTATCTTGAATCTCAAATGTTTCTATTGTTGTTGTCTTCCATTAAATCCTCACTCCATTTAAAATTATATTTTAACTGATTGGACATAAGAAATTTAATTCAGGGATTTAAATGAGTATTCAAAATTTATTTCCGAACAGAGTCCTTTTTACATTAATTCATGAAACAATTAGCTTTATTGTCTATACCACAGTTTCGGTTTTCATGAATGATTTATGGGCCTACATAGAAGCTAGATCCTGTATTAATTGATGTTCATTTATTCAGATAGCGTCAATTTGAAAATTCGTCGAATTAAATTTTAAAAAAAAACTGTGTTTGTTGGTTTTCATAATCAGTTGCATATTTCAAATGACAAACCACCTAATGCAAAATGGCACCTCTACTATTCATACGTAGTACGATCCAAATATTCGAGAACTGCGGCCGTTGCTTTTCGACGAAAGTAAATACCTAAATTTAAACCACTTGAAATGGATTATCCGAACCCTCCCCTACTTAGCCAGGTTGGTTTAGTTCTTTTCATTTGACTGAACTGCACGCGCAGCTATTATCTATCGAAGCTAGTAACCTATGTTCTGCAATATAAGAAAGATAGCTTTTCTTGAACAGCCCTGAACACATTAAATTCTGTCAAAGCTTAGGTAAAACACCAATGTAGACTTTGATAATGCTAAGTAAGGTGTAGGGTGAGTCTACCATAGCAATATCTAAGGTTTACGAAAGGCATCGGCATTTTAAAGAGGGCCAATAATCCATCGAAGATGAACACGTTGAACGAATGACTTCACGGATTGCAGAAAATGTTGCGTTTGTGTCTGAATGTGTTCGGAAAGATCGTCGTCAAACACTTGCACAAATAGCTGAACATACACAATTCTCGAAGACGTCGTTTGAGGGAATTCATTCGACGTAAATGGCCTCAATGGCAGGCATAAATACTACTGGTATCTTCTGCATGACAACTCACCAGCACATCGATCCCAATTGGTAAAAGAGTTCCTCGCCCAAACTCGCACTTACGTGCTTCCATATCCTTATGTGTGGGGCTTTTACCTATTCCCATCAAAGAAAAAAACTTTACAGGGACGCCTTTCTGTGTCATCAGATGAAAAGAACATCGCAGGAGGCTTTACGGAAGGTTGCAAAAAATGGCTTTCCAGATGCTCTTCCACAAGTTATACGAACGCTGGCAGAAGTGTATAGTCGCCCAAGGGTGAATGGGCTTCGGCTCTGTGCACTATTCATGGTAAGGTTTTCTACATCTTGAACCCGAACTTTTGGAACACACTACGTATGTTAATTTAACTTTGCACAAAATTTATATTCTTACAATTAATGTTC
Source organism: Trichonephila clavipes (assembly GCA_019973935.1). Classification (NCBI taxonomy): domain Eukaryota; kingdom Metazoa; phylum Arthropoda; class Arachnida; order Araneae; family Nephilidae; genus Trichonephila; species Trichonephila clavipes. The sequence goes on along the minus strand of BMAU01017548.1, from coordinate 319,574 downwards.
GCAAAAAGAAAATTCTGATTTGACGTTTGTCATAATTGTTCAGCGTTCATAGTCATACAATTGTTATAACTTAACTCAGTGGCGCGACAGCCCATGAGGACCAAGGTCTACTGTGCCCAACTCAGTATTACAACTGTTTTACAAAAAAACGGTGTTATTTTATTTCTAGCCAGCATATTTAACATTTTTTTACCCATCACATCAAATTGTAAGAAAAATAAATAGTTAATAATTAATTAAAACTAAAAATAAATAATTATCTTATTAATAAATTGGAAATAATTAATTTGACAATAAGTAATCGATCATTTTAATAATAATTAATTTATTAATGAGTCATTAATCATAATCTGTCATTACAATCCCCTCTCCTTTACCGAAAGGTTTTCCCGTTTTTTTTTCTTATCCATCTACATCGAAGAAGAATCATCTGATATAAAAAGTTGATTATTAAGGATTTTACAAGACATTTAAGTATTTCATAAGAATAAAAAGCTTCTCGCAAACAACAATTTCTAATCATAAAAATAACGCCCAGATTAAATCACCTAGTACATCATGAATGAGTGAGTGAATGTTAACGTCGCAGTGTTCAGCTACACGAGGGCTTTTAGAGACGGACCTCGTAATTTTGAACCATGGTCAGGTGATGAGGACGACATCTGAGCTGGCACTCCCCTCTCCTAACTACCACACAACACCAATGGGAGGACATTTTCTCAGCTCTCGACAGATTTAGCATGCATCGTTGCTCTACACGGCAGGTCTTGAGTGGTACTGGGCTCGAATTCGTGACAAAGCCAACCACGATCCGATACCTATACCACTCGGCTACCGCGGCCACACCTAGTACATCATACAATACATTGAAATATTTGTAAAACTGAAGTTTGTAACTTTACAGCTTTTTGCCTCGACATCTGAATATTTCAGTAGAAAATATATTGATTTGTTTTATGTTTCTATAGTTAAATATTATAAAAGTTTTCAGCGAATATATTTGTATATATTTATTATAAATCATTTTTTCAGTTCCTACTATTAGTTTACAATCATCCTATATATAACTTGTTCAAATTTTCAATCGTTAGTAAAATACATTTTAAAGCATTCAATTGAGCTGAAATTTTATATGCTCAATTATTTTGGATGACAATGCAGTAATTTAATTATAATTAATAAACATTAATGGATTAAAAATAATTACTCAAAGAATTACAGATATAGCCACGTTTTTGACGACTTCGTGACCATTTTGGTGACTTGGATCAAAACTTTAAAAGAATTTTTTTCATCTAGTTTTAGACTATTCAGTTGAACTCAAATTTTACATACATGATTGCTTTGGATGAAAATATGATACTTTAATGATAATTAATAAAAATTGTCACTTAATATTGGGATTCTGCCATATGTATATACATATTTATATTAATTATAATTATTTGATAAAAAGTAACAAAAATATAATTTTTCTTTGTTGTCTAAGTAGGAATTGACTCAAAATTTTTTTTTAATTATTACTTGTTTTCTCTGTGATGCATATGGCTTTGAGTACGAATTTGTAACACTGGTTTTTGAATTTCTCTCTTAGTTTGAGATTAAAGTCTAACTTACTTTTTCCGTAGCAGACATTGTACATTGGCATGTAAGTGTCTCCTTGCACAGCTGCAGTCGCATAGTAACCTTCCCTACAAACGCAGTCGTAACTGCCCGGAGTGTTGATACAGCGGGTGGTTTCTGTAGCGCAAGTACCACCAATGGAACATTCGTTGATATCTGAAGAAAAACAAAGGATGCATAATTAAACATACACACTTATAAGACAGAATGGGAAACACCAAACCCTTTGATTTTTTTTAAAAGCATGATAATGGATTAGCCCTGAAGTGGATAATGTGACAAATGGCGTGAATAGTCAATCAATGGTTGTTTAATTTATTTTAATTAAATTATTGCTTTGAACAACGTGGGCCACTGGCAAATCGCGGCTAATGATAGGATTGGCCCTTCAACTAGAAGCTCCTTCCCTCTTAATTTGCACTTCATAACAATATAAATAATTTGAGCTCCCACAGATTGAACAAGCAACATCTCCAATATGTGATAGTGTTTCGAAATAAAGGGTCCAAGACATCAATACCCAACCTGATATAAAACATTCCTCCGTTGTCTCTTTCATGCGCCGAATTTTCGACAAAAAGAATGCACTAGAGAGAAATAATTACAAATATTTTAGATAGACCTCACAAAACTACAATTATTAAACAAAAACGCTGGTACATATTAATGATATTAATCATTTTTCTTTCAAATAAAGGGTGCCCAGAGTTTTTAAAGATAGGTGGTACATATTTTGTACCACCATGCTTCATGCAGCAGGATTGTTCTGGAAACAGGATTTTTTCATCCCTATACACAATGGTAACTTAAGCTAGTTACTTTATAGTTGGAAAATAAATAAACACACTTTATCTTATACTGTTATTCATCCTATATGCTGAAAATTTTCAGTTTTTCCTAGTGTAATGTTGTAAGCATAATTTTAGTTTAGTCCTAATTTACTTAACATTAGTTTTAATTTTAAATATTCAATTCTATATATTATTTTATTTTACCTAGATTTTATTTAGTCAACATATATAATAAGTGTATTAGTTGTAAAGAGTGTTTTTTTCCAGGTATAGAAATTTAAGTTGGCATTACTTTCCAAGAGGGGGACCGATTTAACAGCCGTCAAGTGATTTATTCTCAGTTTGGTTTGGCAATTCATCAAAACGATCATCAAGCAAGGCGTAGATTCGTCGAATGGGCCCAAAACGAGATTGCCGTTGTGAAGGTCTCCTAGGACCTCACTTTGAGAACGAGAATAAATAGGAGTCATGTAAGAACCAGTAGCCATTTTTATAAACAACTTTCTTTATTTGGTTATCTTATCCAAATAGAATCAAAGACTTATTGACAAGTTTTTCTAACTAGTATTATGAGGTTTTAAAGATAATATCCTTTAAATTAACTTAATTAATGATCAAATTAATTAACAATTAAATAACGATCACGCAGAGATTACCACGATAAGAGATCCCAGAATTATATTTAATAATGTTTTTATTGAACATTTAACTTTAATCTCACTCCTAAAACTTTAATGAGACTTTAAACACAAATCAATATTTACCACTCGGAATCTCAATTCTTGAGATTAAATATCTCTAACAAGAAATCTTCAATTTAAATCCACGATAACTTTCTGCTTCAATCTCTATCTCCTACTGCTCTAACTTTACTATTTCGTTTGACTTAAATAATTAATCTAATCTGCATAACAAGGAATCCTGTCCGCTTTTTGGAGTTGATTGGAAATATAGGTAGGGAATTAAATTTCAATAAAAAGGTCCACTCAGAAGGTTAGTGATAAAGTTCCGTATAGATTCGTCACACCGTTGTTCCCGATTTTCATAAGCGAATTTTGTTTAGCAATGAAGCGCACTTCTGGTTGAATGGCTACGTCAACAAACAAAACTGCCGCATTTGGAGTGAAGCTAATCCACAAGTGTATGTCGAAACACCGTTACATCCAGAAAAACTGACTGTTTGGTGCGCTTTATGGGCTGGTGGAATCCTTCTTCAAAAACGATGAAGGCCACAACGTTACAGTCAATGGTGATCGGTATAGAGCCATGATTACTAACTTTTTAAAACATTCCTGAAATTGAACAATCATGAAGTCCAGATGAGCTGTGGTTCCAACAAGACGGCGCAACATGTCACACAGCTCGTGCCACAATCGATTTATTGAAAGACACGTTTGGTGACCGCCTAATTTCACGTTTTGGTCCTGTGAATTGGCCTCCAAGATCTTGTGATTTAACACCGCTAGACTATTTTTGGGGGGCTATGTAAAGTCATTGGTCTATGCGGATAAGCCACAAACGCCCTTGACCATTTGGAAGACAACACTCTCGCCGTGTTATTGCCGATATACGGCCACAAATGTTGGGAAAAAAAATGTCATCGAAAATTGGACTACATCTAATGAGCCAGCCATGGCAGTTATATGCCAGAAATCATATTTAAAATCTAATGCCATAAGATTATCTTTCGAATAAAAAAAATTCATGTCAATCGAATAATACATCGTTGTTTTATTGCAATTTAAAGTTCTATACCTCTAAAAAAACACCCTTTATTTATTTTTTCCTGAACACGGGATATAGCTCATTCAGGGTATTTGTGTAACTTTGTATGTACTATTTTTTAATACATATTAATATTTTTAAGAAATGTAACTTACAACAAATCTATCTGGCACAATAAACATGTTCATTATTGAAAAAAAATAAGCGGAATGCATTCTGTATTCGTAAAGAAGAACGGGTTGGTACACATTTTTTGGACTCATACTAGCAATGCATATGTAAGGTACGAATTATTGTAATATTGACTTATTTAGTTACATAATACATGTACTTGTCTGATTTGTATCAAGTATCACAAGAGAATCAATTTCATTTACACTTAATGAAGAATGGGTGTTACAATATATGTACCACCAAGAATGAAAGCTTTATTTTTAACACGCAGGAAAAAAATGGAAGTGATTGGTAAATAATTGTCGAAGGAGTAGCATTTTGAATGCACTAAGGTTTCGAAAAACACAAACCGAGAAAAACCACTTTAAAGTTTATAATTCTGAAAAAATAATTATTATAAGCTTAATTAAACTTAAAATACCACTTTAAGATATTAGTTATACATTTTTCTTTAAAACAATTGCATTTTCATATTTTTTCAACCCACACATTTTTATAAATGGTCAACTTTTAGAGAGTACTAATTGCACAAGAAAATTGAAGAAAAACGTTAAAAAAAATTTTTCTGTCACGACAGAAATTTTAGCTGTTTTTCTTCTTATAATATTAAAGTATAACATTTACGTGAAAAATATATCAGGAATAAGAACTGAAATTATAAAATTATTAATATAAAATGCCTTAATTTAAAAATTTTACATGCATACATTTCACAAAGAAAAAAAATGATTGTATGTATTGCCTCGGAAATATTCTGCTTTATATATTGCACTTTCTTTTTTTAATGTTATTATTTCTCTTTATAAATTAGATTTTTTTTTATCAAAATGCTTTCTCTAACCTTTTTTTTAAAAAGGGGGCGTGGCTTAAGTGCCTAATTTGTTTTCAAATGAAGTTTTATTCAACTTCTAACTTTCCGACATGCACAAGTGATATATCAATCAAAAGATAATAATGCAAAGAATAAGATTAAATGAAAATAAAACAAACGGTAGGTCTGTGATTTTTGGGGTACCAAGTCCTCTAAAAGGGATATTTTTTAAGGTATCCGACTACGTTCGGAACCGTGATTTTACAAAAGCGTATAAATGGATAATATTTATGATATTTAGTGTCGCTTAGATTAGAAAAGGCATATAAAATTGTGTTTTAAGAATATTATCACAATAAAAAAATATTTAAGAACGATTTTTTGACAAAAAATGAACACAGAATGGCCAATTTTCAAAACATTCTCCTTTTATGAAAAATGCTTCTATTATAATAATATTTTGCTAGTATATAGCTCAGACCTCTGTACAGAGGCTGAACTAGAATTTTTGAAATATATAACTTAGAAGTGGATTTATCCACATTTTATTATAACAAAGGAGAGAAATTTTAAGGAAAAAAACGCCGATAATTATTTCTGTTGGTGGTAACTCTGAAAATAATGTGAATTTTTCAAAAGTCCCGGTTCAGACTCTCTGGAGAACTCTTTACTTCATATAAACGAAATATTATTATAGGAGCATTTTTTTATAAAAGGAGAACGTTATGAAAAAAAGGTTATTCTAAGTTAATTTTTTGCCAAAATATTGTATTTAAATCATTTTTTTGTCCTAATGTCCTTAAAACAATTTTATGCACGTATTCTAATATAAGTGACACTAAGAATCATGAAACTTATCCATTTGTGAGCTTTCTTACAGCCACGGTTTTGGGTATTTCAAAAGCAGCTTTCACGTCCAAACCAGACGTGCATCAAGTTGAACTTACTTGAAAGTGGACACACTCCAGGTACTACTGTACATCAGTGCTTCTTAAACTATTAATATTTGTGACCCAATATTAAATCTAATTTTCATCGCCCTCACTCCATTCAATAACAATGTATTGAATTCAATAATACTACACTTGAGTCGCCGATCCTGTACAGTGGTTAGCGACGCTGACAGCTGTGCCGTAGGACCTAGGTTCGAATCCCGGAGAAAACATGAATGTATGTAAATGTATAGTGCCTTCGTGGAATGGGTGTACTTTAAATAGCCGTTGAGCAGCAAGTCCTCTCGTGAGGTGGGTGGAAGGGGAAGAGAGATGGGAGGCCTCTGACCACCTCTAGGGTGTTCTTCCACAAAATTGAGGTGAAACCGAGCTAAATCGTTCTATCAACTGTATAGTGCTCAAAGCTATGGCTAACGACATACGTTACTTAGCCCTTTGCCAGGATGAATTTCGTGGGCCTTGATTTGGTCTTTGCCGATTAGGTGGCATTAGTAACAACAACGTACAATACGACTTTATTATCTTAAGTGCCACCGGCATATATAAACGTCTCGCTCAGCCAGTGCGTTAACTGCCCCTGATGTTTATATACGTCTTTCCGATCTTTTTCTCTGCACTGCTATCCATAAAATTATCCCGAAGGTTTTGAAATTTAATTAAATGATCCCGACAGTGTTTGCAAAGGATTTACTTTTGTCAGTTGATTTGCTTAACCACATCCTACGAGTTAAAAGATAGCATTGGGGAGCGAATCGGGTAACTTTTAATCGGCATTTAAGGGGTTAGTTATAAACCACACAAATTAACAAGAGAAGTGTTAATTTCTGACAAACCTGGGAATCACTGATAATTATTAACCTTGTTCTTAATTTAGTATTAGTAAATTAATTATAAAATACATTGCACAGTACTGATATATTTAGAAAAGTAGTGAGTCAGTGTAAATGTGTTTTCTATTTTTTATTACATCAGAATGTATTTTATTTGTTTACTTTCAGTAAGTTAATAATTTTTTAGAATAATCTTTTGTTTTCGACTTTTCACTATGCTCACCCCCCCCTCGTAGGGGTGTCGCGCCCCGAAAGGAGGGAGCATCCAACAGTTTGAGAAACACTGATAAATATTTATAATTAACATTCCATAAGACACTACACGTAAAGGCTCTGAGACCTTGCAAGATTTCATTTATTGAAACTCTCATATTTCTTACGGTAAAGTAGCATTATCCCTCTGATTTTGGTTTCATCCAGTTGCTAGTTCACGAAATTTTAAAAACATATAATCTCTCAAATGTGAGCTCTTTTTCCCATCAGGGCAATTAGAAAGGAAATGCATAGTAATCTCAAATAAGACAAATACTTTATCTTTGAACAATGTTGCACAAAAATCTCACCTTTGCATCCGACTTCCTTGGGATTGTCCCAATCATTTGCAAGTTCATACCCTTTCTTGCACTCACATTGGAAGCTTCCTGGTACGTTCACGCAGTTTGTGGTAGATGGACAAACGGATCCTATTAAGCACTCGTTAATGTCTGTAATTGAACGATCTTATTTAGAGCACATTATTTAAATTGTTAAAATATTATAAAATAATAATATCAACCCGCTATTCATGATACTCGTGAATTCGTATTTTAAAAGTTAAAAGCGGAAGATAACGGGTGTCATCAAAAATTACATATTTCACACGCGGAGGAATAAAACTAAAGTACAGGGTGATTTTAATTAGTGTCCCACTTCTAAAATAGTGTAAAAAAAGAGCTTCTGGTCAGAGTGACTTCTGGTTTGAACTGAATATATTTGAAGATGGAGAAAACTGTGGGGCATATACTAAAAAGTTCTAAAATGTATTACTATTGACATACTATTCAAATCAAAATTCTCTTCAGAATGCATCTCAGCATCTTGTCATGAGTCATCAAAATGGGATTGATATCAGCTTGTGAAACTCTTTTAAAAGAGCAGCAATTGCGAGTTAGTAGCTTTGAAGAAATTTCGGTCCTTATAGGGCATGAAAAAAGACTGTAGTCTGATGTCTGCTAAATGTCAGACAGAAATGATTAAGGAATTCGAAAAAATAGGTTCTTACGTTTCATTTCAAATCTGGCAGAGGGAGAAAAACAATCGCTTCGACTTGTAACGGCGTGGCAGCATTAGGAGGCTTGACACATAGCACACGATAGACCAGAAAGAGGGCGCTGCTGTGAACTGCTTTAACCTTTGAGCGGGAAAGAGAAGAAGAAGGTGGTCTTGAACGTAAAAATGGAGGAAGCTGCCTGTAGTTCCCGATGCGATTTATAATTGTAAATAGAGTTGTGTAAATATAGTGACATGTTTAGAAGGAAATAATAAAAATGGTAAATCCGCTTAATTTGAGTGATAATTAATTCAACAACAAGACGATCTTACATACTTCAGTAGCAAATGTGGCCGCAACATTACAGTAAGCGTCGAGCAGGGTAATGCAAACATGCGGTGCACGGAGAAAATGCCCGTACTTTAGACACGCCCTTGATTACGGAGCATAAAACTTAACACAATATCCTGCATTGCTATTCAAGCAAAATTACCCATGTTCAGGAATTGATTTCTGTTGATCTGTCAGTAAGACATACTTTTTCTCTAGAATTTCTTGCTCACATGGAAATAGATAACGATCATTTTATTGACATGTGACGGATCTACACGCGTTCAATTAATCAATTAAATTAATCCTCTTTGGAAATCTTTGGGCTATCAATTCACGTTATTCACAATCAACTCTTCGGAAGAAGAAAATCGTGATATCCAAATTAACTTACTATATACAGTCGAAGTTTTCTAGCTTGAATAGAGAATAGGAGAGGAAATAAGCCAGAAACCAGGTGAGATTGTTATTGAAGGTATCGTATTGGATTTATTGTGATTAAGAGATTTATTAAGAGGAAGCTTTAAAGTGACGATAGTTCACTGAGATAAAATTGATATTAGATTAAATCAGATGATACGTTAGATCCTTTATAAAGTAAGGATCAAGTTTGATAGTCTCCTAATCGTTCGTGTTTTACCGTCGTTGTTCTACTCTCACGGTTAGCATTGAGACATTTTCTGACTATTGATTGTTGAAATTGTGTCTTTTCATTGTGTGATAAATAAATAGATTAATTGGATCATGTCGAGTGTTTCTTCCCTACCTCTCATATATCTAGGTGCCCGAGAAAGAGGCCTCTGACAGACAGACATCCTATATCCATCTCCAAAACTTTTCAATACACAATTTTGCAGGATATGGGTAACGGATAATCCATTCTCATAGCACAATTACCGCTTCATTCTGTAAAGGTAACCGTGTGGTGTACCGTCAATGGTGAACACTGTCTTTTGTGCAACCAGATCATTCCAACACTTTAATAACACGCATGCCTGAGTAGAATCATTTTCGTGCAAGCTTTCGCACATTGCAAAGCCAATGATGCAATTGTTTAAGAGATGTAGGAAATGACAGAATGATTAACAATTATTTTCAAACAACCTGGCCTTCAATACCACTATAGACCTCAATGCATGTGACCTGTTACTTTAAAAAGGTTGGATTCAGTGACACGATTACAAATTTAGCTGAGTTAAAGGCATGCATAACATAATGTATTTGCATTGTATAAATTGAAACACTCCGATCTGTTGCGGAACATGCTGCGTGTCGCTTTCAACTTGTGGCGGAAAATAGTAGACACTATATTAAACACATATTGCACAAATCTAGTGATAATTAAAAGGTGTTTTCATTGTTGCTTTTTATGTGGTTTTTGGTCCAAAGACAATTAAAAACCGATTTTTTCTCATTCAATGTGGTGCGACCTTTCTGTGGTGGATGGCATTTTTATTAACAATGCTACAACTGTTGATTGACTTGAAAAACATTTTTCTGTAAAAGAAAGCAAATAATGAGGCATATTTAACCGTACAGTTGGTTTAATGGGCAACTCATGCCAAAGACGTCGTGATTCCACTCAAAATGTTATTTGTAGCCAAATTCGTTTCTGAAATGTCGCGAACGATACACTTCGGAACTTTTTCTTATACCATGCTGTTTTCATCATATTCAAGTATATTCATTTTAAAGTCATTCTGAACAGTATTTATTTTTTGCATCATTTTGAAAGTGTGTTTCTAATTATAATCGCTCTGTATAATCACTGAAATGTTACGATTTTCCATTTGATGTTATTAATTGTGGGAAAGAAAAAAATATATCGAAATAATTTTGTAGGCACTGCTAACTAAAGGAAAAAGGACGAAACATTTATAAATAATGTGTAGATGCATGTGCGAAACATTTTATTTTCGACGTGATAAATGAAATAATATTTTATTAATAAAACATGTAGCATTTCCCTTGCAGATTACCAGTGGCGTAACATAAACCCCCGCATCGCGGGGGGCCCAGGGTTCTAAGGGGCCCAAAACCTGACTTTGCAGGGGGGCCCAAATGTTCTCGGTTACGCCACTGCAGATTACCAACATTATTAAATCAGTGATTTTTACTGGGATTTTACCAAACAAATATCTCAAATGTTTGTACATATGACTTCGCTTCACTTCAACACCGTTCAACCGATCACTATAAAAATTGGCATGTATATTTATTTTCTGTGGAGAAGGTTTTTGTGCTACCCTCATTGTTGCAGCTCTCCGACCAGGTGGCGCTACAGCATATAAACTTCTGCATCTTTTAATTAATCGCCAAGTTGTCAACAGGGTCGTTAAAAAGAATGCTAACTTGGCTGTATCGCCATCATTTCGCTGTTTCCATTGACTCGCTATTTTAATGTAAGGAACGGTGCTGCTTGCGAATATTACAATTTTAACATAAAATGAATGCAGCAAAAAGTAGTATTAACGTATTACACATCCAGGTATAAATTATTTACACTTTTTTAAGCATTTAATACACAAAATTTGTAACAATATGCTACTTTTGCTGAGCATAGACCAGCTTAGGAAGGTGTTTTCAAAAATAGATCCCCAAGAGAGTTACGGGGCATTATAAATAAAAAAATCCTTTTTATCAGCTATTATATCTACAGACTTAAAATTTAGTTAACATAGTTTTTTTGTTCAGCTGAGATATGCAAAAGCTTTTTTTTTTAAATTTGCAATTCACGTAAAATTAACTCATTAAATACTTCTTTATCCTTTAATCTGTATTGTTTAATTTTTGAATTCACCCGTACAAAGAACGGGTATACCAACTAATAATATATATATGGTATGCTCCTAAGCTTTAAAGACATGATGTAATAAACGGATATATGATTTACACATCACGGAACTGTAAGAAATGAGGTACATTTTTTTCTTTTCTCAAGTTGGGTATCGCGTTCTTTGGCATTTGATGAAGAAAACCTTAAGTAATTTACTTTAACTAATTGGTAAAACCTATTATGCAATTCCTTTTTCGAACCAGAAGAAACTTTTTTGATAGGAATAGGAATAGAAATAAAGCAAAAACTCACCTTCGCATTCCTGAAATCTGGTAGAAAATTTGTAGCCGCTTGGGCATTCACATTGCTTGGTGTTGTCAACGTAAGAACAGTTTCCGATGTGTCTCAAACCTGGTGGATCACAATTACATGCTACAAATAATAAAAACACAACGAATCAACAATGATGGCTCTAGCGAAAAATCTGACTGAAGTATCTGTGTGTGTGTCACACATAAAATCTCTTTTTTTAAATTGAAGTACTTATTAAATTAAAAAGTTTTCATTCCTTAAATGTACAAAAGAAAGACGCTACTAAAATAATTAAATGAATAATAAAAGAAATTTAACCCCCTTAAAACCCAGCCCGTACGTTCGTGCTGGAACATTCCCCGTTCCAAGTGGGTAACGAAATCGTTTTTTATTATTTTTCTATGGTCATTGGCATCAGTATAGTGTTAATAACCAGACGAATGTTTTTTTTTCAAGATAAAAGTATTTCGGATCTTAAAGGAGTAAAAAGTTCTTTTTTATGCGATTTTATTTTGTGTGATTTTTATGTGTGATCTTTTTTTACGCGGTGTAGGAATTTCATTGGCTTTGATGTCACCGTAATGTTTTCTATCGATTTACCAGTGGCGTAGCGGAGAGTTTTAGGACTTAACCCCCTGAAAGTCAGATTTCTGATTTAATATTTTATAAATTGGATAAATAAGTATTTAGCGTTAGTCAGGCCTTGAGCCCCTAGAGTCCTGCCCCCGTGGCAGGACTCAATGGCTTTGGCACCATTGTAATGTTTTCTATCTATTTACCAGTGGCGTAACGGAGAATGTTAGGATCCCCTTCTTCCTGAAAGTCAGGTTTTGCCTTTAATATTTTATAATTGGGTAAATACGTATTTAGCGTTAGTCAAGTCTTGGGACACTAGAATCCTGCCCCCCTCCTCGTGATGCGAAGGTGTGCGCTACGCCACTGAAATGTAGACACTTCAAGATACTCTGTTCATTTGTTATAAACAGTTTCCTGGCAATGCGCATTCAGTTGCTTTCTCTCAACGCTCCAGCAGCCCGCGCTTGATTGAAGACCAAAAGCCCTCGTGTAAACAGTGCGACGTTAACAAAATGACAATCAACCGTGACATTATCAATAATTTGATAGAATATTAGACGGACAAAAACAACCGGATTCTTTGAGAGCGGATAAAAATAGGCAGGGATATAGATTTCCAACAAATTGGAAAAGTATTTTCTTAAAATAGATACCAATTAAGAAAGAAGTATAAAATTCTAAAAAGGGCTTCAAAATTTTCTTAAAATAGATACCAATTAAGAAAGAAGTATAAAATTCTAAAAAGGGCTTCAATCATGTATATCTGGTTATCGTGACATTTACAAGCAACTGACCAAACGACCTTCGTCACAAAAACTTATCTCTTACTTTATGTTGCCAAAAAATAAATCAATTGAAATTGTACCTTCAAGTGACGAAAGCGATTTTGAACTTATTCATCACAGGGCTTTGAATTACCATGAGTAGCAATGAATTACGTATGTGCATTTTGGAAACTTATTCATGTATACAAAGAGAAACTATGTTTTTAAAATGTTTCCATGTATAACATTTAATTATTTATTTTGTTATGGAAGTGCTCTTGCAAAAATTTCATAAATAATTGGCATATTTTATAAATGCGACTTTTTTTTATGCGGTCTCTATCCACCGCATAAAAAAAATTTCTGTATTATTTCCACGAATTAGTTTGTTATATGCAAGAATTTATGAAATTTTTGAATATTTTTTGGTGCATTTATTTTTATGCGGTCCCAATCTACCGCACAAAAACATGTTCAACAGTATATACAAAATTAGCGAAGCTGGTGAAGATAATAATCTCCATTCAAATCTACAATGGTCTGACAGTGTTTTGTTCAATCCCTTCTGCGAATATGTGTGGCGTGCGAGACTTCATTTATGACCCCGTTATTTGAATGGTAGATTGTGCCATCGAGATGCAGCTTCAGTTTTGAAAACAGATAGTAATCCGAAGGTGCCATGTCTGAGTTGTATTGTGGATGTTGAATCAAATCTCAAGCCAGAGTGTTGAGCGTCCAGCCAGCCATCACACTAACATGTAACTGGGCGTTATCTTGATGAGAGAACCACCTTCCTTCTGAACTCTTTCTTTCGCTTTTCGTGAATAGCATCACTAACTTTGATTAGCATATTGCTGTATATTGTAGTGTTGATAGTCTGCCTGCTTTTTAGGTACTCCTTACAGATAATTCAATGACAATTTCACCAGGTATTGAGAGGAATTTTCTTCTTAGTTTGTGTTCGTCTGGCAACCGAACCTGCTGATTCCCCGGGTACTAAATACCCTCCTTCATGGCTTGTATTGTTATAGTACACCCATTTTTCATCACAGGTCACAATTCTGTCCCAAAAGTTATCTTTGTTCTCTGAGAAAAGCCAAACAGGCCGCTTTTCTCTTGCTCTTGTCTTCAGCAGTCAATTCATGAGGCACCTAGCGGTTAAACTTAAACGTTCGATTTATGCGTTTGAGAGCATTAAAGGCTCACAGGACTCTTAAATAGCAAATTTTTCAATTTTTTGAAAAAAAAAACTATATGTTAAAGTCTCAGTATTTCTGAGCATTTTGATGCCAACATTGTGTTGATACTGTAAAAACTTACAAAGTTATTGAGAAATAACTTTTGAAACTTAAAGACAAACTCTATCTCTTTCTTTATCTTTAACTTCCTTTTTCTCAAACAAAAAATTTTAGCTTCCGCGCAAGATTTTTCAGAAACTGTCTATAATATTAGTTTAAAATTTCATATACGTGTTCAAAAGAAGGTTCTTCATAACTTATACATCAATTTTCAAAAAAAAAACCATTTCATTAAATTTGAATTTTAATCAATTTTTTTTTTAAATTTTAAAATTTTCGTGTGTTATAATTGTATTTAAATTTTTTTTTCTCTAAATTTCTTAAAAGTAAGTATAATTTTAAAAGTGGACATTTTTATACCAAGTAAAACTAATTTTGTAAATTTTTATCAATTTTGTATTTCAGAATCCTGCGCGGTGTAAAATACTGATTTTCATATTTCTGAAAACTGCCCAATTTATATTTCTTTATAACTTTTTAATTTTTCTCAAATTCTCTGAAAATATGAAAGGTAACGTAAATATATATGATTATCATGTAGTAAAAATTTCAAATTATTGTTCTGTTTTATTGCTAAGTTACATTGGTTTGAAGAAGGATGTTTTTTTCGAGTGCACTGATGTCGGTTAAGGCGTCGTCCCTCCTATTGTTTTTGACAAACATTAAGTTCTAACGCAATAGTTGGTGTTGAAGTTTTCCTGTCTTGATCAATGATTTACTTTAAGGTATCCGACTACTTGCGACAACTCTTTTTAGATTTATTTAGTATATTTTAAGGAAAAAATCTTAAAATTGAAAGCAGAAAAAAATTTATTATTATTAAAATGGGAAAACTGGTAAAAATGTACAAAAAATAACATAAACGGGCCCGCTCTGTACAAAATTTTTATGAGAAAATTTCAATTTTTCAATTTTGATGTGTTACTTTATTATTCGTGTTTGAAATGACCTTCAGGATAAGAGATATTTCAATTTTTACAAAACCTAGAGCACTTTATCTTAGTGATTATACGAAATTGCTTAAAAGAAAGTGATTATATCCACATAAAGGACAAATTTTAAAAATAAAGCAGCGATTGATAAATCTGAAAATCAAAACACTTCTACTGTTATACATAACATACACAAAAAATTTCAGCAAATTATTTTCAAAACTTTTTGAGCAATCGCTGTCCCTGTTTGAACTTTTCGCAAAACCCATTTCGAGTAAAACGCATTTTAAAGTTTGTCATCTTGTGTAAAATGGCATCTGCTTTTACTAAAACACTTGTAATTTTTGTTCTAGTGATTGAAAATAAAACACTTGGTATTTTTATTAAGCTTATATGATGGTCTATAAAAATAAAATCATAAAAAAAAATTTGTCAATTTTGAAAAAATCATGATTTTAGGGTAGTCGCAACCTTAAACAGTCAACCTGAATAGGACGGCCAGATAATGGTTCATCTTCAATGCTGAAATTCCCAGCTTTAAATTTTCAAAACCAAACTTTTACTGTATCATAAGAAACAGTGTTGAAACCTAACCTTTCCCATATTTTTGTGGCATTCAGTTGCCCTAAGTTTATTTCAGAACTTATAGTACATAATCGTTCTGATCTGTTGACGTGATAGCTCTATTTTAAACACTTTTGGGGGGGGGGCACAAGGAAAAAAGATTTTGACAAACAATTTACACAGACGTATAGTTCCAACTTTCAGACTTCGAATGCAAAAAGCCATTTGGAGAAAGGTGAACTTCAACGGAAATGGCTGCCACTGGTGCGGAGGTGTTTGCGGAAAACTTTTTACTCAACCCGATATTATAAAATGTGATAATAATGGCAAAAAAAGAAACTAAATAAATGTGTGTATCCTAAAGATTTCGTTTTGGCAGGGATCACTGTATATTCTGGGGTCTATTTTCTATATTCTGTTATCCACACACATACACACACACACACAAATAATTAGAATTCAAAATAAGTACTAAGGACAATGGTTAACTGAAAATCAGTAGAAATAAAATGTTTTTACTGTGGGACATTACCTGAATACCGCGTACTATACAATTTTTCCATTAGTTTTCATATTAATAACTATACTTTTGTACACCTTATATTCAGGTGAAAAACTACTAAAATCAAATAAGACTGGGGGATTTTATTTGCTATTGAAACAAATAATGCTCATTTAACTTTGTCTCACTATTCAGCATTCCAAAATCTTCTAGTAGGAAATTTTACTATTGAATGTCTTCCAAAAATCCCCTTGATATATTTAAATGCTAGGATTTTTTTCATTTTAACTTTCATTAGACATTTTTGACTTTTGAATTGGAATATATTTTTAGCAATTTGAATTTTTATTATTTTTCAGAGTAATAGAAGCAAATGTAACGAATTGAATGATTGTTTCTTAATGTCTCACTGCAAAGCAGCACAGAGGCTATTGGAACTGACCCCATAATTTTGAATAACGGTCAGGGACAATATGGGGCTTGAGTTGGCACCCTTTTCTCCGAATTCCCAGACCATTACAACGGGAGGACTTTGAGCCAACACAGATTTAAAATGCATCAACACCTCTACACAATGGGTCTTCGGTAGCATTAGGCTAGGACTCATGACACGCTGGCCATGAGTCTGTAACCACTAATACTAGGTTACCGCGGATTCGCGCAAATAAAATGAAGAGCCTTCGAAAAATACTATCTCTCTAGTCTCGGTGTCGTCCATGTCCTTTGATGCCTAGTGGTTAGAGCATCGTACTCCAGACCGGAAGACATGGGTTCGATGCCCGTGCCACCAAATACCCTCCGAGTACACACGGATTACGGGCTCGTTAAATCAGTGGATCCGAAAGTCTTGTGGGCTGAATCATGAGTGTAGGGGAATAGGAGAATACTTCGCTCTCCTTCAGTTTCATGCCAAAATTGTGGAGGTGGAGATAGGTGGTGTCGCCATCTATCGTCCCTTCCGAGAATTTCGCCGATCTAATTCGTGTTGTCACCTCTATGGTGCTGAAGGCCAAGGCCAACGACAGGCTTACTTCTAGCCTCTTGCCACGATGAATTTCGCGGGCCTCGATCTGACTACGTCAGACAGGTGGCATTAGAAGCAACAACAACAGGTTTATAATTACGAAATAATCAATAAATCAATCTAATAAAAAGGACACACTATATGGTTAAAAAGTAACATGTTGTTTGAATAGCTTTCGTGCTAATAATTAAAACTAAAAATGGTTTTTTCAGATTTGTGAACAGCGTCTAAAAATGTGTAAAAGTAATTGCTCTGTAAAAAATAACTCGAAAAATTAATGTTTATTCATAGCATTCATTCAAGAGTCAGTTATCCTCCCGCTGGTATAAAAAATGTCCAATCAGATGTTTTAGAATATTGATGATCGTTAAAAACACAAAAAAAAAACTCAATAATTTACTCTAATATTTATGACTGAAAAATTTATTTTTACTCATCAAAAAAAGTTTTAAGTTTACCTCAAAGTCTGAATTTTTTTTAAATAAAGAAAATGATATAAAAATATTAAAAAATACAAATATATATATACATTTCTTTCATCTAGGTCTTCAAATCGGGTTCCACGAGGCATACCCAGGGATTCCACGAGTCACATTAAAAAATCGAAACTAAAATTATAAATGTGTATGGAAACCGGATTCACGTACTCTATGAAATTTGAACAGCCACACGTTTCTAAGGATCATCCCAATCATTAAAACTTAAAATTTTATTTACACATAATATAATTTTTTCGGTAGTATATTTTTTAAACTTTTATTTTGATATAATTAGATATTAAAACGTTTTTTCTGTATATATTTCACCTACTAGATTGCGAATATTCTGTTGTTGTTTCCAATCCCCTTGGAGCAGGAAAGGCTACACCAAAAGTCTATTTGACCATTCCGTGTAATAGTCTCACACACCAGGCCTTGTTCTTCATACAACTGTCACAGGGAAATGCCCCAGCAGTCCAGAAGATGAGCAGGAGAAGCAAGGAGAGAGCAGGGACAGGTAAAGAAAGACTTCACCTCCTGCACAAAGGTCAAACCAAGCAGGTGACCGCTTCTAAAGCGCGCCAAGGCCGTCTGATGAACCCTGGAACTCCTGCACTGTAGAGATAGGCCAGGACTCTTACCTGAGTACAAGTGATGAGCAGGAGGGTTTCGCCAAGTCAAATTCATTTTATTTCTTTGGAAGGAAGGAATTTCCGTATGGGTTAAGACAGTGGAACTGGGGTTAGGGAAATCACATCCCCTACCAGCCAACTCATCAGCAGCTTCGTTCCCAGGCACAACCACATGTGATGGAATCCACTGGAGACATACTTGTTTCCTCTGACCAAGCCTAACTAATTTGGATAAAATATCTAGACCAGTACTGTCCATAATTTTTGGCCAATTCTTCAAATATTGGGTGGAGCTTCTGCTGTCTGTCAGGATCCAGATATTGTCCTTATAAGAGTTGAGAGCATGATCGAGAGCACCACTAATAGCAATGAGTTCCGATCTAAAGACGGAACAGTGGTCAGGATTCCTGATGCTGATTTTAACATCGTTCCCAGGAGTGTTACTAAAAATACCACTCCCTGCTCTACCCGTATCCGAACGACTACCATCTGTGTAAATAATCAAGACTTGATCGGGTATGTCGATTATTACTTCAAGTGCCAGTTGTCTGAGTAATTCCGGATGGCTGCTATGCTTGGGAGTACTGGTCAATAATTCCTCCCGGAATTCAACATGATTAAAAGAATCAATAGGTGTGATGCAGCTAAAAAGTGTAGATGTGTCAACATTGAAATCAATAAAACCATGTTTACGCATGTAATTAAATGGGGTGTCTCGCTTTAAACGTTGGTTACTTGTCCAATTTAAAATGAAAGAAGAGCTTCTATTGAAGAGGATCCAAAGCTTTTAAATTTGTTGCGAATATTCTAAAATCTTCTATCTTGGGTTCCACGGAATAGCTTTACAATCGTTAGTGCAATGTTTTGTACAACTAAATAGTTTTCTAATGAAGAATGCACCTTTTTACATTCGTGGAAAGAATACCTAAAATGAAGGAGAAGGAACAACTTATCGATGTATCAACAAGTTCGATGTTAAAGTCTAAATTTAAGCAGGAACAGCTCCAAAATTTTGGTTGCAAATTCATACAAAATGCAGAGGACTTTTTACACGTATAAACATTTTAATTCCGATCAGGATAATTAATTTAAGTGAAAAATATATCTCAACGTGTGTTGCTACAGAAACAAAATATGAAAAGGAACTTTTTATATTTTACTTTAAAAGGAATATATATATATATATATATATATATATATATATATAAATAAAAACTTTTATATAAAACATAACACATATAAAAGGAACTTTTTATATGTGGCTACAAAAACAAAATATAAAAAGGAATTTTTTATATATACGTGTAAAAAAGGAGGGCTTTTTACACGCATAAACATTTAATTCCGATCAGGACAGTGAATTTAAGTGAAAAATATATCTCAACGTGTGTGGCTACAAAAACAAAATTCATATTATGTGTTAAAAATAATTTTTAAAAATACAATATTTTTCAATTGCTTTTTCGTAAAGTACCTATAACATGTTCATCTACTTTAAATGTTATTTGAAGAAATATTCTTTTAAGGGTGAGTGGAAAGGGGTTCCCTAAAACCTTACAGTTTTAAGCGTTCCGTGAGTCGAAATGTGACGACCTCTGATTAAGAAGGTGTAATTCTAAGGTATATCATTTAGATATCAATTCAAAGGTATCTCCCAAATTCAACATTATGTGATAGATTACTTACGAACACATTTTCCATTCTGTTCAGCGTAACCGTAGTCACAACTGCAGACTTTTTTCCCGTCATTTTCTCTGAATTTACAGGTTCCGTGTTTACCGCAGACGCATTCTAAAGGAAAGAAAATAATAAAATAAGTATATTATTTTCCGAAAATTAGAAAAAGAAAATTAGGTAAAGCGTTCAAGTTAATTAATCGATCAATTTTAGTCGAAAATTTTCCTTCAGATACTCATAGGTTTATGGCGAAGCTGTTGACCTTGGCTTGGGCAAATTATTTGAACTATCAAACTTCCAGTTCACAAATATACGCCTTATAGACTTTCAGCAACTGAGATGAAAAATAATTTTCTGTTGGGCTCTTACTAAACGCGTTTACTACTGTCATTCAATTCTTACACTATTTTAGCTCACAATCTCTATATATTTATTTATTTATCTTGGTGGAATTCCTTTCACATTAGGACAAAAAGTTGACTGAAAAGGTAGTGGTATGGTGAAGTAGGCATAGGTGAAAATGGTATGTCAAGCCCATCGGTACAATAATGAAGTCTGATGATGCCCTACTTTTTTGTTTCCATTTTGAACATTTTTTTTTCAATTTGAAGAACGCAGTTTCAACAATATCTTTTTCGTTCAGTCGACTTGTGAGGAGAAGAACGTTTTTTTTTCGAAGGCTTGATGGAATGGCACTGCAAAGAGTGCTAGTTGACTACGAATGAAGGGATCTAAGCAATTTTTATTCAAACTAGCTTCCGACTGTTGGCACTTTCTGTTATATGCGGGACAATTTGACTTGTTTGAAAGGGCTTTGAATCTCTGAGATTCTTACGCAATTTTTGTTCAGGTATATACGGTAGTGCTAGATTGTGGTGCTAACTAGGGTTCGATTGTACAGTTCCTTTCGGCAACAATTTTCGGTAAAAGCCGGGCGTAGCCTAGTGGTTAGAGCAATGGACTCCAAACCATAGGGCCTAGGTTCAATGCCACCAAATACCCTCCCAGTACACACGGTTAAACCAGTGAGTCGGAAAGTCTTGTGGGCGGTCGCAGTAGAAACCACGGGTGCAGGGGGCTACATAATATTTTCCTCCCCTTCAGTTCCCTACCTAAATTGGGGAGGTGGAGATAGGTGGTAGTGCCATCTATCGTGTAGAAGTCCAACCTGTCTCAGTCTCTGGCAACTTACTTTCCTTCCTTTCGGGAAGGACACAACAATAACAACCATTTTCGGTGAATTTGGCTACGGTGTTAAGACATATGGTACTAGGGGTATCCGAAAATCCCATCTATGTGTCCAAAGGCAGGTATTTTGATGTCGTCTTGGGCCAATTATTAGACGCTTCGAATCTTGTCATTGGTAGTTTCGATGAGTCGGAAAAGAAATCGCTGTAGACTTAATTACTTCCATTTACTGTTTTAAAATTTTACTAATGCCCAGTGGTCTTCCTTTTAATAGGAGGGTTTTTCATTAAAAGAACAACTAAATGAAAGAACCTAGGAATAATCTTTATGCAAGAAATTTAAAAACTCTCTTGATGTATGGGAGGAGTTTGAGCTCGCAAGTCCCATTGTGACATCTCACGCGTCTTTTCTTTAACAATTCCTTTGGGTTCTTTGGGCCAGAATTAATGGCAACTCTTTTCCAACCAAATCCAATAAATGAAATGTAAACAGTAGATGCAAATGAACGGACTTTAAATATCGGATCTTAGAGTAAGCGAGATGGCAATGTAAAGGAATGTTAGACAATTGATGTTGGTTTGTGGCAGTTGATGGTTATTACAGTTCGTGTTTCAAGTCTTACTGAGTTCTGCGTGACGTGGATACATATATTAGTACTCGATTAGAAGGAACGCGCAAAGTTGCATCCCATTGCATATAAGCAAGATTGATTGTTACTACAAGTTGTAATAAGGTAGGATTGATTATTTAATATTAGAATCGAGGATTAGGTGGTTCGCTTATTGATATTGGTCTAAATTGGATTAGGTCTAATTATAAATATATATATTGTGCGTTGCGTATTTCGTCATCGTAGATTCTCTCATATTAATTATTATAATTGAATTTGTTAAAGGTTTAAGTTGAATATCTTAATAAAGTCATATTAAGATAATGTTTGATCCTAGTTCTTTTGCTAATCCTACACCTCTAGCTCACGCTGATACTTCGAGAGATGTACTTCCAAAGGGAGGAACATCACACCATCTTTGAATACGCCAGTGCTAATATTACCATAAATTTAGTTTGTGAGAGATTTGGTTCTCTCTCTTGCCTGCCTAGAGATGTGGGAGGAAGGGAAGGAATACCAGACATATCCAAAATGAATCTATTTATTGATCAAACAATTTACCAACTCAATTCAAGTAATTTCAACAAGAAGAGAATGTCTCAATATAAGCTATATGTTTGGATTAACAGCGAGATGCACGAATTACGAGAGGACAATAACTATCGATCCTCTTATTCTAGAATTAATTCTACTGTCCCAAATATTTGAACACTAATTAAATCCCAGTGACCAATCGTCTCTTTAATTCTTTTGTCTATCTAATATTTGAAATATGGCTATAAATTTGAATGATACCTGATCAGTAGTAATCTCACCTGTCTCCTGACTTTCTCTCTCTCCTTCTCCTGTCTAGATAGAAACTCTAGACTATATACAGTAGACTTAATTTAAGTATCACGGTTTCTTCTTCAAAGGGTTGGTTGTGAGTAAAATCGAATTGATAGCCCAAAGATTTCCCAAGAGGATTAAAAGAGAGTACGCCAAAAGATCCGTCACTAGATTAAAATTACTTCCAAATGTTTTGCAATTACCAGCGAACAAAATGTAAGGTAGACTTTTTTCCCAAAGTTTGTGTGTTTAATTTGAAATAAATATTCTCGGAATTGAATTTTTAAACCACAAAATAAAACTGTTTTATGTATACAACCTCTGACAAAAAAGTTCGGTGAATGAAGTCAGAACGGCAGATCTGGCAAGACTGACGATAGAAAATGCTACACTTGCGTAGCGGCAGGTGTTGACTATCTGCCCCACCGTTGTTCAATAAAGTGGAGTTTGTGTTCCGTGTAAGACTTATTTTACAAAGTGCTTGTTTAGTACGTTGGTTCTTAACTGAGAATAGGAAAATGAACGAACAAAAGTTTAATTTAAAGTTTTGTTTTAAGTTTGGCAAGACACCGACAGAAACTTATTCGATGCCATTACTTGCTTGTGGAGATCAAGCACTGTCCATGAAGCGTGTGTACGAGATGTACTCCCGTTTTTGAGAAGGTCGGGAAAGTATTTCTGATAACCACCGTAGCGAAAAACCGATGACCTCCGTCAGGGACGAAATCATTGAGAAAGTGAGGTATTTAATCACGAAAGATCGTCGATTAACTGTGTGCATGATAGCTGGATGATGAATGCTGCAAGGTACATTGAAAATTTGACCCATTTCATGAAACGTCTACGCAGGATTCGACTCCAGTACGCATAACAAGGTTCATGGTTTTTCGTTCACGACAATGCTTGCCATTACACACCCAATATCGTCAAACAGTTCTTGGCAAAAAAAGGGGGTGGTGCAAACTGAATATCTACCATTCTCGCCACATTTTAATCTTACAGAGTTCTTATTCTCACGACTAAAACTCGCTTTGAAAGGAAAGAGATTTCACGATATTTCTGACATCCAACGAAACGTGACGAGGCTTTTGAACTCCATCTCAAAAGAAGACATCATGTAAAGTTTCCAGGACATGTATAACAGATCTCATAAGTGCATAGTTACGGGAGGTGACTATTTTGATGGACGGTAAAGCAACTTTCGTTAATATTCTATCTACGTTAATTTTACAAGACTATTCATCAAACTTTATTGTCAGAGGTTATATAATCTATACCTTTTATTTATTATTCCGGGGAGGTAATTATTTTATTGCATTTATCTCATTCTATACTTTCGTAAAGCCCATCGACAGTTTTCGCCAAATCAAAAACTATCTCCAAATGCCGTAATATTCATTAGCCTATAATAAAGTAACATCCCCGCACATGCCCAATCGCAATAATCATATTCATAATTGAGCAAATTCTTCAAAGTCTTGGTGAAATCTTAGATCAAATTCGTCATAATTTTCGTCAAAATTATGGTCGACGAGCAAACACATAAATATCATTTAATTGTTTCTTTAACCAGAAAGAAACAGCAAGTCCTATTTACTAATTCTTCATATTGGTCAGAAAATATGTCATTCTCTTTTTTTTTTATCAACATCTGCCATTTGAGTCTCAAAGTTAAGGTCTTTACTTTAAGCAGAAATACATCGTTGTCAAGTATCGTATATGTCTTCGTGTATACGTTGATATAAAAACATTTTTTAAACAATTTAAGTTTTTATTTTCTGGAAAAGGAAATACAAGGAATTAAGCCAATTGGCCAATGTATTTACTTACATACCTTCGCATTTTCCGAAGAGTTCTAGATAATTCTCCTCGCAAATGCATCTCTTATCACCGAAGTCGAAAAAGCATTTACCATGGTCACCACAATTACAATCTAGAAAGAGAGAAAAAAAATGTTATATCACATTTTTCTTAAAAATACTTTTCGTTTAATGTAATTTAATTTTTGGTAAAAAGCACTTATCCTATTTTCGTACCCATTTGTCTCCTGTAATACGCAAATAAACTAAAATGGTTGAAAAGTTAGAACATTTTTGAAAGTGCTTTTAAAATGCTTGATTTTAATAACTTGTATTTATATGTGTGTAATTCGACAACAGATAATTAATTCTTATTACCTTTTTGATTGTTTGAAAATGATGTGCTTTTTTATTGTCTTTCAGTGTCATATATATAATCTCTATATTAGAATTTTATGTGATTTTTACAGATTTGTCAAGACTATTGAAATGTCACTCATATTTTTGAAGTCCAAAACTTAACCAGTAAAAACATATAATTGTATAAATATAAATAAATTTCATAAATATTATTATTTTGTAATAATGAACATACATTTATATGTGATGATGCATCCCAATATTTTTAATACAATATGAAACTGCGAACTGTACGAGAGATGAGAGCTGCTTGACGAATACAAATATAATATGGAAATTTTTGACTGTTCGTTTCATTATACTTGAAGTGAATTGCGGATGAGAAGATCGTTTGTAAATCAAGAAAGAATTATCCTTCTATAATACTAAGTGAATAGAACTGACTGATGTTGCTGACCAATTTGATCGCTAAATGTTGCTATCTCGCAAAATTTGGCAACAAAAAATACAGATGGGCTTAGGATGATTATTTGATAAGAAGAAAGCCCTAGAAGATTTTTTGACAACGATGGTGCGTTTCATTTACCTAATGCGTACATGTGATTACGAATTTGAAGGGTTTGGTTCTATATTTGTGATTCTTAATATATGCTATTATAAATTTATACGTGTATATAATTTATTTTCCGAAAAATTACACTGTAATTAATAAAGAGTTCAAGAATAAATCACAATTTACTTCGAAAAAACTTTCCTGTTAATTTCGTGAACTTTATTTATATTTGGAACTTGAAAGAAGATCGACCAGGTATATCTCTTAATTTTCTCAGTTTTAAAGTATACCTCAAGTGATTTGTGAAAGCTAAAAGCAAATAACGTAAGCAAAAGCAAGTATATATGTTTCAAAATATTATATCTGATAAATTTTGTTTAAGTGTGTCCTGACCATTTGAAATGTATATGAGAATTAAAATACAGAAAGAAATTCGAATTTACGTGCACCATTTCAATAATAGTAAGTGAATTAGAAAAGAAAACACATGCATCGAAATAATCCAAAAATGTTTGTCTTTGGAATGAGGACGTATAATAGAGCAAAGTGCGAAAATGTTCTTACAGGCGCAGCGGGTGTCTCTTCCATATTTCGGGAAATATCCGGTCCTCTCAGAATAATTCTTTTTACACCGACATTCCTTGTAAGTGTACCTCAAAATGCAGAGGGTGCTTTCATCTTTTCCGCAGTCACACTCTATAGAATCAGAAAGAAAAAGATAAATTATTATTATTATTTTATGATTTTATTGATACAAACTTTATCAGAGATTTTACTTTACTTTTAACTGACCTCAATTCTATCGAGCACATAGTCTTAGTATTACTTTGCAACGCAACGATAAGGAAAACATTGATGTGTTTAGTTTTTAATTTTTAGCTCATTCAAGTAAAAATAATTATTTTTTAATAATCTGTGATGCATCCTTACGATACAATATCTTCCACTTTAAATAATATGTATTAGTTTGTTTTTCTAAAACGAATATTTACCGCATTTCCTTTTTTTCGATTCAATCAACCACCCGTCCGGTACAGTGATAAGTGACACTGACTGCTGTGCCGTAGAACTTGGGTTCGAATCGCGAAGAAAGCATGAAATTTTTGTAACTGTATAGTGTTTGTGTGGTTTGATGCATTCTAAATATTCGTCAAATCGAAAATCTTCTGAAAAAGTTGAGGGAAGGGGAAGAGAATTGGGAGGATTATCTGATTCCATTTGGGGTGTGTCCTCCCTCAAATTGGGATTGGTGAAACAGAGCCAAATCATACCATCATATATATGTTGCTCAAATATGCAGCTAACGACAGGCATAAGAATTATACCCTTGCTACGATAAATCTCATGGACTTCGATCTGTCATTGGTTAAGTGGCGTTAGAAACAACAACTAATCATTTCATTATCTGTTCTGGAGAGATGGTAATATGAGGGCTGATTAGTAAGCGGCTTATTGCAATGAACATTGACAGAACTGATTGTAATAGGAGATGTTCGTAATGATTTTATGGGAGTAATGTGAAAGTTAGACTATATGGTGCTAGTTATATTACATCGTTTTGATCACATATTAATTAGTGCGGACAAGGTTCGAATTAAAAATCCATTAATTATTTGGTATAACAATGAGTCGGAAAAAGTCGAGTGAAAGTAAGATGTTGATCTCCGTGGAATACATGTACTGTGTCCCATACATACAATCAACTGTTGAAATTCCGGTTAAAATGTAGAATAAGGTCAAAAGGCGATGTCAAATTTTTGGCGATCGATTCCGGTCACTAAGCAACTTATTTTATTGATAGGTGTTTTTATTGACTGGAATCGACAGCCAAGCAACGCAATTTAGAGATAAGGTGTTCCGAGAAATTACAAATTGTAATTTTGCAATAAAAATAAAGAAATATTGTTATGAAATTTTAAAAAATACTAAAAAAGCTATCAGTAATGCATAAAAATAAAAATTGTATTTTTTTAAGTAAAAGAAAAATATTGTAAATTTGAATGTTAAAGAAAAAAGGCTTCCCTGCGCTCCGGAAAGTTCCTCCAAAGGAGGGTAAATTACTCTGTTGCACATTTCCATATGATACCTCTCTGCAAAAATCTCATCCAATCCCCGTGACTGCTTTCTTCGAAACATTACGTTCACAAGAAATGAAGTCAAGGATGGCCTTTCGCACCCGCATTTTCGTCAACATGAGAATCTCAATCATTCTCAACCTACTTTCTTCGAATCATCTATTCTTTCTTACAGATCTCTTGATACGATGCTCATTATCACCTTTCTTTCGGCATTCCCAAATACATCCATCACTCGAATTCCTTTAATCAGATGCACAGCCTTCTTGCAAACCGAACATTCAGCACTGACAGCAATCAA
Organism: Trichonephila clavipes; assembly: GCA_019973935.1. Lineage (NCBI taxonomy): Eukaryota > Metazoa > Arthropoda > Arachnida > Araneae > Nephilidae > Trichonephila > Trichonephila clavipes. The sequence continues at coordinate 291,838 of BMAU01017548.1, read as the reverse complement.
TCCTTTTTTCATGCACCAATGTATCACACAGACAATTTCGCTTTTCGTTCCAAATCGTGAAAAAAACGCAAATCATATCTTTCAGACATATTCTTCAGGATAAGTCGAAAGAAAAAACGAAAAACAGGAAATTCGAATAATAAAATAATGACAGAAAAGTTCAAAGTACCCTCTACGGACGCAATACAAATGCGAAATGAAAATTAAAACAAAAATGGAATTGTTAATTTGAAAATCGTCTACTCGTATTGAAAACATCCACAATTTTTCTAATTAACCAATAGCAATTTATTACAACCACGTGACCTTATCTGCATAAGACCACATATTAGAATATTATACAGCGTGTAAGATGAATTTTTTATCCCACCATGACATCTAGGTAAAAATCGCCAAACCCAAAGCCCCCTTTCCTTATTCTGCACTTTAACTGGAAATCCCATAATTGGTTAAAGTCATGACGGTCACATAATAAAAGTGATTACATGTTCTCCCCTGAATTTAAAATTGCCACTATAGACTTGTAGTGCTTGTTGTTCTACTTGAAAATTTTAGAGAAAATTCCAGATCTGGCAATTGTTTAACGATGTACAAGCAATAAGAATATTAAAAAAACTTTTTTTAAATTTAATAAAGTTAATGTTACAAGTTAATTTTTAACCGAGAACATTTTTATTGTTGACAAATATAGAATTTTAAAATAAAGTTTCTACAAAAAGCAAAAGTTAGCTGCAGCAAAACGTACGAACTAATTGGCAAGAAACAGGTGGTTGCATTTATCATTTGGCTGTGATGTCATATGAATTTATAAACTGATTGGCTGGAAACACGTGTGATCTATGTTATCATGTAAAACGAATTTAATTATTACAGGAGTAATTTTTGAACTTTTTTTTCTCAGAGAAGTATTAAAAAGTAGCAGAGCGAGTTTTTTACATAGACTTCATAATCAGACTGTAATTTCTATCTTTACTTTCACGATTTAATTGCATCTCTCTTTCAGAAAGCTTAACTGTAGCACAAGCTCTTATATATATATATATATATATATATATATATATATATATATATATATATATATATATATATATATATATATATATATATATATTAGTGAGGATTTATATTCGGAACTTTATTGAAAACTTCTTTCTAATTAACAATAGGGAATTAAACACGTAAAACTTTACTTTGTTACTTTTAGACAAGTGTAAAAAGAATCAAATAATCTAAAATATCCAATCTAAAATACATACTCTCGCACTTGGAATCATACAGGGAGTAACCTTCTGGACATTTGCAGATCTTTGATCCATTGACAAAGGTACAGTTGCCGAAAGGTCCACAGTCGCAGTCTGCAGAGATACATCATTATTACAAAATTTCAATTAAAAATAAAACCATGTATGACAAAAAATGACAAAACTTGTATTTTTTTTTAACAAAGCGTTATAGTGTACTATTCATACATTGGCACACTGAGCATATTTGTTCTGGAAAAGTGCTTACACTTAGCCAAATTGCTTCAAAAAGAAGTGCCAAACATTAATGATCTAAAAATACTATTGGCCAAAAAGGTGAAGTTCTTAGCATTTTAAAATTAATATATTAATGTTAAGTGTTCCAAGAGTAGAATAATAAAAGATGAATAAATTCAATGCATTAAGAATTTTTTTAAGCGAAATTTATTTCTTAAATTTATTTTTCAACATAATGATAGCTAATTATACATTTTGTGTAAGAACATTTACTTGTGATTTTACTGATTATGCAACGATACGACTCTGTAGCTTATGACTGAAATAAAGCAATTCGATCTAAATTATTGTTTACTGTATGGATATTAGGAAACAGATTTTGATTTCTTGTCAAATGACAAGGGCGATATTAAAGTTCTTACCTCATTTTTCCAGCTTCTACATTTCATGATAATTCAGCCTAGTTTGCTGTGATGAAGTAAATAAGTTTTTCCCTACACATCAGGAGAAATCAAATTTCAAAACCCCAATTTTCTAGTTACAAAGCTCGTGACCATATTACTGGTTAATTGGTACCTGGAAATGCTAAGCATTAACCATTGCAAAGGTGATTTTCAAACCTTAGGCTAGAATTCAGTTTCCATCTAATTCCCATAGAGTAGAAACAGAGACTGCTGCATGTTCAATAGAATAGATTTTAAAGTCCGTTAGTGATTTGGAAAATGACCAACTTAGAAGTTATACCCCACATTTGAAATCAGTCCCGAATAATCCCTCTATTGATAAAACAACTAAATTTTATTTTTTGATTTTCGTAATTCAAAATACTATTAAAGTGCAAGTTCACTTTCAGAAACACTTCCCTGATTTCAAGTGAAATAAGCTCCATGAGAAGTTTAAAAGCATTAAGAGAGGAAGAGGAAAGTTTGTATCAATATATCTTAAGAGCATAATGTATTGAAAATTAAGTCAAGAGAAAGAAATGACGGTAAAGTATTTTTTACTTAGAATTATTGGTACTTACGCATTATCGCAACTATGTTGAAGTACTTTGATGTACTATCGTAATCATATTAGTGATCTTGATATACTACCGAAATTATATTGGCGACACTGAATTAAACTTCACGAATTCTAAAAACGGAATTCGTGGACGGGACTATGGATCACATAGTCGAAAAATACTATGTGCAATATAATAAATAAATAATAATAAATAAAAGAAAATAAATAAATAATATTAAAAAATGTGAATTTTCTTATGTCATTATTAACTTTATGTTATAGTATTATTATTATTAATTCGGCCAACCTCAGATTCACATTTTAGTTCTGAGCTTGCCATATTATGGAACGGTTAAGCTTAGAATGATTGCACTAAAATTAGATGGTTGCAGCGCCCAGCGCCGTAGGCGCTTTTCCCCACAAGATTGGGTGAAAAAGATAAACCATGTAATGAAAAATAAACAAATCAAGAAAATTCCCACGAAATAGGGGAAGACTGACCTAACCCCAAGCACGAGTGTTCTAACAAAGCAGAGTGCCTGCGGGTCGAAGGGAGGAAGTGGCAGGAAGGAAACGAGACGGCCGAAGGCAATCAATCAGTAGGGTGACAGTTCACCCCAAAAACCCAGTCTGAGATGCGGTGCAAGAAGCTGAGTGCGCTGGTTCTGTGTATGAATGGTGATTATTGCTGTGTTATGGGGGTGGAGCGGGTTTCTCCACTTCGTAGAAGAGTATGCATATTTAATTTAAGAGTGAGGATAAGTAAATAGTGTTTCTGCTCTAATAACTGGATTGTCATGAGATTCAATAGAATTAAATACATTTCTAGAAGGTTTAGTGATGTAATTAGAAATCGGCTCCATGTGTAGGTCGTTGTGTATCGCATCATTTCGAGCATACCAAGGTGCATTCGTGATGATGCGAAGTATTTTGTTTTGAATAATTTGAATTCTTTTCATGTGGGTAGCGGCTGCTGCCCCCGAACTGGGGAAGCATAAGTGATAACTGGGCACAAAATCTGCTTGTAAAGAATTACTTTATTTTCTAGGAATAGAGGAGATCTTCCTACAAGGGAGATGGCTAAATGAATTCTACCCCAGAATTTGTCTGCTAGATAGTCAATATTTTTTGTAAGTTAAGCGGCTATCTATCTGTAGGCCCAGATATATCACCACTGAAACCCACTGAATGTTATCATCAAAAAGTGGGAGTTGGAAAGGAGGGTCAATGCCCCCCCCCTTTCCTGAACAATATTGCTTGAGATTAGGTCATTTGGTCACATTAATAGCAATTCTCCAGTGTGGAAGCCAAATTTCTAACTTTTCTAGGAAATTTTGTATAGCTTTAATAGTGTATTTGAGCTGAACTCCTTGAGGTAAGACTGTGGAATCATCCGCAAACAGACAAGTACTGATTGTGGAGTGTTGGGAGAAGTCGTGAGCGTAAATGTTGTACAAGTAAGGTGAAAGGACAGAACCCTGAGGAACGCCAGAAAGTCAAGTTCCAGAGTTAGAATATGTATTGCGTACATGAACTCTAAAAGTTCTATTGTGTAAAAAATTATGTATGATTTTAATTAAGTTGTCAGGGAACTGCAGTTTAATTAACTTGTACGTGAGGCTATCGTGCCATCTTATCGAATGATTGCAGGTGGAGAAATGAAGCGAAGCATATGGTTGCTTAATCAGAGACAACGACGCGTGTAAAATAGCTGTTGCCAATTTGGCGAGTTATCTTGGAAGTTGGTATGGTTACGATGGTGCGTAGGCATCGAATTATTTTTGAATTCAAAGGTTAAAACATTGACACAATCAAAGATTATAAGCTAATAAATAGTACACAAAAGAACACAAACAAACTGAAAATTTACAATATTCTTCTTTTTTACGTAAGAAGGATGTGTTCTTGGCATAAAAAAAAGATGTTTACTTTTCTAGGATGTTTTACACAGAAACAACTCTTAAGACTTAGAGATAATAAATACGAAAATAATCAATTTAACTTTACCGAAGCAGTTTTTTACTTTATCGTCGTACACAGAGTTATAATCCCTGCATTTGCATTTTCCCATAGTGGTTTCTGGATCGTAGACGCACATCGTTTCGTAGTGGTTTCCACACCTAAAATCTTCGCACCAGTCAACATTTTGGCAGTAATCACCTGTGGTACCCTTGGGACAATGACAAGTGCCATTGTTGCAAGTGCCACCGTTTTCGCATTTACTCCCTGATCCACCATCGCACCGACCTGAAAGAAAACCACCACCAAAATATTTAATATGACATTCTAAATTTTTAACAAGGGGAATCCTCTTTTGGAGATTTTTGTTTCTACAACATTGAAAATAAATGCAGTTTGAGATTATGAACTGAAGTTAATTCATTGTGTTTCAATATTTGATTATAAACCGAAGTTAACACACACTATGTGTTTCAGTATTTTATTGATATTTATTAATGTAAATATATTTAATTATCACAGGTGACTCTTTTTCCATTTATTTTATCTAGTGAACTTGTTTTACGTAGATTTATTTTATCTAGTGAACTTGTTTTACGTAGATTTATTTTATCAGTTTAATTGAATAGAGAGGCATTCTGATATCCGGCAACAGTTTTTTTCTACCTGCATCAACTTTAGATTTAAGTATCTGGCTACAATTTTACTCTGTATTTGCAGAGATATTATTCGAAACTCGAAATGAGAGAAGATAGGATGAAGTTCAACTCCTGTGTTTGTAGAAATTGGTATCTGCTCTATTCGATGCTATTCATTTTTACGAATCAAACGTAACAAATATGAGTAATGTTTCAGTGAGTGTATTTGCTTTGTAATATGTGAAATATTCGATAAATCTCTTAAAAATGTTGAAATTTGAGTTCGGAATCTTTTTTTTAAGTTCCTTTTCAATTCATTAGATTAAAGTTACATCACAATTTCTTGCATACAATTTTAAATTCGGTTAAGACTAAAACCCTTTCTCAAATTCGAAGCTAGAATTCAAGTCCAATTGCAATTTTAGCGACTATCCATCAAAATCTGAATACATCAGTCGGGAAATTATGGAAAACTAATAATTTTTTTTAAAAAAAGTAATTGCTTTTCAATTAATTGTTACATTTTCTAAGGTTTTCACTGACTTAGGATTATGAAATAGGGTTAAACTTGCTTTACAGGATCCTAACCATCCCTTAAAATTAAACATTAAAGTGCAATAAAAATTGAAGAATATAAACCATAAATGAAAAAACCTATGCCCAAAATTTTCACGTGGAGACAAACAGTTAACAGATTAACTTAAATAATGCAAACTTACAAACTTTTTGGATCTACAATTGAAAATTGATAATTTTGTTTAAATTAATATTTATGATAAATAAAAGACTTTAAATATAACATTATTAAAGTGCCTTTTTTAGGGTAAACTATCTCTAATAAAAAAATTTTTAAATTATTCTAATTTACGTTCAAAGAAATAATGATTTAGTTTTTGAACATACAGAAAAACATTGCAACTACAAACGAATTTTAAAATTAGTTTGGAACATGATAATTCCTACTAATTTTATATATATATACATACATATATATATATATATATATATATATATATATATATATATATATATATATATATATATATATATATATATGTTACCGGCAAAAGTATGAAATGCCGGCATTCTATGGAATGCCGGACGTTCGAAAAAATACAAATGTTATTCTGACAAAATAATGAGAGTGCCATTAAAAAATTATTCAAAATACGTAAAGTAAAAACAAATTTGTACCAAACAAAATTTGTCTTTCTTTTCATAAGGAAAACAAAATTTTCAAATAAAAAAATAAGAACTTAAAATTAATCTACTTATTGCAACATGGTAGGTTTGAATGGCATTTTGAATCACATTTCTTTACATTTTTCACGCAAAGATCATTCTTATTTTGCTACTTTGTTTTACACATATATTTGACGAATCCTTCGCCGCTTCCATTAAAATGAGCAATTGCAACCGACAGATGAGGGATTTGATGGTCAAGAATATCAATTCTAAGAATGTTCTTAGGGCACAAAGTAAGTTGTGATTTCGCATATACTTGTTTTAAAATTCCTTCAAAAATTCCAAGTCCATAGAAACCATTTTTCCCACTCGTTACAAGTGCCAATATATTTGCATTCAGATAAAAATCATAAATTTCACAACTGTGCGTTTTTTTTTTTTTTTTTAAATAATTTTTCTGTTAAGGTTCACAAAGTGGATGTACAGTTCAATATCATAACATGTAACGTTTTTGTATTTGGTTGAAAGTTCTTTCAGAATTCTATCACTTCCCTCCGTGTCCAATAACCAAATGAGCTTAATGAAATACTTAAAATAACTCAGAATCCGTGATGTAATACTGTATAGAAGTGCTTCACACAACCTTTTTATCCCGTGAACTGGTCAACGTCTAATAATTTTACGCGGCCCGCTAAGGGTGGGACGTTGTTTATATTTTTAATTGTTTTGATTTAATAATTTTATTGTATTTAAACATGCCTTTTTAGAATAAAATTTAATTACTCCAAAAAATGAATATAAAGGGATTTTACATGAAATATAAAGTGATTTCCATGGAAAGTCAAACAAACACTAGAGAAATACACTCCAGTAAATAAAATAGAAATAATTTAATACTCCCCCCTTGAGTGGCCCGATATTATTTGATCCACGGACCGGTAGTTGGGAACCGTTCTGTATAGTACTGACACCTTCTATAACAGGTTACATGAGTTTACTTTTATTTTCATAATACACCACATCATAGCTATTAAGCAACCAGTAGGCCCTGGGTTCCTTTTTAGTAGTCATTTTGGCTTTTTGTACATCAGTTTTTGACTTCTTGTACGTAGGTTAAGTTTTTTAAAAAAAAATACTTATTTTTTCAGCTTTAACTCGAGTTTTGCACAGCTCGTTGTCAAATAGTTGTTTCAGGCCTATAGAGTGGGGTCAGCAAGCTTTTAGCTGTGGCGTGTCAAAAATCAATCTACCAATTTTGATTCAGCGTGCCATACAGAAGGATATGTTTGAAACAGTTCTATTACCTCGATAGTGTATGCAGAGTTAGAGAATAGAGTTCAATTATATAGATTTATATCTTTATCACACATATTAATTTTGCATCAATTAAAAATATTTCAACATAAAAATAAACAGCATAAAATATAACTATTTCTTCAAAAAAAAATTTTAAAAAACCTCGAAGCTGTACATATATTATGTTTTTTAAAACTTATTAAAATAAGAAATAGACAACGTAAAATATAACAATTTTCCCTAATTACAGTTGAATAAAATTTTTTATGTGAACCTAGAGCGTACTACTTTCATACCGCAAAAAATGTGGTGTGGTTTGTGGCTTTTACTTTGACATGATTCTGAGCATTCAGTTGTTAAACAAATTTTTTGCAGACGCCAAATATTTTTCATAAGAGGAAAAATTTTATTACTTAAACACGTAGAACCAAAAGCGGAAAGCAGAATACATATGCAATTTTTTCTCGTCAAACAATTAAATATCTCCAGCTATGGAATTCAAAAATTTTTTAAAAAAAGCTGTAAATTTACCTTCAGAGTTATCTTTCAAATTTTTTCTTAATTCCTTAATTGTCCAAATTCTGGAGATGTTTGTCAAATTAGGTCTATTACAAACTTATGAAGTTCATTCAAAAATTGACAAATTTGTTGATTAGTGCCGAGTGCCACGCATAATTGTACCGTGTGCCATAGGTTGACTACCCCTGCTATAGACCATGACTCCTCCAACACTTCAACTTGCTTCTCCATTTTCATGCAGCACAGGAAAACACAAATTTTTTGCTGAACAGGTTTAAGTAAAATTGAGTATTTAGACACTCCCGAACAAAAACCACAATGTGCAACTAATTCTGAGCTTGGATAACGAGTTAAAAGCCTTGTCTTGCCACACAATATTCGAAACGAATCGGAGATATATTTCATACTTTATACATATATATATATATGTGTGTGTATTCACACACTCATTATATATTCATATATGCATATGAATATAATGTGTGTGTGAATAATAAATTTTATATTATTCCCTTTTAACTTCTGTATTCGCTCTTATTTTCTCGCAGTTTTAAAAATTTTATATAAATGACGTCATAGATATAGATTTCCTATAATTATTGTCTTTCAAAGCAAGACATACACAAATATATATCTTTCTTCTTTAAATTTTTTACATTATATGTTACATTTTAAAACCATTTCGTATGGAAATTACGTCAATCCATATGACAATGTACACAGAATAGAATACACAAAACAAATATTCATACGTAACATTATTTGGTATACGGAATAAACATTTCGGTTGAATTTTTTTTTAAAAAAAAGGGTCAGAGAAAGATAGTAATTAATAGATGTCATACAAATTTGTAACTAAATTATCAGTAATAGACATTTCACCTTTTTCATTATTCGTTTCTCTAATTACAGTCCGCTATGCATTGTTTTTTGCATATTGCTTCACGGTCTATCTTTACACTGATTACTTACGCCCAGGAATTGTTTCTACACCCTTCAACTTTAATAACTTTAAAAGTGTACTAGGCAATAATATATAATATAGGGTTATTCATAATTCCACAAATACAGCAATATTAGTAATAAACATTTTTTCCAACGTGTCAAAATAATGTACACTTTTTAGAATTAATGGATTATTATCTTTTATTTTACAAAGAATTATTAATATAATCACTCACTTATGCACCATCCAGATGGGCTCTGTATATAAGAAGGTTTGCATGTACAAATCTTCTCACCAGCAGCATTGAAGGAACAATTGATTGAATTCAAATAACTACATTGGCACTCTGTAAGAAGATAGATCATATTACAGAGAACGTTATTATAATTAACTAGCCGTTACTTTTCCATAACTTAAACATATATATGTAAGGATAATTAAATTAGATTTTAAAAAAAGTCCCTATACATAACACTTAACTTTTATTTTTCATTACATCTTCAAGTATTAAATTAATCACCCAATTATTTCTCCGAAACATATGGCCTAACCACTAAACATTTCTGATCCCAGATCTTTATATTTAATAACCCTATATGTCTGCATTAGCTTTCAAGTACACTCATAAAATCAGAGGTACTTCTCACATCTGGCATAAGTGGTAAAACACTTAAACTTCCCTTTGGCCTCCTTTTTCTCTCTGACTCTCTGCGCCATAACTTGTACAGATTTCAGCGAATAAAGATCCTTTTTTAAATTAAGACTGATTCTGGCTCGAAACATGTCATATATACTTGTAGGATTCAAAAGTCGCCGGAATGTCCCTATAACGTGGAAAATATTGGCAGTAGAGCAGTGGTCTTCAAACTGTGTTCCACGGAACCCTACGGTTCCACAAGGCATATGAAGGGGTTTCACGAGTCACAGTAAAAAAATTGAAAATAAACTTATAAATATACATGCAAAATGGATTCACGTTCTCTAAGAAATTTGTATAATTCCAAATATCTAAAGCTCACCTTATTCATTAAAAATGAAAATTCTATTTACATATAATAACTTTATTTTGCAACACTTTTTAAACTTTTATTATAATATAATAAGAGAATATTAAAATATTTTTTTTATCTTTATATATATATATATACTTCCTACTAGTTGTGAATATTCTATTGTTTAATATTTTGGGTTCCTCGAGATAATTTTATACTCTTTAGCGCAATATATGACTTGCAAAACTAAATAGTTTGCTAATGGAAATGAATATTTTTCCATTTGTGGAAAAAATCACCTATAATGAAGGAGAGAAAAGAACTTAGGGTATATCAACAGATTCGATATTAAAATCTAAATTTAAGCAAGAATAGCTCTTAAACTTTATATTGCAAACTCACTCATACGAAATACACAGTATTTCTGATACAGCTATAAACATTTTAATACCCTTCAGAAAATTATGTTTAAGCGAATTATTACAAGCATCTTTATTACAAGCATCTATCCCAGGTGCTAAATATAAAGCATAGGAAGGAAGCACTTAGATCTCAAATTAATATTATTAACTATACGAGAGTGGTCTGAAAAGTTTCCGACCTCAATGTGAAGATGGCAGCACATGTCAATAAAAGCTAGTGAATTCCGTTGTTCATCTGTTGACAGTTATTCACCAAAGTTTCAGCCATTTTGGACGCGCAGTTGTTATGCAACAGTCGTTTAAGTAAGTTGATGTGAGTGTTTTTGTGAAACTGGACAAAATGGAGTATCCAGCTGTCATTAAATGTTTGTTTTTGAAAGGCAATATGCCTACGCAGATCAAGGATGAATTGGATTCTGTGTATGGGGACTCTGCACCCTCATTTACCACAGTGAAATTTTGGGCAGCAGAATTTAAACGGGGCCGTAAGAGCTTGGAAGTCGATAAACGTTCAGGACTTCCAAATACTACAACTACAGACGAAAACATGGCCAAAGTTAACCAAATGGTGCTAGACGACCATGGAATTAAAGTGAGAGAGATAGCAGAGGTTATGAACAATTCAAAAGAACGTGTTTGTCACATTTTAAACCAACATTTAGGCATGAGAAAGCTGTCTGCGCGTTGGGTGCCGCGTTTGCTCCCGTTAGATCAAAAACGTGTTCGAATGAACCTTTCGAACGCTCTGTTGGCGCAGTTTAGGCGCAATAATTCCGAGTTTTGGCGCCGATTAATTCCCGTAGATGAAACTTGGATACCCCATTATACGCCCGAAACAAAAATATAGCCCAAGCAGTGGACTGCAAAGGGGAAACCAGCTCCAAAAAAAAAACTGCTTTTTCGGCAGGGAAAGTGATGGCGACTGTTTTTTTTTTGGTATAGTCATGGAGTTATTTTAATCGATTATCTTCAAAAAGGAAAAACTATTACAGAAGCATACTACGCATCATTACTTGACAAGCTGAAGGTAAAACTTGAGGAAAAACTCCCACATTTGCAGAAAAAGAAAATCCTGTTTCACCAAGACAACGTACCGTCTCATGGAGGAAATCCACGAAATACGGTTTGAACTGCTTGACCTACCGTCTTACTCACCAGACCTAACCCCAAGCAACTTCTTTTTGTTCCCTCATCTAAAAATTGCGCTCGGAGGACAAAGAATTTCGTTAAATGAGGAAGGAATCTCTTTCGTGAATAATTATTTTGTAGAGAAAAACACCGAGTACTATTTGGTCCGGTTACAGAGATAGGAGCATTGCTGGGAGAAGTGTGTAGAGTTACAAAGAGACTATGTTGGACCATAAAATAATTTTTATTTTATGTTGAAAAATAAAATAAAAATTTTAGAAATAATGTCTTGTATCTTTGTTAGGTTGGAAACTTTTCAGACCACCCTCGTATTATATTAAAAAATTAGATTAGAAATTTTTAATAATAAATGCAATACTTTTTTTATTTGCCTATACATTAGTACCTATAACATGTTGATCTAAAAATATTATTTTGAGATATATTCTTCTAAGATGTGTGTGGAAGAGAATTCCACAAAAACACTTCCACACCTTTAAGTTCAAAGAGTTCCATGGATTGAAAAAGTTTGAAGACCACTGCAGTAGAACAACTACAATAACTATTCTGCGTTATTGCATTCTTCCCCTTTTCGAAATAAAAATTTGTTCCAAACCACATGGTCGGTGGATCACCATGGCGTCGTATTTTGTAGGCAGAAGTATTTAGTCGGCGGCGAGTGAAAAAAAAATTATGTACGTTTGTTGAGCAGATAACAGATATTAATTTTTGTATTCCTTTGGGAAAAGGTTATCCGGGAATTTACAAAATACTGAAGCAAGTGTAAGGCTGTGATACACTATAGCAAAAGCAAGCTTTTGAGGGGCATTGATGTTTCATAGAAGGCAGGGAAAGTGTGGAAGACGACGGACGCTCTGGACGTCTGCAGACTTCCCACACTGCTGGAAACAACGAAAAGGTTTCTGCGGCGGTCATAAGAATAGGCTTCAAACAATAGCAGAATCATTTGGGATATTCTCAACCCCATGTTGGCAGGAAAAATCGTGGAAGCATCACAAGGACGCGACACCCGTATTTACCAAAATACAGAAAAATATCAAGTTTACGATTTTTGTTTTTACATAAAGATGGTAGGGGGTATTTTTTGAAAAAGTAGGCTGTACTTTAAACTGTTCTAAAGTTTCTACTTAGAAGAAAAAAATTAGAGGTAAATGATAACACATTTAAATATAACAGCAGTAATAGTGAAAGATAAAAGATGGATGTGACAGTTATAAAACAGACAATCACATAAGGGATTGAATGTTTATTAACGTCGCTTTGCGAAGTTATACGAGGGCTTTTGATGATGAACCTCACAATTTTGAACATCGGTCAATTGACGAGAACGACACATTAGCTGCCACCAGCCTCTCCAAGATACCCCAACACGTCAACAGGAGGATTTTTATCCTTAACAAAATTAACTTTCTTTAGTTCTCTACACAGCAGGTCTTCAGTAGCACTCAAATTCAAATCCCGACATGTCTGCCCCGAGTTCTTGTCCATAGTCATTGGGCTACTGCGGCACACAATCTTAAGGTATCCGACTACCCTAAAACCATGATTTTTTTCAAAAATTGGCAAATTTTTTTATGACTTTAAAAGCAGTTTATTAACTTAATAACAATACCAAGTACTTTATTTTCCTCCACCAGAACAAAAACTACAAGCGTTTTAGTAAAAGCAAATCCTATAACTTTACACAAGATGTCAAACTTTAAAATGCGTTTTACTCGAAATGTGTTTTTTCGAAAAACTCAAACGGGGACCGCGATTGCTCAAAAAGTTTTGAAAATAATTAGCTGAAATTTTTTGCTTATGTTCTGCATAACGGTAGAAGTGTTTTGATCTTCAGATTTATTAATAACTGTTTTATTTCAAAATTTGCAGTTCTTTATGTGAATATAGTCAATGTTTTTTTAAGAAATTTCGTATAATGACTTAGATAAAGTGCTCTAGTTTTTGTAAAAATTAAAATATCTCTTATCGTGAAGGTCACTTCAAACAGGAATAACAAAGTAACACATCAAAATTGAAAAATTGAGAATTTGTTCATAAAATCTTTGTACAGAGCGGGCCCCGTTTATGTAATTTTTCGTACACTTTTACTAGTTTTTTCCCATTTTAATAATAATATTTTTTTTTTCTTTTTTCCAATTTTAGTTATTAAATAAATATAAAAATCACAAAAAAGATCTCCATATCTCCTTTTTCAAAAAGTTGTCGCAAGTAAACTTTAAGACGACGATTTATAATGAAAAAAAAAATTTATTAACTTTTGAACTGTTTCTTAAGGTATCAGACTACGTTCGAACCGTGATTTTGCAAAAGCATATAAATGAATAATATTTATGATATTTAGTGCCACTTTCTCTTTTAGAAAATACATCTAAATTTGTTTTAAGAATAGTATTGCAATAAAAATTATTTAAGAACAATATTTGGACAAAAAATGAACATAGAATGACCCATTTTTAAAATATTCTCCTTTTGTGAAAATTGCTTCTATTATAATAGTTCGCCTGTATATAGCTCAGACCACTCTACAGAGGCTCAACAAGAATTTTTGAAATATATAATTTAGAAGTGGTTTTATCCCTGTTTTACGACAACAGAGGGGAGAAATTTTAAGAAAAAAACGCCGATAATTATTTCAATTCGTGGTAACTCTGAAAATAATGTGAATTTTTCAAAAATCATTGTTCAGACTCTCTGGAGAGAATTCTTTACTTTATATAAGGAAAATATTATTATTTTAGAAGCAATTTTTATAAAAGTAGAACATTTTGAAAAAGATTATTCTAAGTTAATTTTTTGCAAAAATATTTTATATTTAAATAAATATTTTGTCAAAATGTCCTAAAAACAATTTTATGCATGTATTCTAATCTAAGCAACACTAAACATCCTGAAAATTATCCATTTATGCGCTTTTTTAAAACCACGGTTCCATGATAACTTATAGTATAATAACCGAATACCTTAATAAGTACACTCATGTCCATAAATTAAGGATAATTCAGAATCACACAGAAATTGAACTCTAAAATAAAAATTTCACCTGTAGAAATATCACACACATCTTGAAGAAGAATATACAAATTACAAGAAACTATCAGATGGCTCGGATAGAAAGTCACAATGACGAGAGTGTAAGAGAGGGGTATATAAGGAATGGTGGCAAAGAAGTAAAATTGTTCATAAGTGCTTTAAAAGCCTTTCAGTGCAATAACCGCAAAGTTTTGGCAGAAAGGAAGCATTTGGAGGATTTTTTACGTGGTAGAATTATTGGACGACTGGAATGTGGACGTACCCATCTGGAAGTATCCGAGGAACTTGGAATCGCCCAGAGTGTCATCTCCAGGCTTTGGCAACGATTCCAAGATGATGGTAATGTGAGTAGATGTTACAGCACAGGTCGCCCCCGAGTTACAACACCGAAGGAGGACCGGTATATATATTTGGCAGTTACTGCCAAAAGAAACAGACGGAGCACAGCATCAGACCTGTCTCGTCAGCTCTCTTCAGCTACCGGTACGACAGTTTCAAAGCAGACCGTGTACAGACGCTTAGGGCACATTGGTCTATATGCTCGTATGACAGTCAGATGTATACCACTTACCGCAACTCACTGTCGCCTGCGATTAACCTGGATTAGAGAGCCTGCATTGTGAACACCACAACAGTGGTCTTGTGTGACGCTTTCCGACGAGTCCAGGTTTAGTTTGCAGTCTGATTCTCGCCGGACTTTAATATGGAGACCGCCAGGTACCCGTTACCACCAAGAGAACACCATTGAACGACGCCGTTACGGTGGTGCAAGATGGCTCGTTTGGGGAGGAATTATTCTTGGTTCCAGAACTGACCTGCATGTTCAGAGTGTAACGATGGCAGGCCACATCTATCGGGATGTCATTCTGGAACAACATGTACGTTTGTTTCGGAGCGCCATGGGGGCTGAATTTCTGTTTATGGTGACAACGTCCGTCCTCACCGTGCAAACATTATAGACGAATGCCTTCAATTGGAGAATATCACCCGTATGGACTGGCCAGCATACTCACCAGACTTGAATCCAATAGAACCGATGTGGGATATGCTTGGCCGAAGAATTGCCGCCCGTCAACCCCCTCCCACCTGTCTACCGGAACTTCGGAGGGCCTTGCTTGATGAGTGGTGTAATATTCCTTAACATCAGATTGATAATTTGATACTCAGCATGCCTAGGCGTTGTAAGGCCTGTATTGCATCGTCCGGGAGACATACTCCGTATTAACCATCATACTAACCATGTTGTACTGTTTTTTGTAAATAGGTTCTTTTTTTGAAATTTGCTCCAGGGAGTAAAAATCGCAATTTTTATTAATTGTGTCAAACATGTGGCATCTTTTTTTTTTTTTTTTTTTTTTTTTTTTTGCTCTTTACCTTTTGTTTAATAAATAGACTTCACAAATAAGTCAAATTTGTTTTGCTTCTGTCTCTTTGCCTGGACTTCATTATCCTTAATTTATGGACATGAGTGTGTGTATTTTAGTATCCTCAACAAAGTAATTGATTTTTTGAGGTCTGTCATTTTCAAATTTGCCAGTTCAGGGTGAAAGTTACCATTAATACTTTGTAGTCACGTACAGGATATAAATAAAAATTGCAACGAACTTTTTGTGAATTGTACAATCTTACAAAATATTTCTATAGAATTTTAATTTAATTTTATTTTCTGACTCTAATTTTAAAAAAGCTAGGCGTAAAATTATTTTCGCATTAAATTGGAAGAAA
The DNA here is from genome assembly GCA_019973935.1 of Trichonephila clavipes. Lineage (NCBI taxonomy): Eukaryota > Metazoa > Arthropoda > Arachnida > Araneae > Nephilidae > Trichonephila > Trichonephila clavipes. The sequence continues at coordinate 275,491 of BMAU01017548.1, read as the reverse complement.
CACTTACCGGCACATTCAGATAAACGTTGAGCATAACCTCCTTTACAAAAACAGGTCTTGGTACCATTTTCAAATTTGCAATATATAGATTTATCTCCACAGTTGCAAGCTGCAAAAAAACACAGAAGTTTTAAGTAAAAGGATTCACCGTATTTTTTAAATACACTTAAACTATATACCAAAAACCTTCTCAATTTCATTTGTTTTGCTTACAAGTTTGTTATTATCAATACAGATTTCTTGTAAAAAAGGAAATTGAAATAATGTTAGATCACACACACACACATGTTTCTTCACGAGAAATATATATTTTAGACAGTTAACCACCTTCACCAGATTTGACTCCATATTTAATTGGAAAAGGGCAACAAACAAAAAAAATTAACTTTTTTATGTAGCATTTGAAGTCATGAAATGATTTAAACAAAATAACCATTTTGTTTAATCAGTTTGAGCGATATTTTGGTGAATAAATGAGTAATTATAAGCATAAAATGAGTAATTTTGAGATTATTTTTTAATTTTTATTTTAAAATATAAATAGATGTTTATCAAAGAGTCATGATTTTGTATTATTAGTCAAATTAAGGTACTTAAGAATTACATGCTCAACTAATTTCACCGAATCGAAAGATGTCGCCAAATGTATTTGAACAATAGTCTGAACATAGTGACGAAATTGATTAATGGTATAATACGTAAGTACCCAAATTACTCTAGTGTTTCAAATCGAGAATTTTTAGATTTTGTGGATTATCTTTAGAATAACACTGAACAGATCTTAACATTAATATGCATAAAGGGCTGATATAATGCAAAAAATAATTATTCAATAGTTAAAGTACACACGCGTAATCATGCTAACACTTATCGGAGTCAAAAGGTATGAAACAGCAGTTAAAGAATATAATTTAAAAAAATTGGTTCATAGGGGGTATGATTCCCTTTTTCTGATAAACAGGCCCTCACTTTGATTTTATATCAAAAATAAGTCAAATTAGGAGTTCCTGTGGCAGTTAAGGTATCCAACAACGTTCCGAAACGTGATTTAAAAAAATCACATAAATGAATAATTTTCTTAATATTTAGTGTCACTTAGATTATAATACATGGATAAAATTGTTTCAAAATATATTATTACTATAAAAAAATATTATTTTAATGCAATATTTTGGTAAAAAATTAACGTAGAATGACTATTTTCAAAACATTCTCCTTTTATGAATAATGCTTCTATAATAATAATATTTTGCTTATATAAAGTAAAGAATACTCTCTCCATAGAGCGTGAACAAGAATTTTTGTAAAACCCACATTATTTTCAGAGTTACTACTAATTCAAGTAATTGTTAGTATTTTTTTCGTAACATTTTCCCCCTCTGTTGCATTAAAATATGGATAAATCCATTTCTAAGCTACACATTTCAAACATTTTAGTTCAGGCTCTGTACAGAGATCCGATCTATATTCAGGCAAAATGTTATTATCATGCAATCATTTTCCATAAAAGGAGAATGTTTTGAAAATAGGTCCTTCTACATTTATTTTTTGTCGAAATATTGTATTTAAATATTTTTTATTGTGATATAATTCTTTTATATACATATATTCTAATCTAAGTGACATTAAATATCATAAACATTATTTATTTATACGTTTTTGCAAAATTACGGTTCCGAACGTAGTCGGATACCTTAATCCAGGGTTACTCAAACTTTTTTTTCTGCTGGGCCGCATACATATGTCAGCCATTTCACGTGAGCCGCATACATATGTTACTTATTTCATGCAGGCTGCAACATGAGGATAAAAGGGAAAGGGTGGTGGGAGAAATGCTTTAAGATCAAAATAACGTTGAAAAATTAAAATGTGGAAAATTGATCATAATATTATGACTCCTGTTTTGCTTTTTTTTAAATTATTATTTTTTTATTTTTGTTACTTACACTAAATTAGAGGCATTTACGAAACATTCCTTCACGATTTATGCTTCAGTAAACGGTTTCATATGATTACCAATAATATAACAAACTTCATGACATGTCTTTGTTACCACTGTGATATTACCACTGACAAAATACTTTGTTACTATTGCAAGGATTATTCAAGAAAAAGCTTATTTATCACCTCTTGAAGGAGATCTTCGAGGAAAAGTATCTCAATTGTCTTGAAACGATATATTTTCTTCGAATATTTTTCGCTTGCAAGATATGATAGATAGTTGCAAATTAATTCCACCCACTGTTCATTCCACTGTTGTCTATTATCACTAACCGTAACTGTTCCAAACAGAAAAAGAATATCAATTCGTACACGTACAACACCGACAACAAAAAGCAAAATTGATATAGATTGATTTCTTGACAAAAAAATTCCCTCCAAATTTTTACACAATGTTCTCAAATAAGTGAATTTCTCAGAGCAATGGGCCATGACCGGGCCACTTAAAAAGGCTCAGCGGGCCGCAGGTTGAGTGTCACTGCCTTAAGAGATCCGACTACGTTCGGAACCGTGATTTTTCAAAAGCGTGTAAATGGATAATATTTATGATATTTAGTGTCACTTGGATAAGAAAATGTATATAAAATTGTTTCAAGAATATGATTACAATAAAAAACTACTTAAGTACAATATTTTGACAAAAATGAACATAGAATGACCCATTTTCAAAATATTTTCCTTTCGTGAAAAATGCTTCTATTATAATTATATTTCGTCTGTATTTAGCTCATATCTCTGTACAGAGGCTCAAGTAGAACTTTTGAAATATATAACTTAGAAGTGGATTTATCCATGTTTTACGACAACAGAGGGTGAAATTTTAAGAAAAAAACGCGGATAATTTTTTCAATTGGTTGTAACTCTGAAATTAATGTGAATTTTTCAAAAATCATGGTCGAGCCTCTATACAGAGGTCTGAGCTATATACTGGCAAAATATTATTATATTAGAAGCATTTTTCAGAAAAAGAGAACATTTTGAAAAAAGATTGTTCTATGTTAATTTTCTGCCGAAATAGTGTATTTTAATAATTCTTTTCATCAAAATGTCCTTCAAACAATTTTATACATATATTCGAATCTAAGTGACACTAAATATCCTAAAAATTATCCATTTATGCACTTTTTTTAAAATCATGGTTCCGAACGTAGTCGGATACCTTAATCCCATTTATTCAGCAACTCGGTTTTCAGGTTTTGGATGATTCTCGGAGGGGGTTTGCGAGTCGCATTTGCCTCCGCAGAGCGTTTTAAGTAGGCTGTATATGGTCGAAGTTTGGAGATCTAACTGGGCAATCCATTCGGAGAATATCTTCATTTTCCAGAAATTCGTCCACCAGATGAGCTCTATGTGCCTCACGTTTTCATCCATTAAAAAAAACAGGGCCAACTGCACCAAGAAAAGGCGATTATAGGACTCCAAGACCTCATCTGTATACCTCACAGCAGTCCAATTGCCTCTTGCTAAGACATAAAAGTGTGTGCGGCCATCCAATATTATGTCTTCCCAGACCATCATGTCTTCCCAGACCATCAAGCCTCCACTATCGTAATGGTTGATTTCTCGGACATTGGAGATTTTCTCCATATATTTTTTCCACAATTTCAGATGCTAAAATAAGTATTGATAGTTAAGATGTATTTCTAAATAAATCGCTGATATATGCCAAATAAGTCTAACTCAAATTCCAGACAATGATTGTTTGGCAATTACGTATTGATTTTAGACAATTCGAGACCTCCGTGGAGTTTTAAATAACCTTCAGCGAAAAACAGATTGAAAAGCCATGGGTAGCCTAGTAGTTAAAGCATCGGACTCCAGACCGGAAGACCTGGGTTCATTGTCCGATGCCACCAAATACCCACTTAGTACACACGCAGTACGTGCTAGTTAAATCAGTGGGTCCAAAAGTCTTGTGGGCTGAATCACGAGTGCAGGGAGCTGGAGAATATTTCCATGCCCTTCTGTTCAATGCCGAATTTGTGGAGGTGGAGATAGGTGGTGTCACCATCTATCGTCCCTTTGGGGAATTTCGCCGAGTTAATTCGTAGTCATGAGTAAGTCATGTCTCGGGGGAGCCTGTAACCCCTAGAGAGCGCGTCCCCAGGGTTTCCATTGGTGGTAGAAGGGAAATAAAATACCTTCCGCGGACCAACAGGTAGAAGTCCAACCTCCTGGAGGCTCTGACAACCCCATCTTCCATGGACAGTGCAACTGATTGTCCCTGGACACGACAAAAAATGTGTATGGTGGCCAAGAATAACGGCAGGCGTACTTCTAGCCCCTTGCCACGATGAATTTCGTGGGCCTCGTTCTGACAACGTCAGACAGGTGGCATTAGCCACAACAACAACAACAGTATTGATAGTTTAGATGTACTTCTAAATAAATCGCCAATATGTGCCAAATAAATCTAACTCATATTCCAGACAATGATTGTTTGGCAATTACGTATTGACTTCAGACTGTTGGAGACCTCCATAGAGCTCCAAACAACCTTCAACGAAGAACAGATTGAAAAATGTAACCATGAAGTTGATTACAAGTTCATTTGAAATAGAGAGAGTGCCGTAAATCCTAAAATTTTTAATGGTAAATCTTAAGATCTCTGATGATAAATCGATGGCAGGAAAGTAATTATGTAAAAGATATGCAATAGTATTCATGTTTTAGTTAGCATGAAAAATCATAGTACCCATCCAGTGTAGTGGTTAATGACACTGACTGCTGTAGAGTAGGGTGGTTCGAATTCCGGAGAAGACATGGATGTATGTGTTTCGTGAACTTAGTATTCGTCTAGCCTCAATAAGAGAGGTAGGAGGACCCCTTGGCCATCTCCCAGGGTGTATTGTTCTCTGCAGGGTGCTCAAAGATGCGACTAACAACAGACACATAAACAGCCCCTTACCGCGATGAATTTCACGAGCCTCAACCTGATACCGTCAATCAGGGGTCATTGGAAACAACAACAACCAAATATTATCTCCTACTGCTTATGAAGATACTGGCAGAATAGTGATGTAACAAAAGCTGGGGAAAGGTTGTGGTATCCCCTACGTTAGGAATACCCTCTTTCCACTATCCACGCGACCTACCTCTAAGGGAATAAAGGATGCACCACTAAACTCGGTCATAATAAAATAAGTTTATTCTGACCTTAATTTATATATAATACAGAAACAATACTACTCTAAGAGTATATTGATCAAGAGTGAGTAAACGCTTAACGTCTTCACTGATAATTAGCGCAATTAACAACTGAATCTATATTTATATATTAATTCCTAGCTTAATAGTATACGCTCAATCCTTATAGCTTAGATGAACTAGCTTATAGCTATTTCCTGGGTAAACATCTACGATCCGTAAAACGTCAATTCAACCTTTAATCTGGCTGGATCTGGCTTAGGTAATGCTCCGCTGATCTCGGATCCGCTTTTGTCTTATCTACACCGGCACTGTTAGGCCAATTCCCAGAATGAAGACTCCTCTTCTAGACTTTATCTCACTTCACTTAGCTTACTTAATGTTGTAAATGATTGTCCCCTGCATGGGCGGAGTGTATCGGTCACTGCGCTCAGACCCCCGTGGGGTGCATCCCGACGAAAACAAAATGTAGCAGATCAAATCGAATCAGAAACTTGGCTTCAGCGCGTTTGTTCGCTGTTGTTTATCGCGGATTTTTTCTATTTAAAAATCTTGATCTTGGCTTAGGCTTCTAGGAGTGCCGTTGTTTTCTAGAATATTTTCAGTCTAATAGTAAAATTGAGGATTTAATATTTGCAAAATTATTAAGTTTTGTTTTATTGAAATTTATCGAAACGTTATGAATAAATCCAGAAAAAGACAATCTTGGACTCCAGTATCTATGTACTACAACACACACATTTAGCTTTATGGTGCCTAAACCCGGGAAATTGGAAATACTCGGAACCAAGCGTGTGTGTGGTGTTTTAAGTTTGTGCTTTTTGGATTAATTGAATTTGGATCAACGTCTTCGCGGACTTTTAAAGGTACTGTAAAATTTTGTTTCATTTAAAAATGGAAAATATCGAGAAAATTAGAGCTAAAAGAAAAACGGTTCGTTCTGCCTCTACAAAGTTTGTTAATAAAGTGAAATCGTTCTTGGAAACCTTTGATAGCCAAAACGAAACTCATCAAGAGCAGCTCTCGGAATATTTATTAAATTTAGATGCTAAGCTAATAGTGCTCCAAACACTTAATAAAGAAGTAGATGATTTACTCTCGGATAAAGAATTGTTTGAAGCAGAAATAGAAGGTTCTCTTGAATATGAAGAGAATATAAATGAAGTCAGATATAAAATCAAAAGTAAAATTAAAAAAATTCATCTAAGCCAACCTGCTGTAAATTCTAAAGGTGCAAATGAGTCTAATGTGAGGACCAATAATTCTGCATTTTTTCTAAACTTGCCAAAAAACTTCGAATTCCTAATTTTAGTGGTGATTCCAGCACTTATCTTGAATTTATTAATTGCTTCACAAATGCAATTGATGTTAATGAATCATTAAGTAATGTGGATAAATTTATTTATTTAAAATCCTTTTTATTTGGTGAAGCTTCTAAAATTGTTTCCGGTTTTGCCCTTACCGAGGATAATTATAAATCCTGTTTAAATCTTTTGAAGGACAGATATGGTAGACAGGATCATTTAATTAGTTGTTACATGAATAAGGTATTAGAGATTGAACCAGTTAAATCCTCCTTTAATCTAAAAGGGTTAAAAAAATTGCATGACGAAAGTGAAATAAATATAAGAAATTTAGACTCCATATATATATGGGAATCGCATCGGGAAATTACGGACAGCTATTAATTCCAATAATGTTTAAGCAACTACTACATGATTTAGTTATAGAATTTCATCGTCAAAAATATTCTAAAAAATATTGGGGATGTTAGGGAATTAATGAAATTCATTAAATTTGAAATTGAATCTCGCGAGTCAGCAAACATTGCACTTGGGCATTCACAAAAAAATCCCAGAAAATTCTAGATATCCGCCGAGAAATTTATCGTATGAACGACAACAACCTAAATTCAAACATAATATTCCTTCATCTTCTGCTTTAAATACGGTTATTAAAAATGTTTGCATATTTTGTAATTCTGATACGCACACTTCAATCGGATGCCAAATATTTTCTAATGAAGAGAAAGGCTATAAGTTAAAAAAAGAGGGGAGATGTTATTGGTGCATGACCTATAGGCATTTCATTTCACAATGCAAGGTAAAAATTACATCATGTGAAACTTGCCAGAGTTTACAGCACAATTCTCTGTTTTGCCCTAGAACTAAAACTAAAACTCCGCTTCTAAATAATAGCATAGAAATACCCGAAATAGGTAATGGAAAGAAGCCTGAAATCTAAACTCAGGTGAAGGAAATTGTAATGTCTTCTGTATTGAACCCTTCGTATTCGCCCGAAAATTATGTGACATTACTACAAACGGCTGAGGTTCAAGTTATTAATGGTTGTATTAAAGTTATGGCTAGGGTTTTATTTGATTCTGGATCGCAAAAATCCTTTATACGTAATGATTTAAAAAATGCATTAAATTTAAAACCATTAATACAAGAAACGCTTTTAATGTATACCTTTTCAAATCGAAAGCTCCTTGGAAGAACATTTGAGGTTGTAAATCTAACTCTAGGGAGTAGGTTTTCTCCCTTTCAAACCATAAACATCAAGGCTCTCGTTACAAGCGAAATATCAGGAGACGAGATTTATTCGGATTTCACCCCGAAACTCTTACATAACTTGATCCCATCTAGGTTTCAGATGGCTGATACTCTCCAGAAAGGTCCCATACAGATTTTACTTGGTGCGAATTTCTTGGTTAATACTATTACAGTGAAGCCTAGAAAAATAAACAAGGATTTATTTATGATACCTTCTCTTTTGGGGGGAACTCTGATCGGTCAATTACCTTACTCTCGGACAGTGAAGAAGCACGCAACTACTGTTTACAGCATTTTATGCACGGGGGTCGAAAACGACTTGAGAGAAATTGATACTTTCTTGCTGTAGGATGAAGCGAGTGTTAAAATGTGGGTTTGCTTACGCGATTTCGGAAAATAAATAAAGAAAGGAAATGGGCGTTGTGAGGTGCCATCGCAATTAAAGATGAACAGTATAAAAGAAAATTTAAGTAGTAACTATGACGTTTCTGACAAAAGATTCATTCCTTTAGAAAAAAGATTTTATCGGGATGAGTCATTATTTGAAAGGTATAATTCGGTTATGAAAGAACAATTAAAGCAAGGTATTATAGAAAGATGCACTGAAAATTACTTTGCTGGATATGTAATGCACCATCGAGAAGTTTTCAGGGAAAATTATTCCAGTACAAAAACGGGAGTAGTTTATGATGCGAGTAGCAAACAAGAAAATAATTTAAGTTTAAATGAATGTCTCATTTCCGGAGAAAATTTATTAAATCTTATTCATATCAATGTTACTTTGAAATTTAAAGAAAATTTGCAGAATTTAATGATTCCGCGATACTACTATTCCCCCACAGATTTAATTAATAGAAATGATTTACAGTCACATGTATTTTCAGATGCTTCGCCAAAATCTTTTGGAGCTGTGGCCTACTTAAGATATAAAATTTCTGATAGCAATTTTAATACTAGATTCGTTATTTCTAAATCTAGAGTACCCCCTATTAAAAAGATAACTCTTACTAGGCTAGAATTAATGGGTGCTGTAATCGCTGCTAGATTAGTAAAGCATCTTAAGAGAATTTTCAAGGATATTAAAAGAATAATACTGTGGAGTGTGACTCGACGATTATGCTATATTGCATTAAAGGCTCAGCATCCAAATTTAAACCTTTCGTTTCAATTAGAATCTCGGAAATTCAAGAAAACACAAGCCCTACGTCTTGGAGGCATTGCAGTGGTAAGCAAAACCCGGCTGACTTATTGACTAGAGGCCTAACTAGCAAAGAGCTTATAAATTCCGAAAAATGGTGGCGTGGTCCTGAATGGTTAAAAGATTCTGAAAACCTTTGGCCTAAATTAGAAGGATTTGAATCGATGGATTCTGAAACTGTTGAGTTGAAATCCAGTCTTATTGTCATCTTCACAATTACACACGAGAGAATTATAGATCTAGACAAATATAGTAGTTGCTTAAACTATTAAGAATTACAGCTTATACTTTTCTTTTTGTGAACGCACTTAGACTCCAGAAAGACAACGGTGCCAAACAGTACATACTGTTAATTACTTGTGCCGTAACAAGAAGTATTCATCTTGAGCTGGTCGGTAGTATGACTACTGACACATTTCTGCTTGCCTTTCGACGTTTTGTTGCTTGAAGTGGTTTGTATTCCATGGTGATTTCAGATAATGCCCGTACTTATAAACGTGCTGAATTGGAGCTTTAACAAATGTGGAAAATGTTGAACCATGCAGATGTAAAAAAGTTTTACTCTGCTCACTCTATTAAGTGGAATTACATCGTCGAAAGAGCCGTCTCGTGGGGTGGTTTCCATGAACGCATGGTGCGTTCTGTGAAAGTCGCACTTCGAAAAACACTTGGAAGATCATCACTCACTACCGAACAGTTATTAACTGTTCTAACTGAGATTGAAGAGATGATCAATTCTCAACCTATAACTTACGTTGGTAGTGAAACAGAGAACCAATTTTCCTTTGACTCCAGCACATTTTATTATAGGGAAAAGAATCACTTCACTGCCACCTGTAAGACTTCACCTTGATTCCAATCTCTCTTCCAGAAAATGCTTAATTAAGGCTTTTAATTATCGAGAAAAACTAATGAGATTCTTTTGGTCTAGGTGGAAGAATGAGTATTTGCTAAATTTAAGATCAGCTCATTCTAGCACATTTAAATGCCTTTCAATTTAAAATTAATGATGTTGTTTTGATCAAAGATGGTCAACTACCTAGAAATTTCTGGAAATTAGGGAAAATTTTTCAATTATTTCTCGGTAGAGATGGCAAGGTGAGGGCTTGTAAAAATCAAGACAGATTCTTACATAATTAAACGTCCTGTACAATTGTTGTATAATTTAGAAAACCAGGACTATATATATATAATGATTAACATTTATTGTCATTGTAAATATCAAGGTTCTCATGTATTCATTCTTGAATAACATAATTTTGTAATGATATTTTGAATGCTTATCAATGTAAATAATTTTATTTGAAGTATTTGTTTATAATGTTTATTTGTTTAGATTCGTATGCAGTTTAGTATTTTACTCATAAAAGTTGCTTTAGCTAGAATAATTCTTGAGAATTGTGTATTGAACTATTTTATATATTTCTTAATGTATATTGTTATACGAAAATTTCTGAAGTTTTGAGTTGATTTATTAGTAATAATGTGTTACTCTCATTTAATTCTTGCTTACTTCAAGCATTAATAAGTAGCTTTATTAGTGACTTATTAATAAGTTAGAAAACTTATAATGTATAATTTTCTCGACAATGTTTAAATTTGCATAATGAAATCTTTTTTTTTTTTTCTTTTCTTAAATATCAGGATATTTTGTTGTTGAAATGTAATTTCTTATTAGTGCATTGAAATTTGTTAGAATATTTAATTATTTAATTTGTATACTATTTTTAAAAAATTTAATTTTTTGCTAGAAGCCAAGAAATGCTTGATTTTAAAAATTAATTGCTTGAATACATGGAAATGTTATGAACCCCTTTGGTTCATCCAAGGGCAGGATGTTGTAAATTATCGTCCCCTGTGTGGGTGGAGCGTATCGGTCACTGCACTCAGACCCCCGTGGGGTGCATCCCGACGAAAACAAAATGTAGCAGATCAAATCGAATCAGAAACTTGGCTTCAGCGCGTTTGTTCGCTGTTGTTTATCGCGGATTTTTTCTATTTAAAAATCTTGATCTTGGCTTAGGCTTCTAGGAGTGCCATTGTTTTCTAGAATATTTTCAGTCTAATAGTTAAATTGAGGATTTAATATTTGCAAAATTATTAAGTTTTGTTTTATTGAAGTTTATCGAAACGTTATGAATAAATCCAGAAAAAGACATTCTTGGATTCCAGTATCTATGTACCACAACACACACACATTTAGTTTTACTTAATGCACAGAGCTTCACTTAGCGATCACTTCTAGCATTACTTCTCAACTTAGGGATCCTCGCGAATGCTAACCTTCCAATATATATTATTCCTAATTTGCATAAATAAGCTCTCTTCCTGGGTTGGTTGGAATGAATTATCGTTCAGGCCCCAAAGATATCTCAAGAGGACAATTAGTGGAAATACCAATGAAGCCCCGTCACAAGGAGGATATTTTAAGCTGCTTGGTATTTTAATGCATGACTTACCTTTACAGGTCTTTGTGTCGTAATCGTAGCCTTGCGAAATGTACTCGCATCTGCAGTACGCTTGTCCTTTTTCCCCTAGTGCGCAGATTGCCGACCCGCATTCCACTTCTTTGCTCTCACACTGGTCAATGATTTCGCAAAAATCTCCGCTCGCACCAAGATGGCATCTGCAGAATTTCTTTGAACAGGAACCATTAAGTCCACAATCGTCGTTGTATTCACAAGGGGCTGCAAAAAGAATTATTTAATGATTAAAAGAATAAGTATATATTGACGTTATACTATAAAGCAACAGGAGGGTTTTTAACTACGGTCTTCGTATTTTTGAGCCTCGGTCAAATGACGAGAACGACACCAGCACAGACACCTACTCTCCCCCATACTATCTACCCCACCATACTAAAGAGAAGACATTCAGCCTCGACAGATTTAAGGTGACTGCCTACCTTGAAAATATCGTTTTCGTCTATATAAGGCATTTTTTTTATTTTAAAATCTTATAGTTCGAACATTTTTCTTTCCAAAGCATTTTTTCTTTTTCCTTTACGTGAAATAGAAATAAAGTTACAGTGATTTTAAAAAACATCACTCTATGCAAAAGGGCAGAAAGATAAAACTTTTAATGATTTTTTCTTAAATTATGTTTCCGAAAGAAACTCTTTATCAGATACATGATATCTTAAGAACTAAACCAGATAACGTTTTAAAATTTTGTGGGAATGTTTATTATACTATTTTTCATAAAGTGGATCATAAGTTGTAGGTTAAATATTTTTGCATTTAGGGTAGTTTTTATAAGGAAAAAAATTTAAAAATATCAAAATTTTCATATTATTATGTATAATTGTCTGTAAATTTTTGTATTTTAATATTTTTCTTAGATTTTGGTTCATTTTGAAGAGCCCCGTAATATTGTTTGTTTTGTATAAAGAAAATTATGATAATTGTATTCGAAATTTTTTTATACAGTGTTACCCGTTTTAGTAAAAATTTGGTAAAATTTCCTTGAAAACAACCAATTTTTTTAAAAGTACAATATTTATTTAAAAAAATTTGTTTTTACACAATTTTTTTCATTTTTCTTCCTAAAAACGCTCACTTTGTTTCAAAAATTTGTTTTTATAAAAAAAATTGGGTCCGAAGGTAGGCAGTCACCTTAACATACATCGGATTCCTCTACACGGCAAGTCTTCAGTGGTACTAGGACCTAAACCCAAGACATGTTACTTCGAGTTCCTGGCCATAACCACTAAGCTAAAGCAGCCATATATATTGTTTAAAGGAGGAACTGTGTGTGTGTGTGTTAAGATTCTCGAGACAGAATTAATTATTTCTTTTATTTAAGAGAGGGGGACTTTAAAAAATACGCTAAAAATAAAGGTTTATTTAAAAAAAAAGAAACAGAATATATTTTACGGATATATTAAGTTTAGCTCTATAATAATTCTTTATAACGATAGGCTGGCGTATAATGTCATGTATTAAATATTTCGTTAATTTTTTTCTCTCAGGTTCTTCTGTTTACCATCCATCTTTAATTCGTAATTTTAATGTTTTAATTATTATATATTTCAAGGTTTCAAAAATTTTTTAGATTAATGCATTTACTTGAGATTTACAAAGGGCTTCCAAATAAATAAAAAAAATTTTTCAATAAAATTGCTTTTTTTTTCAATGTAACTGAGAAATATTTTTTAATGTTTTTGATTATTTTATAAATAAACAAAAGTACCTACTTTATTTTCAGTAATATTTACTTATTTGTCATTTCGTACGCATGTTGTATTGTGAATAAATAATTAAAAATTCAGTAGGCTTAATACGTTAACGATTTTAAATGAATAGGAAATGAGTGACAATTTTTTTATAAGTATTAATAAAATTCGTATAAAAATTAAAATTGCTCCAATTTATTGATTAATGTATTTTTTCAATTTAAGATTAATCTGAAAAACGTGAAATGATAAAAAAAAAATGTTTTTAAAGAATTTTTGAGCTTAGCTATTTCTCTACAGTACATTGAATGTCTCAGATAATGGCTTGTATTTAAATTTCTAATGTTGTAACTAACATTTATGTGTATTGGAAGATATTTACTGAGCAAAAATAAAGGAAGAAAAATCTGTTAGAATTTTTTAAGTTGAGGTATCCGACTACGTTTGGAACCGTGATTTTGAAAAAGCGTATAAATGGATAAAATTTATGATATTTAGTGTCAGTTAGATTAGAAAATGTAATGTAAAATAGTTTTAAGATTAGTATTACAATAAAAAAAATTATTTAAGTACAATATTTTGACAAAATACGAACATAGAATGACCCATTTTCAAAATATTCTCCTTTTGTGAAAAAGGCTTCTATTATAATAATATTTTGCCTGTATGTAGCTCAGACCTCTGTGCAGAGGCTCAACTAGAATTTTTGAAATATATAACTTAGAGGTGAATTTATCAATGTTTTACGACAACAGAGGGGAGAAATTTTAAGAAAGAAACGCCGATAATTATTTCAATTGGTTGTAACTCTTAAAATAATGTGAATTTTTCAAAAATGATTGTTCAGACTCTCTGGAGAAGTCTTTACTTTATATAAGCAAAATATTTTTATTTTAGAAGTATTTTTTATAAAAGGAAAGCATTTTGAAAAAAAATTATTCTAAGTTAATTTTTTGCCAAAATACTGAATTTAAATAAATTTTTTTTGTCAAAATGTCCTTAAAACAATTTTATACATGTATTCTAATCTAAGTGACATTAAATATCATGAAAATTATCCATTTATGCGCTTTTTTAAAATCACGATTCCAAACGTATTCTTTTACTTTAAAACGCATTAATACGTAATCCAAAATATTATACAGTGAGTTTCCGGATTTGACCGACAAATTCAGAGAGGTGATAGAAGGCAGCATGAGAACGACAAATCAACATAGAGCATCGTTTAGTTGGAGTAATTCGCAAAAACAATTATTAAGAGTGTAATGTATAGTGGAATGAAAAGAGGCAATAAGAGGTAAAAAATAAATTTATTAGACGCAAGGTTTATGTACCAATAATAACAATGCACCATAGCTCAACATCATAAATACAATTGGATTTGTTTGAACGTATCCGACAATCATACGTCCGTCGGTGTCGTCTGTGTTATGACTAGGGATTGCAATACCGGTATACTGAGTACCGGTATTTTGAGCCATTTGTACAATTTTGTAATACCGATATTCACAAGTTTAAATACCGGTTTTTGGTATTTACTGGAATTTTTTTAAACTGTCTCCACAAAATAAGAAAATGTCTTATGGTATTTACATAATTATAATGATTTTAAAAAGGAAAATTAAATAGAAAAGAGACTAACCAATTCAAATTTGATTAAGTTAATTGTACATCTTCTTAAAGTTTTTTCCCCCTATACCTATCCGCATTCAGAAGAATTCGGTACTGTTATCTAAGATGATGACAGTAATGCCGATAGTGAAAAGGAATTGTCTCATGAACAAAAATTAAAATTAGCGATAGTAAAAAAAAAAAAATCAGCAAACCAAAATACAATACAGAAACTATCTGTATCCATAACCATCCGACGAGAGATCGATTTATTTGAAAAGATGAGGGATTTAGAGGTAAATACTTGGAAAAAGTTTTTTTTTTATCGCGCATCGTTAACAGTACCACCAACTAGCGTAGATTCCAAAAGAGCGTTTTCGGCAACTGGTAATTTTTGTGTAAAATTACGTCCCAAGCTAAATAACAGTACAATGGATGCATTATGTTTTTAAGACCACATTTCAAAAATTTGTGTGTAATAGTAACACAGACTGAGTACTGATATTAAAACTTTTTTGTGATTTAAATAAGTAAGATGCTCCTTTACTTTTTCAGATTTTTTATATGCTGTTATAGTTTATAAATTACAAATTATTTTATGGGATATTTACACTCTCTAGTAAAACTGGCAAATAAAACAAAGAAACACTTGTGTTTTCTTTCTTTTTCTAAAATTTCTACTTCCGGTATTAAAACCAGTATCCCGATGTTAAGATCTGAGAAATACCGAATACCGGTATTGAACTTTTGGTCCGATATTGCAATCCCTAGTTATGACCTACGCGTCCGCAACTTATAGCAATTTCTATGAAAAGCACTTGTCGTTGCATTTCTGACGTTAAACTGTGATGCATTGTTCATATTGTAAACATGATTTACGTTTAATAAAAAGCTATTTCTTACCCCTTATTTCCCCTTTTCATTCTACTTGACATCACACCCTTTATAACTGTTTTTGCAAATTGCTCCTACTAAACAACATGGTTTGCGACCCCATGTTCTATGTTGATTTAACACTCCCATGGGCGTGATAACTGTAGAAGGGGGGCGAGTATTTTGAAAAGTATAAAATAAATGATTATTTAAAAAATATTATTGATTTACTGAAAGTATGAACAAAAAGTACATTCTTACATAATAAAAAAATAAAATTAACATTTGCATTTATACAATACACTTATAAATGTATCAGTATTGTACAATGTATTTTATAGTCAATTTAACAATTCTAAGTTAATACCAAGTTTAATAATCCCCAGTGACCCCATGGACTTGTCATGTATAAAAAACTATAGATAAAAATTAACACTTATCTTGATAATATGTACAGCTTATAATTAACCCCTTAACTGCCGATTAAAAGTTTCGCGATTCGCTATCCAATGACATCGTTTTCCGCGTAGGAGAGCGTATGGGATGTATTCGGAGGGAGGAATAAGTAATGAAATCCTTTGAAATAGGAAAATCCTTCGCAATCACAGCCAAGGTCCATTTATTGCATTCCAAAGCATTTGGAATAATTTTATGGATAGGATTGCACAGAAAAGAGCGTACTTCGGAAAGACGTATATATACGTCCGGGGCAATTAACGCTTTGGCTCAGTGAAACGTTTAAATACACGCCGGTGGCACTTAAGAAAAAGTCAGCAGCTTTAGTGTCAAAGTATAGTATTATTGAATTCAAAACATTGTTATTTGTATGGAGGGGGGGCGATGGAAATTATGGTTGAACATTGGGTTGCAGGTATAGAAAGTTTGAGATGCACTGGCTTACTATCATCTCTCTAAATTTGTCGGTCAAATTCGGCAACACTCTATATATTTATTTCATATACCTTTTTAAAAATCGTTTAGCAGAGTGATAGATTATATTTTTTGGAAAAAAATCCTGTGCAATTTTATAATTGTTTCCGTAACTGTAATTTGGAAAGGAAACATTGACGTAAAAAAAATTTCAATTCAAGAAATTGCGTTCTGTTTTGCATCAGTGTTGTGACGCAAAATCTTTTCTATGTAATACAAACTGAAAACAACGAATTGAAAAGATTTGAACGCAGCGTTCATTCTTCCAGTAAATTTCTCATTCAGACTTCATATCATAAAAAACGAAAAGTTTTAAGATTTTATGTTGGTCAGGTAATTTTTCAGTGCTAGAATTTATTTTTGTATGAGTGTGATATTAATTTATATGTGAGTGATACAGCATAAAAATGAATTCCTGTAAGAAATATTTAAAGCAAAGAGTTACACTATGTATCCTATTTTTAGCAAATATTTTTGTTACCATGGTGTATACATTTTTTGTGTGTATATTTTAATGTGCTAATCTTTTATATCTTTGCAAAAATTGATTGTTTAAAAGGCACTCGAACTATTACCATAGTAATTATGTCTTCATTTTTTATATAAAGAGTGTTTTTTTCCAGGTATAGAAGTTTAAGTTGGCATTACTTTCCAAGATGGCGACCGATTTCACAGCTATCAAGTGATTTATTCTCAGTTTGGTTTGGCAATTCATCAAAACGATCATCAAGCAAGGCGTAAATTCGTCGAATGGGCCCAGAACGAGATTGCCGTTGCTCCCGATTTTCATAAGCGAATTTTGTTTAGCGATGAAGCGCACTTCTGGTTGAATGGCTACGTCAACAAACAAAACCGCCACATTTGGAGTGAAGCTAATCCACAAGTATATGTCGAAACACCGTTACATCCAGAAAAACTGACTGTTTGGTGCGCTTTAAGGGCTGGTGGAATCATTGGTCCGTACTTCTTCAAAAACGATGAAGGCCACAACGTTACTGTCAATGGTGATCGGTATAGAGCCATGATTACTAACTTTTTCATTCCTGAATTGAACAATCATGATGTCCAGGAGCTGTGGTTCCAACAAGACGGCGCAACATGTCACACAGCTCGTGCCACAATCGATTTATTGAAAGACACGTTTGGTGACCGTCTAATTTCAGGTTTTGGATCTGTGAATTGGCCTCCAAGATCTTGTGATTTAACACCGCTAGACTATTTTCTGTGGGGCTATGTAAAATCATTGGTCTATGCGGATAAGCCACAAACGCTTGACCATTTGGAAGACAACATTCGCCGTGTTGTTATACGGCCACAAGTGTTGGAAAAAGTCATCGAAAATTGGACGTCCAGATTGGACTACATCCGAGCCAGCCGGGGCAGTCATATGCTAGAAATCATATTTAAAATGTAATGCCACAAGATTATCTTTCGAATAAAAAAATTTCATGTCAATCGAATCATACATCGTTGTTTTATTGGAATTTAAAGTTCTATACCTCTAAAAAACACCCGTTACTTATACCATCAACAAATATTATGAAATGAAAAGCATCAACGCAACATCTCGCAATATACAGACGATACTGGTAAACCAATCCTATGCGTGTTCAAACACAATTATCTTGATCATCCTTGTTCAAAAACGATAACGTTGTCCATGATGTGTGTGTGAAATGTTATTCTTTTCTTATTAACATGATTAAAATTGTGGGATCTATTTTCTATGGAAGAGACCTTGTGACGAATCTGTACGGCACCTTTCCACTAATATTCTTAGGCGTCTTTGGGGATTGTAAATTCGCTTATATTTCCAATCACATCTAAAAGGAGAAAATGGAATATGTAAAGTAGATAGGGTATTTAAGGAGAGCGTTGTAAGTTAGCGAAGAAGAAGGCTACTGAGCCAGCAGCAGTAGTGACAAAGTTTATAGGATTCAATTGGATTACGATAGGGGAGCATTGCTGTGAGTATTCAGAGAAGGAACCTTAGGAGGTTAATATACTTTAAGAGATCATAAGTACTACCAGGGGATATATTCTAGTTTAATACCGCGTACCACAAGCGTTAGTTTAATAAAATTAGTTTAAGCTAATGAAAGCTACTAATTCAAGTTGCGTGTATTTCTCAAACCTCCTATTCCGGCAAACCCTTTTGATATTGCGCGTAGTTATTTATTAATTTCATATTTCGTAATTTAATTTAATATTAAAGGTAAATCCCTTTTGTTTGACGTAGGCATATAGATTACTATTTGTCATTAGAGTTTTTGATATTTGAATCTAGTGAATAAATATAAGTTATTATTATACAAATGGCGTCTGGTTATACTTTGCCTCAAATTAATCTTAGTGTCCAGGGTGGAACCCAAGGGGGTTCCCACAACTTCAATGGAGTTTTTCCAAAAATTGCGGTCTGATAAGTAAGCATCCGAAAGACTACGAGACTTAGAAAAAGGGCAAACGAAGAAACATCACAGCACTGCAGAATAGCGTTTAGATTAATACTTATGCGAATCTATCTATCATTTACGTAAAGAAAACTCATGTGTCACGATTTTGAATGTACTTGCAACGTTTTGGATGCCTGCTTTTAGATCCTTCGTCCATTTCAAGTGTGTTTTCATGTGTTTCTTTTAATGTAGTATTTAATTCTTTTAAATTTTTGCTAATTTATTTGTCCATGGGTAAATACGGAAGGTACTTGTGGAGGGGGGATTTGTTTTCACGCACGTGCGAAACCGATGACAGATATTACTTTCCGCAACGTTTTTCGATTTGGCAACATTAATCGGTGGTATAATAAACAAATACTGCTTAAGTTATTCCCTTACCCCTACCCTTTTGATCTATTTCTACTATTAGTTCACACTCTCCCTATATATATAGTCTTATTCTCTACACAAACAAGAGATAAACATCCAACAGTCACATTCGAAAAACACATAGACAGTAGGAAAATCACACAATGAAGGACACATGAGCAACCGAGATTAAAAATTATAAAATGGATATTGCAGTATAATAAACATTGCTGAATTAGTACAGGTAATATATAAAATAATTTATATAAAAACAGGGGTTGAACATTTTTTTTTTTTTGGCCAGCCAACCTTCCCCCTTTAAGTAAATAATACTGAGCAAAAACCCATTGAAAGTAATGGATAGGAATATCTAAATCCATTACAAGATAGAGGTAACTTACCTAAAAATTGCACTTAAAAATGCAGAGCCCGCGTTAAATCTGAGTTCAATAAATAAATTATTGCCAGATTCTGGACGCTAATACTGATTCAAAGCATGTGAATGGCGGAAATGTAGCACTTAACAAGAGTATAGAAAAAGAATAGAAATAAAAATTAATAAGAGAGTTACAAATTACCATAACTTTAGTGACACTAGAGTATATATGAATTAAATAATAAGTAATTTTACCTAATATTAGAATATGGAGGTAACTATAACTAAGAAATATATAAGTTTATAGTAATAAACTATTATCAATCTAATATTGAATATATATATACATATATATATATATATATATATATATATATATATATATATATATATATATATATATATATATATATATATATATATTTTTTTTACATACATAAATTTATTTATATACATTGTTCAAATTTTCAATCGTTAATAAAATACATTTTATTCATTCACTCAAATTAAAATACATTTTTTAAAACTTGTAGTGGGTGACACTTGATGTTAATACAGGTTTTTCAAATATTAATTCATTCATTAATGAATAATTAGTAACAAACAAAAATAATAGCCCAACACCATATACACTCAGGAACATTGAAAATAGAGACCCAAGAAGAAAGCATCGGATTGAAATACACATAATGACACAGATACATATAATGACACAGATGAGAGATTCACTTGATCTCAAAAATAAGACAGTTAAACGAATACAGAGTGTGCAACGACACAAATACTGGGCAACTTTAATAGCGCGTTGAACCACCTCCAACTGCAATACATGCCGCCACACGGTCCGGCATTGAGTTGATTAGACACCTTATGTTGTCCTGAGGCATATGGGCCCACAAATCGTGAAAAGCCAACTCTAAATCATGTACAGAGTAACACGATGGCATCTGCCGTTTTAGCTGATCCCACACGTGCACTACATGGGACAAATCGGGGGAGCGGGTCGGCCATGGAAGAGACTGAAAATGACGTAGGAAGTCTTGAGCAACTCTTGCTGTATGCAGACGAGCATTATCTTGCTGGAAAATTGCCCCTGGGAGACCATTTAGGAAAGGTCCTACATGGGGTCGAAGAATATCAACAACGTAACGTTGGCCCGTTAAGGTTCCACGCATCACAATTAAAGTGGACCGGCTATCATAGGCTACGGCCAACCAGACCATTACACCAGCTGTGCGGGCAGTGTGACGTAGAACAGTGTGGGGGGAATTGTACCGCTCGCCAGGGTGCCTCCACACCCGTACACGGTTATCATCTGTCTCCAAAACAAACCGGGATTCATCACTAAACACAACCTTTTGCCAATCTGTGACATTCCACATTGATCTGGCTTGGCACCACTGTAGACGCAGTTGCTGATGTTCCGGTGTTAAAGGGAGTGTACGGAAAGGGTGCTTGGATTTAAGATTTACTTCTGCAAGGTGTCTGGAAATTGTTTGTAGAACAATTGATACGCTCGTATCGTTGAACGAGTCACTGTTGGGTCCACAAGTGCTTGCCGCACGATCCTTCGATCCTCTCTCCTCGTGGTTTTCCTGGTCGCTCCAGACCCGGTTTTCCGCACGTGGGTACGTTCTCGTGTCCACTGCTCCCAACAATTTCTAACGGCACACTCCGAACGATCCACCTGGCCAGCCTGCAGTTTTCATACCGATGATCAGGCCTCTCTCAAACTCGCTTAACTGTGAGAAATGTCTTCTAGCACGTTTACCTGGCATGTTTCGCTTCCAAAGTCTTCCTACAATCGGCGGGTACAAGGCCCTTTTATGAATCTTGGATAGACGTTGGATAGACGTCGTCTTTTGGGCGTCCGGACTGTAACACAGTCCTCAATCCCTTGTCGTGAGAACTTGGATGTGGGGCTTGGCGAAAGTGGGGTTTTTCATTCTGCTTAGTGGCATGGCGGTGATTGGTTGGTCGATGGAATCTGGGAGGCGTGGCAAACGTGCTTCATCTGGATGGGAGATGTTCAAGGTTTTTTGGCATGGCTGAGAGCTTAGAGGCTGCTCTCTGGTTGGATGTTGGTAAAGTGATAATTGACTCTGATTGGCTGCCCTCGGGGCTAGGATTTAATAAATGGGGAGGAGCAAGTCCAGTGGAGAGAGCAGGAGAAGATTAATGACAAAAAATAAAAAAAGATAAATTTTAGCAAATAAGGTGTGCAATATTTAATTGCACAAGATTAAAAAATTACGGAGGATTGTAAGAATCAAGAAGTATTCTTCTTGGCCTTTTAGTATTGTCATTAGGAGTGTAAGGAATTAAGTTTTGCATATTGACGTTATTGGTTGTATCCAAATCAGAGTAAAAAAGTTAATTGCAATATTCTGAATATGGGTTTTAAAACTATTAATTTTAAGGGCATTGCGTATGTCGTCATTGCGCATGTATCTAGTTGCTTTGACGATCATACGAATAAGAGAATTCTGTAAAGTATCTAATTTATTGATATTAGTTTTAGCGGCATAACCCCAAACTGGACTTGCGTAAGCTAAGATGGGACGCATAACGGCTGTATAGAGAAGCACTTTGTTTTCTATACTTAAATGTGAGTTCCGGCCTATTAGGGGGTGTAGAGTTTAAACATAATTCTCCGGAACTTATCGCGAACGTATGAAATATGTTGTTTCCATGTAAGGTGGGTATCAAAAATTATACCAAGGTATTTGGCTTCCTGAGACCATGGGATCTGTTTATTATACATTGTGGTTGGTGGTGGTACTGAAAGCTTTTTTGTGAAAATTATGGCTGTGGATTTTTCTACGTTAATACTAATTTTCCATTTGTCGTAGAAGTTTTGCAGGTGGAGTAAGTATTTGTTTATTGCAAAGGAAATTGTAGATAGATTTTTGAATGTTGCGTGAATGGCAGTGTCATCAGTGTAGAGGTTAATTTTTGTAAGAGAATAATCAGAAATATCGTTAATATAAAGATTGAATAGCAGGGGCCTAGCAAAGAACCTTGGGGGCACCCTACATTAACAGGGTGCTCGTTTGAAAGTGTCTCGTTGATTCTAATTTTGAAAGATCTGTTAATGAGATAAGTTTATGAATCTTTGAATTTGCGCTGGCTTATATAGCACCCTCTTCCTGATTGTAGCGCCACCTTGGCGTGTATGGGCATGCGTATTGGCACAAAACTTGGATCATTTGCATATCACATTACGCTGTACTTATTTGCAAAGTTTCGCGGATGTACTTAGCTTCCTTCTTGAGTCGCTATTTTCAATGTTCCTGAGTGTATAAAAAGGAAAATCGCTTGCTGTGTCCCTGTAGCGCAATGGGTAGCGAGTTGGACTTCTAATCAGAAGATCGGAGTTTCGAATCCCAACTGGGAAGATCCCATCTAATTTCTGAGAATGTGATTTATTTTTACCATACTATTTTAATGGAATAATTAAATTTAATTAATGAATAAATAGTAACAAACAAAAATAATGATCTAACACCCTATATAGAAAGGAAAATGCAAAATCGCTTTCTATTCTGAAACTTAATATTGTGATTCTGTTATATATATATATATATATATATATATATATATATATATATATGCATATTTATATTAATTGTCATTATTTAATTAAAAATAAGTAAAATAAAAAATTTTCTTTGTTCATCTTAATAAGAATTAATTTTTTTAAAAAAATTTATATTACTTGTTATAATATTAATCGCATACCAGACATAACTTGTTATACTTTTTGTTATCTGAAAGAGATGTCTTTCGTAACATTAAATAATTGATCTCAAACATCAACTCACCCAAAATAATAATTTTGTATACATTGAAAAACATCCTAAGCATCACTAGTCCGCTGTATTTATCTAGATTATTAATATTAGAACAATCTGTAAACTGTTGCATCTTTGAGTTATTATCTTGCTCATTAACCGATAGAAATATAGTGAGTGTTTATGCGATTCCCTTTTTCTCCATTTTCTTTGAGCGTTTCGAATTGAGAAACTTACCTCTACATGTCTTTGTAGTCTTGTCGAACTCTTTTGATGTGTTATCACACTTACAAATTGCCTTTTCACGCACTATGTCAAAAATGCACCGGACGTCCGTGCCGTTCCCGCACATGTAGGGATCAGCGACGCACTCGTCCACATTCTGACACAAGGATCCGCTCGTCCCCTTTCTGCACTCGCACACTTTTTGCCCTCCATCTCTTTTACTGCACTTGCCAGCATAATGGCAGTCGCTATCCTTACTGCATGGAGTCACTGTGAAAGTACAAACAAAAGGCATCAACATGCTATTATGAGATAAATTGTAAGACTTAACTAACTTGATCAAACATCAGTTATAGGTGTTAAAAACGTATAATTGTTTCTTTTTTCTCTGAGTGGGAGCAATGATTAGTGATAAGTATTTGGTTACTTGTGAATGGAAATAGTGTTAGGAAAAAAGGCTCAATTATTATCAGAGAGATGTCTGAATACAGTTTTGATTATCCTGAAAAAAGTTTTTTTTTCATTAATCTCTCAACTGCCGAGAAAAAGTTACATGACTCGCTACCCAGGGCCACCGTTTTAACACAGATGCACATAGTTATGCAGTGTATCGGGAAAAATAAAATGATTAAATAAGTAAAAATTTATTTGAAATAAGCAACTGCTTCAAGGTTCTTTTATACAATCCGAAGCATTCGAAATGGTTTAACTGATATCAGCACACAATGCAAAGTATCTTACTTTGGAAAGACGTACATACACACCACAGGTAGTTAACATACCACCTGAGTGAGACGTATATATATACCAGCGGCAGTTAAGAGGTTGACTAAATTTTCAATTGCAGTACTCCATCCGATTGGCAATAAACAGATCGAACTCCACGAAATTCTTCGAGGTAAGGAGGGGAAAGGCTGGATTACGTCTGTCGTTTGGCTGCAGCTTTTGAGCACGATGCAGATGACAGTACGATTTGGTTCCATTATTCCCCAATTGTTGAGAGTTAACATCACAGGGAGTGTCCCGAGAGTCTCTCATCCCTTTTCCCCTACCACCAACCTCTCTTTAGGACTTTCAGCGTGCCAAATATTTGGAGTGCCCTCGTGCTACAGAGGCAATATACAGTTCCAGACATCCATGCCTTCTCCGAAATTTGAACCTGGACCCTTCAGCACAGCAGTCAGTGTTACAAACGATTATTCCGTCTGGGGAGTCACTGTAGTTGTGTTTCAGTTATTTATTAAAACTATTTCTACTCTTAGAAAGGTGGAAAGAAAATATGTTTGCATCTGTACAATTACCGTATTTTCCTGTGTATAATCCGCAGCGGCGTATAATCCACGGCAGTTTTTACGGCGAATAATCCAAAATATAAACTGCCGATAATGAGTGTCATACAAGATAAAAAATACACAATGAAATTAAAAATAGAAGTAAGAAATTGTTCAAAAAAATTTATTATGAAACGCGTCTTTTTAAATATGTATGATAATATTTTTTACGACAATCTCAGTAAAACCCCAAAAAATTCTTTGCTACTGCCATCTATGTTTTGAGTTGTTAAACAAAACATCCAACGCGGAAAAAATCTTTTCTTTTTTCTTAATTTAGCAAGTTAACAGCAAAAAATTAAGATCGAGACTGGTATCCCATTGTCTCTTTCTTTTAAAATCCATTTATTTTTTATTTCTTCCTTTAATTCTGGCTATTGAGGTTTTCCACGACGATCGCTCTTTAACGTTAATCACAATTTTCGAAGTTGGTCTTGTTTTTTCTCCCCAAACGAATATTCAATTCGTCAACGTTGAAAAAGCTTGCAGCTTCCCGATTTCCGTCTTCGATAGCCTTCTCTATAACTTTTAACTTGAAGTTTGCAGTGTAACTTAACGCTTTCGCTTCAACATGATGAAAACTTTCAAAGGACGTCATAGCTCTAGTCAAGAGAAAATTGGAAATGACGCCAATGACAAGTAACTGTTTTTTCCTTCCGAGGAATCGAATTCGTTTTTGAATGTAATTGGACAAAAATTAGTTATGGCTGAAATATGTCATCCGAGTCATGAAAAAGTGCCATCTATTATTTATTTTATAAAACATAAACGGCATTTCT
Source organism: Trichonephila clavipes (assembly GCA_019973935.1). NCBI lineage: Eukaryota > Metazoa > Arthropoda > Arachnida > Araneae > Nephilidae > Trichonephila > Trichonephila clavipes. The sequence goes on along the minus strand of BMAU01017548.1, from coordinate 249,693 downwards.
TTCAAAACTTTCTTGTTAGCTTTTCTGATGGAAAATGTTTTTTCTCAGATAATCCGCGGCGGTGTATAATACGCACAACGAAATTTGAAACTTTTTTAAACACATAATCCGTGGATTATATACAGGAAATATGGTCACATTATTTTCAAGAGTTTGAAGAAAAAGTTTGCCTTACCTATAGTCACCATGTGTTAATGGCTATTTTTCCGAAGTGCTACCAAATTGTGAACTGGCTATCAATCTAGAACTATTTCGGGGTCGAAATATTTTTACCGTTAATTTACGACTCAGAAGTATGTCCTCCCAGCAGTAAATAATACGTAAGACTTCCATAAAGAAAATTCTAGGATTAAAAAAAACCTTTCATCATACGAAGACCAACACTATCCCAGCAACCAACTAACTTACACATCCAGCGTCACTGTTTGGCCTTCTATTCGCGAGTCTTGAACGTTTGATTCAAAAACTATCGAAGAGTAAAATTTCTTTTCATTGAAAAAAATTGCTTATTACATGTCCTTTCATTGGCAAATTCTCGATTTTCAACATTGTAGTAAAAGTGTAGAAAAATCTAACAAACAATACAACAGAAAAAAAAGTAAAGAAGATTTAAAAAATAACCCCCTTTACTTATGATTCGAACAACCCGTACAAACAACCATATTTAAAAACAGTGCCATCTATTCATAACAGCAGCTGGTATAGGTAAGAGTTTTTGGCGAGTTTTTTTCTACCTATATATTTTTTCTATCAATGGTCTTCCTGTTTATGGATTAGTGCACATACTTGGGGAAAGAGAATTATTTATGACTTATTTATACGTATTCCCCCCTCCGCATACATGCAGGAATTATTTTCTATTTTTATTGCCACATAGCTAATCAAAATCCAAAAAAAAAAAAAATTTTTTTTTTTTTTTTAAAAGAATTTTGAGAAATGAGAGGTTTTCCGATCAGATTGTGTACCTTAAATTAAAATTTACCACTTCTGTAAATTAACCAGCTTCTCATGATTCATTTAATTAACATATCACTCTAAGAACATCCACCTCTTTATGTGTTATGATAACCTATATGCATATATAAATTAATCATTTCAACTATGGCATCCAATATTTTTTGGTATCCATAATTTAACCAGATTGGCATGTTCTCTCTCAGTAGTAGATGATGTGAAGTGAGCTTTGTAATTGCGTTACGCTATTACTTTACTATAGGATTTTTTCCCATTTTTTTATTATTTTTATGAGTAAGGGAACCACGCACAAACACACACACAAGACATCATCCACATTCAAAAAGTCGATATTTCAATTTTAGTATTAAACAGTAGTGCATGTTTTTCTGAACCTAAAAAGGCATAACGCTTATAAGATTGTTGATAAAATAACCTGGAAATAGGGGGAAAGTAATCGACAAACATGTAAACAAGCGTCAGTAGCGCACACAGGAATTTCTGAAGGGGGGTCCGGGGTCGAAAGTTCACCATTCTTGTATCATGCTTCTCTTGATTTTGTCGATTTTCGGGAACAAAACACAGTAAAAAATTAATTATTGAATAAATAATTAGCATTAGTTAATAAAATTAATCATTAATAACAAATACATAATTAAATTTTACTTACTACATACTTAGAATTATAATCAATCGGGAAAAAATCAAGGGCTTTGGGGGGGGATCCGGACGCCGAGGACCTCCCCCCCCTCCCCTCTCTTGTGTACGCCACTGACAAACGTTTAGTTTTTTCGATTTTCCCCAAAGCATAATTTGTTTGCTTTTAAGTATATTTTTAAAAGAAACTATTGCAAAATAAGTTTCAAACTTTTTATACTTCTCTACAGGATACCTGTGCATATAGAAAAGCTGTTTTTTTAAGTCGATGTGGTACAGGGTTTTCAAAAAATAGTTTTATGTGTGAAAAAGAGGGGAAAAATAGAAAATTGCAAAACTGCAAAGTTTTGTAACTTTTTTAAAGCAACTACCTCAATATTTTACTGAAACAATAGGTCCACTCTATTTTGTGTATTGCCTTATACATGTGCAAAATATATTTTACACATTTAAGAAATACTTTTTTAAAAAAATGGTACCTAAACATAAACATGTATTATGAGATCTCAAAAATTATGTCCAACTTAAATTTAACAGGAAAAAAACCCCTATTAACTAAAAAAATAATGTTTATATTTCTCCAGAATGATTGAAATATCTTTATTAGATCACAAAAAAGCCTAAGTTCTATTGGAAATTTTTAAAGATATATGTCCAATAAACAAAGAGTCTTATTTTCGGTATTTTACTCTTTCAAGCATGGCCTGGTACCCTTAAATTTACAGATATTTCTGTATACCACAGCTAACTTATGACCATTTTGGTGAAGTTTGACGACTTTTTCACAGAGGAAAGAGAATGACAATTTACAAAATAGAAATTTATTTAGATTCATATATATAAGGGGCTATCGTAAGGTTTTGATGAATCTACTGAAAACAATTGTGATAGAAGCTTGTTTCTTTTTTTATATATATTCTTAAAACTCCTCTTCATAGTCACCGCCGATGATTAAGTATTTCCTTCCTTGACCTTTTGAAGGCCGTCATTGTAGAACTCAGAAAACCAATGTTCCATCTCTTGACTAGATGAACAGTTTTGTCAAATCTCCAACACCGCAATAGGCTTTTTAGTTCTGAGAATTAAAAAAAATGGGTTGAGACAAGATCAGGAGAATAGGGAGAGTCAGAATTTCGAAGTCACGTCCCTTTGATTCCTCACCTGCACCTCAAGCTAAACGAGAAAAGGCATTGTCGGTAAGAAGATGGACGAAAGATGAATTAATGAACAGAATAATTTTTATCTTTGTATCTTGACTATTTCAGCTTTGAGATACTCTTACAATTTGTACAGCCATATTTAAGGTTCGTTTTGGCTTACTTTTTAAAAAAATTAAGTTTTAAACAGGGCTCCATGTTTTTTTTCCGGTGGAAATTTCGAAGCATTAGATTGAAGAACAGTTTAAGTACCAAATATATTAATAAACAGCCACAGTAAGGATTAAGCAACTGTTTTTCGAATAAATTGCAAGTTCTAATTCCAAGTGGGTTGATGACAGTTTTTGGCATTACATTTAGAAAATACACAATTCCTGGAACATAGCTTCCCGGCATGCGAACTTCGATCAAATTGCGCTTGAGGAATTTAAGAAAATTTGAAGTATACATAGCGGAAGTGAAATGTTGTACTCTGGATGCAATTTCATCACATTTTCTTCTTTTACTTATGTATACCACAGTATCATTTCTTAGAAATTTACGATACGATATGCTAATATAAACGGAAGGAAAAATACACCAACAATTTTCAACCATTTTTATTTTTTCTTCCCAAACATAGTATAATATTTATCAAATCTTTTAATTTGACTATCGTTACTTAACTATAAAACTTTTGTGTGTGTACAGAATTATTTTTATTTATTGCTCTCTCACACAAAAAGAAAAAGTAACTTTATTATTATAACTGGATCTCTTTTAAAAAAACTATTATTAGAATAACGCAATTAACTTCGAGCAAAAATAACTTTAAATTTTAAAAGAAACTTACATTGTATAAAACAAAGATTATAACAATAAAACAATGGAAAAGATTCTGAACATTGACCTTAAATGCATATTTGACGTAATCAGATAACATTTTTTTTAACTAAAAAGATATATTTTGGTTATCATTATTTAAAAAAAGGGATAAACAATGATTATAATATGTATCAGAGTTACTTATTCTGATGGAAATCAATCTATTACACGCATTGATTCAATGATTTATTGATTTTTATTCATTTTGGTATTACCCCTTTAAGTTGTCAATTTTGTTGCCCAAATTGTTCCAAAAAAAGGCCCTTTTTATTTCATATAATTAAGTATAACACTTAACAGAATACGAAGAAGGAAGAATTATATCTGAATTTTCAACTTTAAAGTTTTCACATTTTTAATTTTATAATCGTGGGACACAAAACCTACTCTAAGCGTTTGCTTTTTATAAGTACATTCTGCATGCTATGAAGAATATTTCATATATCTTAAAAGAATTTCTCATTTCTCTCATACTTACAAAGTAATTTAATGTTCGTGCCTCTTTTTAAATGGTTGAGGATTTTGTGTGTGTGGCAATATATATATATATATATATATATATATATATATATATATATATATATATACAGTAGCGCACACAGGAATTTTTCAAGGGGGGGCGGGGTCGAAAGTTCATCATTCTTGTATCATGCTCCTTTTGATTTTATCGATTTTCGGGAACAAAATACTGTAAAAAACTAATTATTGAATAAATAATTAGCATTAATTAATAAAATTAATCATTAATAGCAAATACTTAATTAAATTTTTCGTACTATATACATAGAATTATAATCAATCGGGAAAAAATCAAGGGCTTTGGGGGAGGGGTCAGGACTCCCAGGAACCCCCCCCTTGTGTGCGCCACTGTATGTATGTATATATATATATATATATATATATATATATATATATATATATATATATCTGCAATCCTGGTTCCTAAGGCCAGGAATTTTTCTTTATACTATGTGCCTCCTTCCTACTTTTAGTTATCTTAGGTATATAACTATATGTCTATTTTTATATTTTTGTTTACGTATTTGTGTATATGTATATATATGTATATATATGTATAAATTTATATTGAAAAATATATATATATGTGTGTATGTATATGATTATATATTGAAAAATTCTTTTATATATATATATATACAATTTGAAGTATGGTGTAATACTAAGTTTTACATGGCAAAGAACACAGAGATAATATCGGCTTTTTTCGGATTATCTTTCCCTTTTCATTTCTTCTCAAGCAACGAATTGCAGATTGCCTTGCCAATCCCTGTTCTTTAGCGAATATTTTCAAGAATCTTAATTCCTGCCTTAATGAAAAATGTCCACATTCACCAAAAAGATGAAAAGCATTTCAGTATTATGAACGAACGGCATCTCTTTTAAACATTAGCATTAATAATCTCACTATAAGAATGAAAAGTACTTGCAAACTAAAGATACAAAGAAGAAAATATCAGTGTCCGCACAGCAGGGGTGTCAAATTCACAGCCCACGGCCGTATGTGGCCCGCAATGACATTTTTGCGGCCCGGCCAATATACTTGCGCACAATAATATATAATGTTCGGGAAAAATAATTGAAAAGTGAAGATTAAACACACTTCCTGACGTACAACATGAAGAAATCAAGTTTCGATGTTGCTGCATCTTATATCAAAAACAAGTAGAAAAAATTTCAGATCTTAAAACTGAATTTGTGACAAGTTTTAAAGATTTTAATTCTTTGGAAGACTAAATTTTATTTGTTTCCTTCGACTTTCTCAATAAATATAGCTTCAGTACCGAGCCATATGCAAATGGAGGTGGTCAAGATTCGGGGCTACTCAAATTTGAAGGTAAAATTTATTGAAGTAGATGCGTATGAATTTTACAAATATTTATCAGTCTCGTTTGAAAATACTCGAAAATTCGCATATGAAATTATTTCTATGTCTGAAAGTACATATCGGTGAGATCAGTTATTTTCAGTTATGAAAGGAAATGAGTCTCCTGTACAGTATTAATGACGCTCATCCGAGGCAGTTTTGAAATCAATCACTCAAACAAAATTTCTCCTGAAAGATGAAAGATAGCAGAGAAGAGATGTTGAGAGGTTGGAAGCAAACATAAAATTTTTGTTGTTCTTTATATACATGTTTATTATAATGTATTATTCGAAATAAACCTACGTTTCTATAAATATTGATTTGTTATGTGATCCACCTAAAGTTTAACTTTGTTTGCTTGGCCCCAGTTAGCCTTTGAGTTTGACACTTGCCGTACAGTATACAGGCGAACTGGTTGTGTCCAGTTTTTGGTAGCCTGTATGGTGCACGGACAAACCAGTTAAAGGGTTAAGACATTCACGACGGCCTTTTAAGTAACGAAAATTAATTTAAAATCTTATTCAAACAAAATGCATAAATAATATGAATAATATATGGTGACGAATTACCACGTTCAAACACGCAGAAAATAGTTATTTCCTATTGTAGTGGCTGCTAATTCAATTACCTGCAATTTTTTTTATTTCAATCTATTACAAAATTAGGCAAATTATTATAAGTAGTCATTTAAAAACATTTAAAGTCTTAAAATACATCCTGAATTCAAAAATTGATTTTAGACCCTATTATTTTAGGGAAATCTATGCTTAAATTATGCATGCATGTATTGAAAGGTTAATACGTAGTATATTATACCATTTTAGAATTCTCGAAATTATAAAAGAATCACAAAAATGTCTGTACGTCATGTCAATTTCCATATTGAATAACTGTTTCCATTTACTTTATTTTCCAGACGTAAATATTATCTTAAAAAATGCAGGAATAGTGTGACTTGAACGTTAAGTTTCCCTTTTAGCCAGAAATCAAACTGTAAGGGTTCTCCCACATTTCTGGTTCTATCAAAAAAATCTTATTCAATTATGCTGCATGATGCATGTTGTTTTAAATGTGTCGCTAAGTACTCGTGTAGTATTGTGTAGAAATTAGGAAAGTGAGGTGATATATTAAGTATCCTTTTCGACTCGTGACTATGGCTAGAAATTCTAATGTCTGTGACCTATAACCTTAATGTTATACTTTAAAACGAATTTAATTAAATGAGATCCAAATCAAATCAATTAATCATGGACCAAAAAAAAATAAACTAAAATATCGAAACGCTACAGAATTTTAACAATTGAAATGAGTGCTTTATTAACTATAGAACAAGTAAACTGAAAAACAGTTTAAAGGACATCTAAAGCGTCAAAAAACATTTAAGTATGTTTTCTAATTACTGAAAACTGAATTCGAGCGCATAAATTTTTAATGCTTTACTTTTATCTTAGTTTCCAATTTTTTTTTATGAAAAAAGGATTTAATTAAGATTTTTAATGAGATTTTGCTGTCATCTATAAAGATGGATGGCTATATAATATTATCCTTATAAATGTGCATTCCATAATCTTAACATTATCTCGAAATAAATTGCAAGCAAAATAAGAAAACGTTCACTTCATAACCCAAATTCTGACAGTGTAGATTACATTCTAACGTCAAATTGACATCACGCTTGATTTATAAACATATATAAAAGTGATCAGATACAGCTTGTATATAAAATCAACTAAAGAAGAAATATAATATATTTGGAACTTACCAGCCTTTGGAAGTAACGATTTTTGCGTATCAAGAACGTTAAGTTCATTCTTCCAGTGATTTAAAAACGCACCATCAATGCTTCCTTCTCCGATATTATCCGTAACTTCCCCGCATGTGTAAGCAACCAACAGAATTAACACCACGTACAGAAAAGCAGCGAAGCAGTCAGTAATTCTTTTCATATTTTAAATGTTAAAAATTACGAATTTACATGAACCACATACAGAGTTTGAATTTTAAAGAACACTTGAAAAAATAACAGCAAAACTGATCGTTGTTAACAAGTGTCTCTTTATAAAATAAAAAGATCATAATTATGTGTTTTGAAACACACACAAGCCGAGAAATAGATAACTTTAGAAATTTATCTCTTTCGTGTTAGATAAGTTTCTTATATCAGTTAACCCTCCACCTGGAACAATGATAATACATTCGGTTCTATTAATTAATACTGGATATTTCATTGGCATTTCTACTGTTTGGTATTTTTATAATCTGAGTGGTACCAAATCTTTTATCGTTAAATATTGGTACATTAATCCTCTTTACACCTATGTTTGGCACTGTTTAAATTTTATTTTCTTTCTGCTCTATTGTAAAATTATTATATACAAGTAATATAAAAAAAAATTAAGTCCATTCTTACTTTGAATGGATAAATAGAAAGTATTTTATTAGAGCGATTGCAAATTTAAACAATATATATATATATATATATATATATATATATATATATATATATATATATATATATATATATATATATATATAATAAAATAAAAGTGAAGAAGCACTAGAACCTATAGTGCTAAAGAAGTAAGAAATTGGAATTCAGCAGACACATCAAATGTAGACACAAAAAAGTCATTAGACTAAACTGGAAACATGTATATATATAATAGAGAGAGAGAGAAAGTGAACTAATAGTAGGAATGGAAAACAGAGCATGATTTGTCTGCATTGTAGTAAAAATGCACACCCGGTTTGGCTTGTTTGGCTGAAAAACTGGTTTTCGGCGTCAACTTTTGTCATTGTTTTAACAGTTACAATGTTATAACAATGGAGACGAATGTAAGTAGACGTTGAAAACCGGTAACTGATTTAATTAATTAAACGGTAGTTAATGAATTAATATTTGAAAAAACTGTATTAACAACAAGTGTCATCCACTACAAGTTTTAAAAAATGTATTTGAGCTTGATTGGATGAATAGAAAGTATTTTATTAACGATTGAAAGTTTGAACAAGATATATAAATAAATATGTATATATATAGGGAGAGAGTGAGCTAATAGAGTAGGGACTGAATGAAATAAAATTATACAAGAAACATATCACACTATGCAAAGACGTATGAGAATATTTTGAAGAATGAATATATATACATGATACATATGTTACCGTTAAAGGGTTCAAGTCAGTTATTTTATAGAATAACTAGGGATTTAATGAAATGACTAGACAAGTGTGTGTGTGTGTGTCAGTTAAAGTATATAACAGATGAAAATTTCATATTTTATACCTATTTATTCTGTGAAATAACTTATTCTTTAAAATAACTAATGATAGTCCGTTTAAGTGAAAATAAACAATTTCAATGTTATTTATTAATTACTTGATCATAAATAGCTAAAATCTTTCAAAAATACATTCTATCGCTATTGCGAATGATTAACAGATATAAATAATAAGAAAAAGATCATATATATATACATAATTTATTATTGCTTATATTGCAAACATTAGTTAAACAGGAAGAAAAAAAGTATGTGTTGCAGAAATATTTATATTTAAAAATTATCGAAAAAATACATGCTGGGAAGTAAAACTGTTGCTTCCTAAAAAAAATGGTGTAAACTTATTCGAACAAAAACGTAAGAGAATATAAATTTAAATTTTATGAAATTACTTTACTTTTCATTACTTATTGGAGCAAGGATTGCTATGATGACACTTTAAATTGAACTGCGTATTATTTTTGAAACAAGCACGCTTTTTACTACCGTATTTACTCGAATCTAAGCCTCCATCGACTCTAAGCTACACCCCAAATTCTCAAAATGTTTTTGTGAAAAATTTGTTTCTCTAAGCCGCACCCCCAATTCTCTACATGTTTTTGAGAAAAAATATTAAAAATTTGTAAAAGGTTCATTCGTATCCGATACTTCGAAATTTTTTTAAAAAATGTAATGATAAATAATAAGAAGTTTATAATTAATTTATTTTACCAGTATTAAAAACTTTCAAATGCATACATGAACCTTATTACTCTAATCGTCAGTATCATGTTTCGAAAATGATTCATCACTCCCATTGTCACAGCTGACTTCGGAATTGGAGTCGGCGTCGCCATTTTCCCGCAAGATATTGTCTTCCGTACCATCCAATGCATTTGTTATAAAACAATTTTTTGTGAGAATGTATTTTTGAAGAATGTAAAAAAGTTATGAAGGACTGTTGATTATATATATATTTACAAGAAAAAATTATATCATTTTGCTAACATCATCGACTCATATTGTTTCATCCGTGTCAAATTTTCAGTGGCCGTTGCTGTTTCCGTTTTTTGTGTTTCTGGATATAAAATAGCCTTCCTTTTCATACTTGCGTCAGAGAGAATTCTTCTTGATGTTATTATCGATATATTTGATGTCTAGGTGATTAAAAGAAAGCGTATACAAAAAAAATTCCTAAATATGAGCAGATAAAGATGTTTACGATAGACTGAATACTGGAGATAAAAAGTGTCCAGAATCGACGGTTACAATTTGAAAGAGGTGCAATCTCAATTTCCCTGATCCGACAAATATTTTGATTTTGTGATTCTAAGCCACACTCGATTTTCAGTAGTATGAACACTTGAAAAATAGTGCGGATTAGATTCGAAAATATACAGTATTATACATTTTTTTTTGCATTTTAAATCCTTTCCCAGTGCCACAATTTTGAACTGTTGTAACAGATCGAAGCGTTCTGTCAATATTCGGATCTTTTTCAATAAAAATTTATTATATCTATGATTGATTGATTGAATATTAACGTCACACTGTTCAGCTACACGAGGGCTTTTGGCGACGGACCACGTAATTTTGAACCATGGTCAAGTGACTTTATTATCTCTAACATATACTGAAATGTGATATAGAGTATAATTGATTTATTCGGCCATTCTCTTGTTCAGAGAACTTTTGAGTGTCGTTTTTTAAACTTTAACGATCAAATAATCGTTATTCTATAGAATACCCAGTTAAATAGTAGAATTCAATAATTTTATATACTTAAATTGACTTGTCTAGTTATCTCATGAAATACCTAGTAATTATGTGAAACAACGGATTTCACACTTTAATGTGTGTGGTAATACATATAAGTGTAATTACTTTTTATTTCACTTTCTTCAATACACACAACACAGTTAGATCTAATTGTTACGAGGCTTGGAATATAAATAAAAAAATCATTCGCTCTTATTTATGGATAATGACGTAAACATAAGATTTATCAGCTCATTTGTACTATACAAAATAAATTTCGTGATCACCAAAAGAGGTACGTCTTATAACCAATTTCACAAGTGGTAGTTATTTAAAAAGACAACCTTTTGAAAATCACAAACTACAGCTTCTGAAATTAAGAAAGCCATTTTTAAAATTCTGATTTAAAATGAGTGGGCGTGGTAACCTAGTTGTTATGGTCATGAACTCTTGGCCAAAGTGTCACAGAAATCTTATCCAGAGTAATTACGCGAAAAAATTGAAACTAATATAATACATAACTTATCTTAAATATGATAGTCATAATGCTTATTTTTGCTTTTGACAAAAAAAAGACCAATCACATGTTGCTTTTTGTGTCATTTGATATCAAAAGTTAATAAATGGCAACACATGGCTTTTTTCTTATTTTCTAGAATATGAAGTCGTGCTGTAACCAAATTTCAAATAAATTATTTGGGATTAAATCAATTTGCTAATTTATGCGTTAAATTCGCCAAATACTTAGTTTTATTTGCAATGAGTACTTATAATAGTAAGTTGTAGTTCTGTTCATTAATTTTGCTTCAATAATTCAATAACCGTAAAATCTGGGTCATAACACGCACTTTTAACACAAAAAGTAAGATCGAAACTTAAGGGTGTGCGTTCTACGCCGGATATAAAACGATACGTTTAAAAATAACAGAGATGAGCATAAAAAATTGTTTTACTTCTAGAAAAATCGAAACACCGATTTTTTAAAAGAAATCACATGTCTTTTGAACTAAAAGAGTTGTAGTTCTTGAAGTACACTATTTTTTTTAAATCAGGGAAAATACCTCGAATTAACGACTTAAAACATAAGAACATAGTGTACTAACATTTCAAATTTCTTCGTAAAAAAAGCGGGGGAGGTGCGTTGTACGGCGAATATACCTAAAAATTAAAAAATGCAGATTGGAAGTATAAGTGCATGTTGTACGTCAGATCTTACGGAAATTAATTAATTTTATAAATTTAAAAAAATCCGAAAAACAAATTTTGAATTTGTAAAGTATTGATAAATAATATTTATTTTAAGAATACGTTCTACCTATGAAAAACAGGAATAAAACGTCAATAAAATATTCATTTTTTCCATCCAACCCTATCACAATGCATTTTCATTGTTCCGCGATTAGAATTTCCTGATAAAAGAAACTTATCAAAAAATAGGAGCGATAAGCTTCTAAAACCTTCTCTGCTTGTTATTACGTATGAGCATCGTAACTTAAAATATTTCTTTTGTAGGATTACAAAGGCTTTTGTTAACAGCAATCAGTTTGAAGTTGATTAAAACATGTTTACATATCAGACAGACTCTTATACAAATATATAAATTAATATTTTTTCTCTCTGATTTTATAATATGAATAAAACTACAAGCTACCTCACTGATTTTGCATGTTTGGTCTTGATTTTGTTAAACGTATACACATCCGGGACACTGACGGATAATCTCGAAGAAGGAAACACAGTTGCCTCTCTTTTAAATGATTTGAAAGATGATATTACAGTTTTCGACGTGCAAGAATCTACTCTTAAAAAAACCGGTGAGTTTTGAACATAAATTGTGTTTATCTGAGGAAACTATTTGATGGATTTTTTGAGTTTTTAAATCAGTCATTTAAACAAGGTGATATATTTTATTCTCAAAATCATAACTAAAGTATCGTTTCATGAAAGTGAATTATTTTTGTCATTTTTTTAAAAAAACTTCCGTTTTTCAAAATAGAGCACAATTATCAATTGTAATACAGATGTAAGAGTGTTTTAGGTTTTGAATTATGTTTATATTGTATTACAATGCATTAATTATTTAGAATATTTATGGCTAATATCATACATTCTTATGCAAAAAAGAACACCAAAAAGTATTTGAACTCTTAGGTTTTATAAACCAAAAACTTTCGAAATTGTAATATATATCTATATATGTATATTTATAAATCCTGACAAAATAAGCTATAAAAGTAACTCATTATAGATATTAACACGTAATGCAAAATTTATTTTACGTATTTTATTTTTGTTTAATTTATTTTTATTCTTTGAATAATGTCCCTCAATTTTTTAAAAGAATATCTCAAAAGGTTTTTCTCATAAAAATATATATAATAGTACAATTATCTGTTCACGCATATTTTCCAAAATAAATTTGATGTAAAGTAAATATTAGCATTGTGGGGTATATTTTCACATTGTAACAAATGGTAATATTTATTATTTATTTATTGTAATGATTTAACCATTCATCCCAGCGTGTTAAAAATTGTAATTCTTTATTTCTCTCGTGCTTTATATTAATGATTTTATTAATGCTTTATATTAATGCTCGTGCTTTTATTTATATAAGTTAACTGTAATTTTAATTATGGGAAGTTCTGGAATTTTCGATGGCAATAGATAAGGAGATGGAATATTCAGTTTTGGGGGAAAAAAGTCTTGAGTTGCATGTGGCAAGAGTTGTTGACTTTTTTATTTTCCTGTTAAAACTGGCACCCAGACCCGTGACCTAAAACTTACGACCCCGTAGAAGCAGAAACAGCCGCTGTGACGAAACGCCGCAGAAAAATGAAAATTTAACTGGCTCTGTAAACCTTACTGTCCCGGAAGAAATTATTGGTATTGCTCCGCAATCCTTCTAAAGCAAGAGAAAATCCCTGGAAATCGAAAGAGACAATTTGAATCATCCTGACTTCAATTGTCTGAAGAAAAAAAAAAATCTATTTCCGGTTAAAAGTTTTTGCTATATTGTTTTGTGCATTTTTCATATACAAGTGATAGCAACCCTGCTACAGTGTGTTAGTGCTAGGGATAATTTTATCATTTTATTTCATTGATTTTTTGGTATTCTTATGCAATGATAGCTCTTAATTTTGCTGTATATTAATTTATTTCTTGTGAGATAACATTTCCTGATTAATATTTTATGAATTGCACATTAATAATTACTATTTTGCTTGATATTTTACTGATCTCCTATTGAATTTAGGTAGCATTACATGCCTGATTATTTTAGTTTTGTTTAGCACTTTCATTGCATTGAATATTTGTATCCTTACAACTGATGATTCCTAAATTTTCTTTATATTATTTTATTATTTGAATTAATGTTCCTTGTTAGTATTTTGAATATGTTACTAATTTATTTACCTATATATAAGCGTACGAATCTCGCGTTGAAAAAACTGGTTATCTTTTGAAGCGATCCACGGATCGATCCAATTTTTTTACTTCTTCATAAGACTGGAAGTGCTGGTCAGCCAGGCCGTGTGCCATTCGTCGAAACAAGTGATAATCCGAGGGAGCAAGGTCTGGAGAATACAGCGGGTGGGGTAGGACTTCTCATTTCAACGTTTCCAAGTATGTCTTGACCACTTTTGCAACATGGGGTCGAGCATTGTCATGCTGTAAAATCCCTCTATCATGTCTCTCGTTGTACTGCGGACGTTTGTCTTTCAATGCTCGGCTCAAACGCATTAATTGCGTTCGATAACGATCGCCTGTGATTGTTTCAGTCGGTTTTAATAACTGATAATACACTACGCCGAGCTGGTCCCACCAAATACTGAGCATGACCTTGGAACCGTGAATATTCGGTTTGGCCGTCGACGTGGAAGCATGGCCGGGATATCCCCATGATTTTCTGCGCATGGGATTATCGTAACGAACCCATGTTTCGTCCCCAGTCGCAATGCGATGCAGAAATCCCTTCCGTCTTTGCCTTGCAAGCAGCTATTCACAAGCAAACAAACGTCGTTCAACATCTCTCGGCTTCAACTCGTACGGCACCCAATTTCCTTGTTTCTGAATCATTCCCATGACTTTCAGGCGTTTTGAAATGGCTTGTTGCGTCACTCCCAATGATCCTGACAATTCTTGTTGCGTTTGACACGAGTCTTGATCAAGTAATGCCTCCAATTCTGCATCTTCGAAAACCTCTCTTCCACCGCCATGCTGGTCTTCGACTTCAAAATCACCGTTCTTGAAGCTTTGAAACCACTCTCGGCACGTTCTTTCACTATTATGGCCTCACTAAGGTATTTGAGAGCATTTGATGAGCCTCAGCCGCAGATTTCTTCATATTAAAGCAGAAAATTAAAACCTCCCGCAAATGATGAGAATTTGGCTCCTAAGATGACATGTTTAATCGAGAATAACTTTATGATGCACACACAAAGCGACTAATATTTCGATGGCGTTATGTTTACAAATACCTAAGCTTATTGTATGACATCTACGATCTATTTATTTCGACTTCCACTTACCGCTACAGCCATATATTGCAAAACGGCGGAAGCAAAGTTGTACACCTTTTAGTTTCTTCACATTTTATGGTTTTTGTAAACGCTTAATGAAGTTTTTGTCGACGCGACATCGACTGAGTAAGCGTCTGTGAATTAGTCGGTGAATGAATTTTTTCCCCCTAATGGGCTGCATAATGGCAAAGCCTTTGCAGACACGGAAAGTCTCCAAATGTGAGAGCTATTTCATGCTGGTACTATATAGTTGCGGCTCTCGCTGCCAAACTTTGACGCTTGAATTCTTATTATTTCAAGCTCTCGTCGGAGACAAAAAACTGCCGTGATTTCATTTTGCGGAGAGTACCAGAACTAAAATGATATTCCTATTTTATATGCCACATAATCATATGATAAATGTGCTTACGATTTCCACATTCAGAAAATCTATCAAATGCAGCCGGGATCGAACCCGCAACCTTCGGCTTTCGAAGTGGGCACGCTACCTGTTTCGTCCAATTTATAATAAAACAGATTAATTTAAATAATTCACACAACCACACAAAAATGCATTATAAATCTTCTTATTTTTTGTGTTGTCATTTACTTAAAACCATAAATCTTTTATCTCTACAAAATCGCTTCAATACAAGTTGATTTGTTTCATTTATTATTTTAAACTTCTTAGAGTTTTGAATTTATTTTTTTAAATATATTTATTAAATTACATCTCGAGGTTACGATATGAATCTTTGAAGTAAGACTCATTTCCAGGCCTTTCACTCTAATAAAATGATAAAACACTCAAATAAGACTCAGTGAGGCTTTCCAACTCACTCAGTGAGGCTTGCACCAGTATTCTTGTTTACTTTCCAATGGGGGTAACACAGGCTCCTAGAATTCTGTTGATTTCTGGAACTTACCTAATTTTCTCACTTATATCTTGATGAAGTTTCTGGCTTGAAATACCAGTACAGACGTTAGTGTGTCTGACATGGTTAAACACAAAATCCACACGTCATTGTTGTGGACAGGGCCGTTTTTAACCTCTCTGGTGCCCTAGGCACTTCACATTGTTGTGCTCCCTCTCACTTTTTCCAGAGTACCCTCTTCCCCCTCCTTCAGTTCTTACCTTGCCAGTTTTGGTTCGAGAGGGATTTTCCCTCAACTCTCTTACTCTTTTCCTTTTCTTTGTCTTCTTCATGGGGAGTCCTTCCATTATTCATCACCTATGGATCCGCCATGCCCTGGACTTTCAACCGGTAGCCTTAAGGAAAGAGAGTGACACGGTTCGATCACTCTTGTTCATTTTTCACTTTACGGTACCACGGTGACAACCCCCTCCACACACACACACACACCCTTTGTAAATAGGAACAGTAAATTAATAAAATCGCATGAGATTACAGTAAAGAGTATACATTATTGTATGAACTTATTTATTATTAACTTTTTAACTTGTTTATATCATTTAACTTGTTAATTATCTTTCTACCTTTTTACTTTTAGACATCCTAACAGTTGAGTCATGGTCATTGTACTAGTGTAACAAAGGTTTTCTTCAAGCTTTATAATTGCAAAATCATTAATGGTATCATTATAAGCAATTCCCCTAGAAAAATTCCTGTGTGTGCCACTGATTCGACATAATGCAATTTTAATTTCATCAATATACCTCTTGAACTATCTGAAGTGTCTCAAACCTCAGGGTGAAAAATATTTCAAGAAATAGTTATTTCATAAATATTTAAATTGATATTAGTAATTTTTTGCTAGAATTACTTTATGTTCTATGTTAAAAATGGCTGTAAAATGTGATTAAGTGTAATTATCTTAAAACCTGTGGTTTGTTACGCTCTAAAGGGTTCGTAACATTAAAAATTTCATTGAATTTTATTAGATTTTCTTAGCGATATCCTATTTTTCATGCACAAATCCTCGTGAAAATTTCATTCTTCAAAAAACTATCATTTAAAAAGTACTTTTATATGAAGAATATATTATAGAAAAGCAACTTTTTTAAAATTCTCCAGTTTTCGGTATTATTTCTTCTTCTTCCACAACACTTATTTTTCTTTTTTTTCTAATGGCCCTAACATCTATCACCTAAAAAAAATAATTTCAATCTGGTCGGATATCTCAGCTCAAATACATAGTATGCTTGCTGCCAGTTCGCTTTAGAAAACATTAAAAATAATCTGAGCCGATCATTTCTACAAAGAAGCCTGAGAGCAAGAAACCATTTAAATCCTAAATGTTTTGCAAAGTTAAAAAAAATTACAAGCACGAATTGGTAGTACTACTAAAGCATATTTATTTAGTTCGGGATTTGGGTTTTCTAGTGCATTAATTATTTCAGAAAAATTACAATTTTTTGCAATTTCTATTTCGATGTTTAATATAGCAAGTGCATTTCCCCTGTTACTTATCCCGTATTATAGGGTATCGTGAGCAAGTTTTTAATTGTTTTTCCAGTAAAAATGTGTTGAATTGCAATTGCTAATCTCGAAACAAAGAAAAAAATTACTGGACATTACTAACCAAGGAAATTTAAAGTCAAACTTAACTAAATTGATGCTAAATATTAAAAGTTTGTTACTAAAGCGTCATAAAAGCATTTGTTTTTGCTTTCTTATTCTGTGTAACAGGTACTAAATTTTAATTGGAATCTAATAAGCATTTAAAATTAATATGCATTGTTTAAAGATTTTCACACTACACATCACTACAGATAGAAAAGTAAATGTTTTTAAAGTAGCACCGAGTTACCACAATATAGCAGCTGTCAAAAACACATTTGAAGTTCATGAATTTACAAAAATTCAATATTAAGTAAGCAAGAGTCTACCCCAAATTGAAAAAAATGACAAGTTTGAGAACCTCTGTTCACTAATCTATGATGCTCACGTACTATTTCTTATTTCACACACACACACATAACTTAATACAAATACTTATATACTAATTTAAACTGTACAAAATGTATATTGTTACAGATACTCAGTTACTCTTCAATAAACTTGCAAATTTTCTGCCATTAAATTAATTTTTACGTAGAAATTTTTGATAATTCCAAAACAGCCTGTTTTTACTGTGAATATTTCAAAATATTAATTTTTCCTAATGTTATTCATTAAACTCCTCTTCAGTATGATTGTTAGAGGAATATCTAAAATTTTAATTTTACAATTTCTTTGTCATTTGGTTAAATCGTTTAACAATGTTCGTAGGTTTATGCATGAATTTTTTTCAAATTTAATGAAAATTTATGCTATAAAACTTGTGCAGGAATATTTTATCTTTGTATGATTGAAAAGTTACATCGTATTCATACTTTACAAAAGATTGTATCATTTTTTTAAGAATTGTTATTCAACTTTTTTTAAAAAATAAAAGAATACTATGCAGATATAAAGCTTGACAAGAATTGCTTTTTTTTCATAAATGTGCATCACGTACTGTTCCATAACGTACATAAAGTACATTAAAAAAATTTTGTAATTTTTTCATTTTTTGGCTTACATTTAAGATATTAAGATTGTAAATTGTTCGAAGAATTGTTGTGCATCAGTTGATTTTTTTTTCAATAATACTTTACAGCAATGAAAAAGTAAGATATTGTGTAAATAAAATGAAAAAATCTCAAAAATGATTTTTTTTCTGTGATCTGAAGTAAATTTCAAATGCTTTACGATATGGGTAGGGTATTCCAGAGTAATATATTTCTTTAAAAAAAAAGAAAGAAAAATTTTAATACAAATGTTTGTATTTCAGTAGCCAAATGTTCATGGAATAATCTGATTACGATAAATTTGAATTTTTAAAACTTTGTATGACACAATTAAGTGAATGAGTGAATATTAACGGCGCACTGTCCAGCTACACGAGGGCTTCTGGCTTCGGACCTAGTAATTTTTGTATGACACCAGACAAATGTGGTTGTTACTTATGCCACCTGATCGACAGTGACATCAGATCAAGGTCCACGAAATTCATCACGATGAAGGGCTAAATTTTTACGCCTGTCGTTAGTCTTAGCTTTGAGCCCCATGCAGGTGACAGTACGATTTTACTCGGTTCCACCCCAATTTTAAGGAAAACACTCTGTGAAATGTCGGCGGTCTCCCACCTCTCTTCCCTTTCCCCTAAATTCACGAGAGGACTTGCGGTTTGACGGCTATTTAGAGTATCCCCATGCCGGGAAGGCACTATGCATTTACAAATATTCCGACCTTCGCCGGGATTCGAACCCAGACCCTACGGCAACGCCGTCAGCGTCACTAACCACTATACCGGATGGGTGGCACAAGACGCATAAACGGTATTATATCAGAATATGAATTTTACAAATATAAATCAGATTAAGTTGCATAAAATTCCCGGGTGCAAGGTTAAATCAGCCTTTCATCCCTACTGCACTGGGTCTATAAATGAATGCCAAGCTTGCTTGGGGACTTAGACATTGGGTTTCAGACTGACCGCATGGTCGGAACGTCTGCTCATGCACCTCAGCGCCCAGTGGTCACGTATACTAGGATGGGCACAGTAAGCCCTGGCTTTCACAGGGTGTTGCGCATTTGAGTTTAAGTTGCATAAAACATAAATGAAATTGTCAACAAAGAATAATTCTACAAAACTAAGGCAAAAAAATTACATATTATAACCAGCCTTTCTATCATTTACTCATGTTATAAACATTAATTTACAATCAATTTTTGTTTCCTTATTTATTATGAACGTTAATCTTTCTGTTTCTGAAATCTATTTTTTTTTGTAGTATTATTCGAATCAAGAATATTGTATTGAATTTTTGTTATTTTTTATAAAAAAAAATTCAGAGATAATTTATAAAGTAAAGTGAATGCGATTCTAGAACGGAAATCGGTAGGCTTTCAAGAAAGAACCACTTGTTAGTGAAACAAGATATCGAAAGTATCAGACACCTACTTGATATGCGTTTCAAGGGAAAAGGTCCCCCCATCCCAGCAACAGTCGCGTTCAGGACTGTCGTGCTCCATTTAATATTTTTTATATTATTTAAATAAAGCTTTACAGGCATTAACATTTTCCATTCCATCAAAAATGAAGACATATTGTAGATATTTCTGATTTATTTATTTATTTTTATTTCTGTAGCTCAATGCAAGTGCGATCAGTGTCAAAATATCAATGCTAGGAAGTAGTTTCGTGAAAAAAACTTCCACACCAGTACTACCTAAAGAATTATATTCTGAAATTTCATATTTATACTAATAATTAATTTTTATACAACTGTTCTTGCATAGAAAAGTGTGTTTTGCGGAAATGTATTCAAGCAAAGGAAACAAGTACTGATGCATATTAATCAGCATAAAAAAGTATTATAAAAGTTCTTTGAAATACATATATATATAAATGTAGACGAAAGTGTTAAAATTAGCTGAGGTAACACGGAAAATTTACAAAAAAAATTAATTTTTTTTAAATAGATTTCATTAAGCTGAACAGGAAAGCAAAATATAAACGTATGCTTTGATTTTTATTTTAATATGATTAATATTTGTACAGTTTTTAAGTCTCAAGGGGAAATACGAAATAAATCAAAAGTGAAGTCATAATTACCGTTTGCAGTTTTAAAGGAATGAAGTGCAATTGATTTATTGAATATTAACGTCGCACTGTTCAGCTACACAAGGGCTTTTGGCGACGGACCACGTAATTTTGAGCCATGGTCAAGTGACGTGAACGACACCTGAGCTGGCATCCCCTCTCCTAACTACCACACCACACCAACAGCAGGAAGTTTCAGCTCTCGACAGATTTAATGCGTATCGCTGCACTACACGGCGGGTCTTTAGTGGTACTGGGCTCTAATTCGTGACAAGGCAAGCCAGGATCTGATACCTATACCACTCGGCTACCACGGTCACGAAGTGGAGTTGAAGGAATTGTGTGTGTGCTGATTTAAAATTGCGTCAACTCTCTTTCTCCTTGAAAAAGAGTGATTTTCTGAAGGGTCATTTCAACTTTCTTTTTTTAGCCCTTAAACAGGTCATAAAATAAGAAATGTGTTTCTGTCGTTTCTGTTGGGGGACGTTGCAGGAACTTTTTCCCACGGCGGTATTTTTACGAATAAAATAGACTTGCCTGCTTTAGGAATAATTCGAATATTGTCACTGATTTTCTAAAAACTTTGTTAACAGGAAACAATTTACTAAACGAGTAATTGTCTTGAGCCATTCTAATGTTTAAATATATTAGTAAATACAGAAAAATTTTTAATACATATTTATAAAAAAAAAGAAAGGAAAAAGTATTTTTTTTTAGTTAACATATTTAATTTAACAAAGATGGAGTAGTCTGAAGAGCTACAAACGTCCCTTAAAGCACAGAGTAAAAAAAGCAAACCTGCACAAAATATTTCGCAGCTTGGATTGATGAGTCTTATTGACGCGATAATTTAATAATAAAACTAGCAAACTGAAGCCATGGAATCATTTTTTTGAGAAGGGTTAAATTTTTTTTTTAAAAAAAAAGATCAAAATTGTTGAGGCGTAATCTTTATGCTAAAGATTAAAAATCTGCTGGTTTATGGGGAGTGGGAGGGGGAATTGAACCCTTCGTCCTTGTGAATAGATATCCTGCTTAGAATCTAAAGGAATTTATGCTACCGAAAGAGTGTTGTAGATTGCGATAAAGGAGTTCTCAAACTTTCAATATTTGCGATCCAATTTTCAGTCATAATTTTCGTCGCGCCCCCTTCTTACAATAAAAATGTATTGAATGCAGTTATAGAGTACTTTTTGATGGTAAAACCATGATACAATACCACTTTAATTATGAAAACCGTACTAATTATCAAGACAAACATTAAGTTTTGTATATATATGACAAGCCCAAGAGAGTCACTAGTAATTGCTAAACTTGTTTTTAAGTGAATTTTGATAAATTAATTATGAAATACTTTGTGCAGTTTTGATACATTTATAATTAGTGTGTATTATATCAGTGTGAACATGTGTTCTTCATTTTTTCTTATATAAGAATGTATTTTACTTTGTAATTATTTTAAATTGTAAATTATTTTATTAAACTGTTAATTATTTTAAATCTTTTATTTTCGATTTTTCGCGATATGCACGCCCTCCTCCCCCTCCAAGTAGGGTTATTACACCCTTCTAGGGGGGCGTGCTCCACAGTTTGAGAAACGCTGCGGTAAAGGTTTTATTTCGAGTTTTTAGAACAATTTAAAAACAGTATACAAAAAACAAAATATGATTTGAGGAAGAAAGGCTAAGCGATTTATATAATAATTTGGCTTATAGCGAAATGAAGGTTTGATAACTTAGATATAAAAATGAAAGAGAATTTATATATATATAATATTAGCTTTTTAATAAATACTAGGCAGATTTACTTTTTTTGTAATTTTGATTTTTTTGTTTCTCTTTTTTTTACCCTCCAATTTTTTGCGCCCCCAAATCTCTTGCAGCCTAGGCATGTGCCTATCGTGCCTAAGCGTAAGAGTGGGCCTGGTTGAGGATAGCTGTAAGAATTTATGTGCTCACTTCGACATACATGACTTGATTAAATCTCATGATAGTGCATTAACATCTTTATATTTCTGTTCACAGTAATTCAGTGTAGTAATGACGTCGACTGCTACCATGCTGGCAAGTGCACAGAGTTGGAGGATGGTCTGAAAGTGTGCGAGTGCAGAAATGGCACAAGCGGGGCCCTGTGCCAGACTGTGGACGAATGCGTCGCCGATCCTGACAAATGCGGTAACGGCACGGACGTTAAGTGCGTTTTTGATATAATACAAGAAGAAGCAATTTGCAAGTGTGATAACGCTTCAAAACAGTTTGATTATTATACAGAGACTTGCATGGGTAAGTTTCTCAAAAGAGAAAACACAAACCGGAAATCTTTTTCATATAGAAATTTCTTACATTAGCAATATAGTGAACTTGACGACATTGCTTAGGCAAAAAGTAATTAAAACTACTGAAACATTGATTGTGAATGCTTTGTTTTCTAGTATTTAGCTAACATAATAAAACCCACAACTCTGAATTCTGTTTTTATACTGACACTCTGTATGAAAAGAAAAACTTATATACAATAGTTATTTGTTCTAAGACAATGGAATACATACTATACAAAAATCCTAGAAAAGTAGTTCAATAAAAACTTATCTTCAAACGTAACTTTGAAATGAAATTTCAATGAATTTAATGAAAAATTCAGTATTTATATTAATTGGATAGGTCTAGAGAAACACGATTCACAAAAAATAACTTACCTTCCAATAATATTTTAGGAAAATAGAATAATAACACTAAGAAACTCTAAATAATTACTTGCGAGATTTATTTATTTCTTAAAATTTGTGTTGAACCATTGAATGCTATTTGTATAATAGAATGGTTTGAAAAATTAAAACTCACACAAACTAGGGGTTTTTGATACTCTCTATTAAAAGAATGAAAATATAGGTAAACAGTGTGATTTCTATAAAGGATCACAAATAACACAGTGACTTGCCTGCTTCGTTATTAGTGAGAAACATGATACTTAAGTCTTTAGCTAGAGTTTAGTCTATCTTTGAAAAATCAACACCAGAGTAAATTAAATACGGGATAGCTGCTATCTTGATTTAGCAAAACAGTCGTCTTCTAATTACGGAATTCATTTCATACACTCTTTGAGCGTTTCCTGGAGAGGCAGCACTTGCATCCATAACATTTCTATGACGCCAACTAATTGTTCCTAGTAAGTTTGTAATTAATTACCTTCGCAAGCTTCAAACGTTGTACTAATCGTAGCATGAAATAAAATGCACTCGAAGAAAATAAACGATAAAGCTTTAACATTTATTTATTTTTCTTCTACATTAACGGAATAGTTTTTCTCTGTTTCATTAACATATCTATGATTTTTCAGATCTTTAAAATACATTCGTTTTTAAAAGAATAATTTTAAAGGCCGAATAGTAGAAACAACATAACTGAATTTTTTTCACCTCTTCAAACGCATTTCATTTCCTTCAGATAAATTGAATATTCTGATATTTTGAAAGATAATTAGACATTTCACAGAATTAGCATCACTTTCACTAATTCAAAATGACTAGTTTATAAATGTTTTGAAGAGAAAGTTTAAAAAAACCGATTAAGATATATTTATAAGGAATTCTAAGCAGTTAATCGGATCATCACTTAGAGTATTATAGCTAATACAATTTTATCAGAATTTGTTCAAACTGTGAAGCCTTCATAAGATTAATTCATATTTATTAATTTCTTTAATCTCATGTTTTTAACAACTAAATTTAAATATCGAAATAACTGACATTTCTTAGAAGATTTATTGTATGTTTTATTAACGTCGCGCTTAGAAGCAAAACGAATGCTTCTGGTAATAAATCTCATCATTTTAAACGGCTTCAAGTGATACCACTTGAGCTCGAATCCTTCCCTAACTTCTAGACTAGGGATGGACAGACTTTTCCAGTTTACGGACTACTTCTAAAAATTTTAAGATGTTTCAGTCATCCAAGTGTGGTCATTCAGTATTAAAATTGTATGTTTTCTTTTATTAAACCTTTTATTCGACCCCTCTTTTAAACTATGACAGATTACTATTTTTACTACAAAAACACAACTAGCACAAAATTGTCAAGATGAATACTTAAACAACTGTGACCGACTACATAAGACAGTAGAGAGAGTGGACGTATTCAATGCAGTGAGCAGAGAACATACTTAAGCCGATGTATGTGCTTAATTTGTTCGATGCCGAGTTCCACGTCATGGCAAGACATAACATCAGCACGATAACCCAATTCTGTGAAAGCACAGGTGCAGGAGGATATCTCAATAGCTAATACCGTGCTATTGCGGGAAGAGCTAATCAACAACATTTATTCTCACCTTCAATCAACGTGTAGGGAAAATTCATTTATACGGCTGGCATCGCAGTGAGTGCATTTTTTCCCTACAGAGACAGTAAACGTGTGAAGTGTCGTCCTGCGCTTCCAATGAAGGTGCATGTGTCGTCCACACATTTATCGAATCATTTGCTTGAGTAAACACAGTCGCATCAAATGTGAAAAGCAGATTCTCTAGTCTAAATCGTATCGGTGTCCCATAAATATGTTTCTTTTAGTATGCGTGTCTAGGTCTTAGTAAAGACGTCACCTCAAAATGTCTAGAAATGGGCATTCGATTTAATGCCCATTTCTGAGCTAGGCCAATCCAATGGAAGACTATGAACTTCTACATAATTAATGTACATCATCCCCATCACCTCTACGAGTATATTATTTCGAAAAGAGATAGGCAGAAAAATGGCGATACAAACATACTTAATTCAACTCAGAAGTCTTCTCATCCTGACCGTTTACCACTGTTTTGTATGGGTGTAAATTCCATTGGAGGATATTTCCATCTGGAGCTTTTTTAATACCCAACCCAGAAGGAAATCTCTACATTTCGTGCAAGTTGCTTGTTTAATTTCAACAGACTCCATTGAAAATTCTTGTACCGACAACAGAGGTCCCTCTTCGGGATAACATGGCCTCAAACCGAATCGCTACATCTATATGCATTATGCGTCAGAGTAAAGCTAGAAAAGTTCATATAAACTATCAAGTTAGCCTCGAAAAATCTTTAAAATAATTTTTTTAAGTTCTTATTTTGTGTTTCTTTCTTTCTTTTTTCTTTTTTTTTTGTTTTGTTTTTGAACATTGATTTCCTGTTGGTTGGCGTGTAGAATTCCTGTGTAGAATTTTGGAGAGTTGGTGCCAGCTCAAATGTTATTCTTGTTACTTGACTATTCTTAAAATTCCGACATCTATCACTAACGTTCCTTTGTAGTGGGACTCTAATAAACACTTACTTACTTGAACAATGATATGATTTAATATTATTTTTAGATTTGTCTCAAGAATTTTCTGTTCATTTTGTTATATTTTTTAGCAATCGAAAACCATTGTAACTTCTTCAGACCTGACATATTTTACATAACAATAGGAAACTTCGGTACTTTGATTTGTTTAATAGTATCAATCAGAAGTACACACGCACACACAAATGCTAGGAAAAGCTCAGATTTTTATAACTAGTTCTGTATGCATATGCGCACCTCAGGTCTTAGTTGGAAGAATAAAAACATCCAATTCCTTTCCAATTACATTTATTTTAATAAATCTTTTTTAAAAAGGGAAGAAATGCATGATAATTTAGTTTTCAAAACATTTAATTTTTGTAAGCAAAGGTTTTGCTTTTAATATATAACACGAGTTCTAGATTTGTAATTTTCATACCTACATTTTAAAGCAAATATTTCTGTCATAAATGGAAGGAAATGTCCTATTCTATCATATGGAGCATCGGATAAAAGTTGTGGCCCAGATTTTAGTTCACAGGGGTGTTCATTATAATATCTGGTGTTACACTTCTGTAGTTGTTTTACTTATTCCCTTTTCGTCTTCATTTTCAATAAATATACATCAACCTCGTTAGGCGCAAAACTACATCACAATTCCTTTCACTTGAATCATCAGGAATACAATCACTTTGACTGATAATTTCCTCTATTTATTTCCAAATTAAATATTTCAAATCAGAATGTAACAATAATTATAGTAAGTTTCTTAAAATATATGAGTATAAATTAAAACTTAGATAGAGTAGAAAGTTTTTAAAAATTTATGGCCATTTAAAAAAAACTAAATAAATCCCGAATTAGCTCGAAATATGACGATAAAAGCAAATTTCTATGTAAATTTTATATATTTCTAAATTTTTCTTAATTTTTTTACTAAAATATAAACATTATGATAGATAGATATACTTAAAATTGAGTTTATTACTACAAATCACACAACAAATTAAGCCCGTCATCATCATAAAAAATAACATCACACGCAAAATTTAGCTTGAATCTCATTTGCATCTGGAACCGAATAAGAACCGGAGGAGTACAAACGGGCACCTCAAAAGTTTCTTGTAATTAGAATACTACAATAGTGGGATAATTATATGATATATCAACTCTTGGAAATGATCTACATCAATTAAAAAGTATCAAGTTCAAGAGTTTTCATTATATGTTAAAAATAGTTCCCTTTTTCGGCTTCTTATGGAATCGGCTATTGTTAATTTGTGAGTTGAAAATCTTAAGGAAAAAAATACAAGTATCCCCATCTGGTGGTAAAACTGAAAGGCGTGAACTTGCAGAAAAGATAAACTTCGATCTCCATTGGTTGTTTTCGTCTTTTAATAATATACGAAGTTAAAACAGCAAGAACATATATGGTTACGTTGGGTCTGAAGAGTGTTTCTTTCTTCAAAAAAATGTCAGATCGTCTCTGTTGAAGCCAGTCATATTTGATCATAATTATGTTATATGGGAAAGGTAGGAAATACTACAACATTCGATGAGTCTTAGAATTAACATCGCATTTTTCATTCAATTTCATGGGATGCGTAGGCCCCATTGATAACCTAACCTATGAAATAACAAATATTTTTTCCCTACAGTTCCCTGCAAAACTTTTTCCAACTGTACACCGAATGGTTACTGCTTTAAAAATGAAAAATCGAAACTTTCCAAGTATTCCTTCTGCAGATGCAAGCCTGGTGCAAGAGGAGATTTTTGTGAAATCATTGACCAATGTCAGAGCAAGGAAGTGGACTGCGGGTCGGACCCTGGAGTAGTCTGCACACTAGGGAAAAACGGACAAGCGTATTGCAAATGCAAGGACACTAAACAAGGCTTTGATTATGACAATAAGATCTGCAAAAGTAAGTTATAAGTAATAATTTTTGCTCGAATTTTCGGTATTTCCTCATTGGCGTGTTATTGTTCGTCGCCACGTCCACTAGAGTGAAGAATAAAAATATAATATAAGATGAATTAAATTGGCAATATAAAAAAAAGAGTTTTAAAGGTTAACATATTAGTTATATTTATAAAAGACGAAAAGACGCTACATCATATAGATAGATTATATCCAGTAAGACTCTAAATAGCGGCGATCGGTCAGTGTAAGAAGTTTATCGTCTGCTATTGTCGAATTATGCGCACACATGCGGCCGATCGGACTAGACCCAGAAAATCTCGGAGAGTGTTCCAATCCATGGATGAACAATTTATTACATTCTGATGGGTAGTTTCGTAATAATAAGCCATTACTTTTGGATACTTTAAGCCCGGACACCCTTTATTTCATATCCTAAGAACATTGCGGGAATTTTTACTAAAGAATTAAATTTTTATTTAGCTCGTAAAAACAATTCTGAAAATATCTTGATTCTAAATGGTTTTTATAACAAAAATATGTGTTAGTGGTTGTCTATCTCTTCGGGATTTATTGAATTAAATAATTCCTTTTTTTAATACTAACGATAGTTGATAATTCATATTTTGCTACATGTGTTGTAAATTATTAAACTATACAGAATAAATTCCTTCGAGTAATAAGAAATGTAAGCAATAAGTAAAAATCAACTCATTGATTTTAACATGGTTCGTAATATGTGACAGCAATCAAAGCATTTATCAAACTGAAAAAAGGAATACTTGTTATTGACCTGTAATCTTAGTAGGCAGGATTTTCAGAGCACGTTTTTTTCTCGATTTAACTTATTTAATGTCAGAATATTTAGCAAATACTTTTTCCTAAGCATTCCAAGGAAAGAAACTATTTAAAGAACATTTCAAAGACCATGTTATGGAATTGCACGGTTGTTTTAAAAATTATTTTAATTTGTTTTTGTTTTTTTACCAACGTTACTTATTTAAATCAATATATTCCCACAATCGGGGTGGTTGTTATGGATTAAAAACCATTTTCTTTGACATCTCGTCCTAAATTTTCCAAATAGCACCCCTCTCCCAACACTCGTACCACACTCATCTGATGGAAAAATAAATTTAACTTCGACTCAATAAATTAACTTCAATAAATTTAACTTTGACTTCATTAGTCTCTTTACACGACTAGTATTTAAAGGATTTGAACCTATTATTCGACTGAAATTTATTGCCTTCAAGCTCAATTCCGTGGTTGTGGTCTCGAACTCAAGACGGGGGTGTCCCAGTGTAGGGAAGCTGATGAAAATCTGTCGGGGATCAAAGTCCTCCCATTGACATGGAAAGGGATGTCAGCTCCGATGTCGTCCACGTCACATGACCATGATTCAAAATTACAAGGTCCGTCGCCAATAGCCCTCCTGTTGCTTTAAGGTGCGATGTTAATATAACTCTCACTAACTCAAATTCAATGCTATAACCCAGTGATACTCAACCACCGAGCCTTTTTAACACGCTTTTTTAAGTTTCACTTGTATATAATGGAATCTTTGAACTCGATTTTTACCCACTTTAAAAGGTCAGATAACCTCGAAATTTTGCACACTTATCAAGGGCCGATGACAATACAATAATTTCATAATTGCGTGTCATTATCCTGATCTTGATCCTCAGGAATAAGGATTTTGAGATTTGGCGACTAATTGCATGCACCGTTTAAAGATTTGGCGACTAATTCCAGATCCCCTTTCCAGATTTGGCGACTAAAAGATTGTTACAACCCTATAATAGTGAAAATGTGTGTGTGTGTGTGTTTGCATCAGCCATTTCTTACCATAATATAAACAGTTTTTCTGAAAATGGAAATAAAAAAATAAACAAAAGACTCGTGCAACTGGAAAAAAATATTTACGGTTAGTGATAACAGACAATAGTGGAGTATCGACAACTTTATGGGTAGAACTAATTTTTAACTACCTTTCATATACTGTAAGCGAAAAATATTCGAGGAAAATATATAGTTTCAAGACTATTTTGTAGTGAAAAACAAACATGGATCAGTTATTGTTTGATTTGTCACAAAATTATACTGTATTTAAAAAATACCAAAATAAACAGGAATCATTCAATAACACTTTTACTCGAAGATATCTTTCAAGAGTTGATGAATAGGTTTTCTTGATTAATCTTTGCAACAACAAAAAAGCGTTTTGCCAGTGGTAATATCACAGCGTTAACAAAGACATCCTATGGAAATTTGTTGTATTATTGGTAATCATGTGAAACCGTTTACTGATGCAGATATTGTGAAGAAGTGTTTCTTAAATGTTTCTAATTTAATATTAGTGACAAAAATAAAAAAAATATATAAAAAGTTTGTATTAAAAAAAGCAAAACAGGAGCTATAATGTTTTGATCAATTTTCCATATTTTAAATTTCCCATATTATCTTGGTCTTAAAGCATCCCCCTATTTATCCTCCTGTTGTGGCCCGCGTGAAATAATTAACATAGGTATGCGGCCCAACAGAAAAAAAAGTTTGAGTATACCTAGTATAACTCCTTGGTTACTGTGATTTTAATAAACCTTTTAGCAAATATTTTTCAACAAACTTTTTTCATTGAATTTTTTTTTTTATCAAGGTAAAAAATTAGAAAAAATATCACATACTTAGTACACATTCATTTGAATTATAAAATAAAATCACATCAAAGAGAAGCATAATTATTTGTACGTCTACAAATATAGTTTTAAAATTAATTTATTACCAAATTATTCATAATATTATCAAGATGAACTCTGAAGCCCATGTTAAGGAAATTAAATAGTTCCACGCATTAACTTTTACGTTCAAAATCTCGAATATACTTGACAGTTATTTTTTTTATTTATTATTCTGCTTTATTTAAATATCAAATAAATTCTAATTAAATATATCTGAAACGAGTTCATTACAATTATTTATTTATTTGCAGATTGTAACTGTGGAGAAGGGTTTGTGTCCTGCAAATTCGAAAATGGAACAAAGTTCTGTGATTGTAATTGGAGATACAAACAACGTTTCTCTGAATGTGCCGGTAAGTTTATCCCTTTACATACGTTAATTTTAATACTAAAACTTAATGCAAAGCATTTTAATGCATAACAAAAAAATTTTTTTTTTATCTAAAACATCTAGAAACATCACATCTGTTTGTAAATTCAAAAAAGTTCAATCTCTCTCTCTGTGTGTCTTTCTCGATTTTCTTTTATTTAAAACTCCTAAAACCTATTCAAAAATTAAAAATTTCTGAAGAAAAATAAGTTTAAAATTCTTAAATTAAATTTTAAATTATAATGATAAGAACATAAAAAGAAGGATGGTAAATATAAGTTTGTCGTTTTAATATGCAATATAAAAATATGAACTGATTAAGATAATTTTTAAAATTATTTTTAAAGTAAATACATTTTCTGTACCTAATAAAGTCATTATCACAGCAAAAAGAGCCAAATTGTTAGGCTAATAGCAATGAAATATAATTTTCATCCTGACTCATGAGGAGATAGTTTTGATTTTTATTATACGTCATGAAAAGATGATGATTATTAATCCTAGTGTTGCCATACCAAAGACAGTAATATCTCAAAAATTGAAGATTTCGTTACTAATATCTAAAAAAATAATGCACTGCAAAATTTGATACATATTTATCTTATAAACAGTACAAAATCCTTCCCTAGAACTTCTCTTATACGCGCGTAACCATGATACTGCTCAAACATTCCAAAGTGGAATTAGAGCCTGGATTTTTCCCTGCTGCTGTTGAATCGAAATATATCATCATATACTACGTTAAATTTTTATTTAGAAGCAAAAACATTTTACCTAGGTCTGCTTTGAGGTCTCAAAACAAATACTTTCATATAATTTAGTCCTTTTTCTTTCTCTTTAATACGAGCATCGACTCCCTGTGATGTACTGGCGGGTTTTTTTTATTTTGTATTTTTCCTCCTTTTTTTTTGTCTAACCAATGTTTACCTTTTTCTTTTTCTTCCTTTAATGTACATTTGTGGCAACATTTCTAAAGTTTATTTATTTTCTAGAAAAACACAAAACGAGTGTTAGTCACGCCAGTAACTCTCGAGGGGATATAGAAACGATTGTTAATCGAAAATCAAATCAATTCGCGTGTGTTGGCACAGCTTGGTGAAATATGAACCTTATGCCAATAAAAAAAGAATCAGCCCCAGTCAAGTTGCATTCACTTGTATGTTTAAGATATTGTCTGAAAAAAATACTGTAAAAACACCTTTTAAGCAAAGACCTGACATTAATGTCCTATACTTTATCCTTAAATATACAAAAATTTGTGTTTATCAAAGACATTGTAATCGAGACGATCATGTGAAGCATTTATCTTCTCTGTAACCATAGCAACAAGTTAAATAATTTTTTAAAGCGTTCACATCTGAAAAATGAGCTATCCGTGAGGTTTGTCCTCTCTAACTCAGGTTTTTTCCATTCATTCAAACTGGCACTTTGAGCTAGAACCACTCAATGCCGAAAATGAATGCCACTACTAAGTAGCATGTGTGATAGAGAACTCAGTGAGATCGAGAACAGCTGATATGTGGACAATATTGCCTCGATATTGAGTTCCTGAAATGTAATCGCTTATTCCTGAATTATCGCCCGGAAATTTAGTTATTCGCAGCTTTAGAGAGATTTCTGTTTGACGAATTTCAGAGGTTGCATCTCATTTTAGATAAGTATCCGTCATTTCTTATTATTCAATTTTGTCTTGTCAACATATCATGTACTTTGTTTCTAACGCTTAAATTAAAAAAAGGGAATTATTGTGAATATCATCTGTTGGTTATCATTTCATTCTTTCTCTCAATCACTACTGCTTTCGAATTCTCTGGGAGCCTTAACAATCAGCAAGATCTTCTCTTTCGAGGAGAAGGTGATGGTACATAACAGTTTTTTTTAAAAAAAAATAAGTATAACTACGTTTTTTGTGTAACGTGATTTGTTTTCCTACAGTATGTGACTGCGGGTATAATTCGTACAATTGTTCCTTCAACGCTGCTGGTGAAAAGAAATGCAACTGTAAGCCTTATTATATCGAGAGCAAATCTGGACAATGCATAGGTGAGTGAATCTACTAAACTTTTGTACATTAAAAAACTATTCAATTAATCCTTAAGCACTAATGTACAACGTTCAAAAACAGGATGTCCCTAATAAATTTTTCAATTTTCTTCGCAGCTACAGGGAACGAATATTAGTTTTAATAGCTCTCAGATGTACTTAAATTATGATATTACACTTTAATTAACGTAATTAATATAGCTAATTGGCTTCTAAAAATCAATTTCTCAATAAAAGAAGCATTTTTTCATACATGTGATTTTTCTTCTTGAACTCAGCTCAAAATTTCTTACTTCCCGATTTTCTTTCCCGATAAGTTACTGAGAGTGTAAGAATGAATCTTCAAAAATACTGATGGAACTAATCCAATATTTGATGATATGTACTTCAAATATGAACACTTCATCTTCTCTCTCTCCCAGAATTTCGAAAACATAAAAAAATCAAAAAAAAGTAATAGGACTGTAAAAGGTGCATGTGGTATGATGTCAGAAGGCTTAGATATTTGGTGTTTTCATACTTTTACTTAACTTAACTCAATGGCACAACAGCCTATTAGGACCAAAGCCTACTGTGCCCACAACTTAGTATACGTGATCTCGGGGCCCTGAGGAGCATGAGCAGATGCTCCGGTCAAGTGGTCAGTCTGACGTGAACCCCCCAGTGTTAACTTCCCAATCAAGCTTGGTACTCATTCATCGACCCATCAAAGGAATCGAAATGGGTCGAATCCTTCGAACAAATCGAATGGGTTTCTTAATGAGCCGATTAAATCAGATTTGATTATGAAGTAAAATATAGGCAAACAAGCTTCAAAATATTTGAATCTTTTAGAAAACCCCTTCTTGAGTGTTTCGACGTAGATTTGATGTTCGTCTTTGAATATGGTCGATGTATTTTCAAACATTTGGGAACTATTTATAGGTATTAGTATTAATATCACGGGGAAATGAACTTAATTTTGTAGCAAAACTTTTCCAATAATAAAAAAGTTCGAGTACTGTTTGACCCTTTCCTTGTAATTGTAAGTTTAATTCATTACAATGTTTAATATCTATCAATTACATAAGTTTGCATAATCTTTTCTAATCGTTTAATTCCGAAAAATGCTGCTCATTCTCTTTAAGAAAATTTTTATGTGCTCCATGCAAGACACAAACTTATTTAAGACATCATTACGACATAGGCAATGAACATGGTTGAGAGAGAATAAGGGAAGATCCCCATATTCACTTTCCATTTCTTCTGAAAGAGATTTAAATTGTCTGTGTATTCATGAAGAACGAGACACTATGAAATTAACTATTTTAGTAACAGTGTTCATTACAGAAATTAAGTGCTGTGACGAAACTTCAGCAACTAAACTTTCCTGGTGTATTATGCAATGGAAGTTCAATATTTTATGTCCTATATGATTTCCAAGAAATTTGACTAATCATCTTTCCTTACCAATCACTGTATGAGCACCAATAATCAGTGGTGTTACGGAGAATATTAGACCCCTCTCCCAAAAAGTCTGGTTTTGCTTTTAATATTTTATAATTTGGTTAAATGCATACTTGGCATCAGTCAGGCTTTAGACCCCCTGGGATCCTGTACTTCCCCCGATGTGGGGGTGTATGTTACGCAACTAACATTAGTAGTTAGGTAAAATATTTTATTATTTACGTTAAATTTTTTACTTTTTTTTTTCAAAATGATTTATAAATGAAGAAAGAATATCCTGTCTCTTAGTTGTCCCAGAGAAAGGATTCAAGTTTTATAACTCTTCCTAAATTCGATCTTTATCGCAGCACCGTGTAATTACTGCAAGGCAAGCAAAATCATTCAAATCGGTACTTTCATCAAGAGCAACGCTAAATGCAACAATTTTGTGTGTGTGTAGACCTCTTTCAATAGTTTGTGCAGAAGCAGGTATTTATTGAATTCGGGATGATATTGTTCGGAAATTTGGTAAATCACTTAACTATACTTTACAATTTCAGTACTTTTTAAAAATGTGTGATTTATATATTCGCCATCTGTAAAAGGTTTTCTTTTGGCTGCTATACAATGAGCAATTACGAAACTGCATTCGGTCGCTTTTAGTTTGAACCCAATTGTGTTTGTCATAAATAAAATGTAACTTTCTTCTTATATCCAGTTACAACTCTTTCTAAAACTTCACATTTCTCATCAAAATTTTTAAATGTGGCCTGGTATTTAGTTTGAAAATATCTCTGTACACTTGAAGTACGACATACGACATAGCACACATATAGCGTGATCTTTTTGTTGTACGAATCCAAATTCGTTAGTTCAAAAACACCGGATAATTCTTACTTAATATCCAAAATAACGTTTAGTGAGGGGAAATTAATAAATGTCCATGTTTGTGTATTTGTAGATTCCTTGAGTGCCTGTTTGGCTTGGGTGTTCTCAGCAAAATTAAAATTTTAAGTACGGTTTCGCATCGTCAGAGCTCAGGTGCGTCAACATTCTCTACAATGATTGGTATCCGCCTATATGACACCGCTCTAAAAAGAGATACCAGTTCCGGGGAATGTACTAAGTCTGCAATGCTAAAACATCAATCCACACCCCACTGGGGGGATTTGTATTTGCTGTAAATTAGGAATATAAAATTAAGAATATTTCCATTTTCAGACGAGTGCGATCGTAAATCTTGCCAGAACGGTGGTACATGTGACAAAGTATGTCATTGTCCCAAGGGTACCAGTGGTGATTACTGCCAAAATGTTGACTGGTGCGAAGATTTCAGGTGTGGAGACCACTACGAAACGATGTGCGTCTACAATCAAGAAACCACTATGGGGGAGTGCAAGTGCAGGCACAAGAACTCTGTGTACGATGACAATGCTAAAAACTGTCTCGGTAAAGTTATTTTATTATATTTTGGATTTATATTAACACCACATTAAGAACTAAATGGTTATTTATAATACATACATATATATATATATATATTCGAAGGAGAGAGGCACTCGTCTTTCTTTATTAATATAAACATGTGGAAATTTTAAGTTTTCCACTATATCCATTTTTTTTAACTCAACGTTTTTTATTAGATGATCACTTAACGCTTCACATATGAACTAATTGTCGGATAAAAATGCTTCACCAGCAACTTTTTGTTTTCTAGATTCAATTTTGATTACTACACTGGTGTGCAAAACTTAAGCAACAATGTAAAATTTAGCAGATAGCCATGAAATTGCAGAAAAAGAGGTCTGGAGATCAGTACAGTGAGCATGTAAGTCAGTAGGAACGTCATGCGTATGCAAATATCAGGAACTAAACGTCAGAAGCGACGTGAGCGTACGCAAAACTCGTGATGTCGGCGCGCGCTGCTCAACAGTAGAATAAAATGAAGGACGGAGACGCTATTCAACATATTCATTGCAAGTGCCAGTGAGTCTGTTCGTGAAATATGGCTAGAAGAAATCACCTGGACGACTTCACACGTGAAAGAATGATCGGAAAGCTGGAGGAGGGGCATACCGTCACCAGTGTAGCTGCACAGTTCGGAATCAACAAAAGTGTCGTTTCGCGTGCTTGGAAAGCGTTCCAAACCACAGGTTCAGCTGTTAGAAAGGTTGGTGGTGGCCGCCCGAGGACGAAAACTGCAGGAGATGACCGATATATCATCCTGCAGGCGAAAAGAGGCCGACGGCAGTCAGCAAGCGTCATTGCTCAGCAACTCTCTACAGCAACAGGGAGACAAATGTCGTGGTTTACTGTGGCCAGACGCCATCACAAAGGGGGCCTATTCGCCCGCCGTCCTGAACGCAGACTCCCGTTGAAAGTTGACCACCGACGCCACCGTTTACAGTGGTGCAGGGAGCACAAAAACTGGACAACTGATCAATGGAGTCGTGTCCTCTTTACGGATGAGAGTCAGTTCAGTACTAGAAGCGATTCTCACCGCGTTTTGATTTGGAGAGAGATCGGGACACGGTTTTATACCAGTAACATCAAGGAAAGACACCATTACGGTGGTCCTGGAATTCTTGTCTGGGGAGGCATTATGCTGAACGGGCAAACTGAGCTCCACATTTTCAAAAGAGGGTCTGTAACCGGGGATCGCTATTGTGAGGAGGTACTTCTTCCCCATGTGCGTCTGTTCCGAGGTGCCATTGGCCCAGACTTCATTTTTATGGATGACAATGCACGGCCACATCGGACTCTTGCTGTTGAGGAGCTGCTGGAAAGTGAAGATATCACTCGAATGGATTAGGCAGCGTACTCCCCAGATTTAAATCCCATCGAACATGTATGGGATGCTTTGGGGAGACGTAATGCAGCACGTTTACACCATCCGGAGAACACCCAACAACTCAAACAGATGCTGATTGAAGAATGGGTACTCTACCGCAAGAAATGTTGCACCAGCTGGTTCTGAGTATGCGGAGACGGTGCGAAGCAACCATTGCAGTGAGAGGAGGGCATATACAATATTAAGGGAACATCTGCTTGTTGTTCTTCCTGTTGGATAGACCATCATGAGTCACGATACTATGCGTTCAATAAAGCTTGTTTTTGTTTGATTCCATACCGTATGCATTGTATTCCTTTTCAGCGCCAATGCTTTCGTCATCCTTTACGTACATAATACTCTCTCATTTCTGAATTTCATGTCTCTTAGATGATTTTTCGTGAAGTTATGGCAATAAACCCACCTGTTGCTTAAGTTTGGTACACCAGTGTATTTCGAAGATACAATTACACAAATTTCTTGTTTACTTACTTGATGTTTTTAAAGAGTTTGTTTAGAGGTGGTTTATTTTTTCACAAAACAGGAAGGTTCATCAAAAGCACCTACACATTTTCTCACAGTATTAAGAATGCCACCGCAGCAAACTGTGTCGATGACGCAATGCGTGGGTGTAGTCTACAAAGAGCCTTTTGCCGATTGGACTATTTTATTCTTACAACTTTTGCATTATGTTAACATTGTGTTTGAACCTTTATCGGGAAAGGCTTCTATTATTGGCTGCATATCGTGAAATTTGGAGACGTCTTTTGATTTGTAGGAATTGGTCCGTGATATCATACGTATCAACAAAAAATACAGTTCTGTAAGACGGTGTATTGTGGTTTTGTTTTTGTATTGCTTTAATAATTTATTTTCTAAATAATTTTTTCAGAATGTGACTGCGGACCTTTTGGTAACTGTACATACGCAAACGGATCCAAAGTCTGCAAATGCAAGGAAGGATACTCCTTCTTCAAATCCAAATGTCAAAGTAGGTAGATAGTACGTTCTAGATATCGTGTTTAAGTTATACTACCGTATAAATATGTATATATATATATATATATATATATATATATATATATATATATATATATATATATATATATAGTTGTTAAAAGAGATAATAGCATACGTTGACCTTTTTTTTTTTTTTCAGGGCCATTAACTAGAAAGAATTTTACAACAAAATTCTAAATAGAAGTCCTTACTGATATAAATATATGAAAATATATGCAGGGTGTCTACAAATTTGCAGGGCGATTTCGAAAGTTAAGAGCTTTCGAAATATTAAGTGAAATTAACCCGTTTTATAAGTCAGATTAGTAGTAATATATCCTCAGTTTATTCATAAAGGGCGTTAAGTGTTATGTGGTAAGAAATTGAAGGTCGGAAAATAACCATACCATCCTAGAACTTAAAAGGGGATGTCCCGAAGTAAAAATGTTTTGTGAAGTGAGTTCCTCGAATCAGTGTGTGTTTTCTGCCTGTTTTTCTTTTCTGAAAATGTTACAGGGATTATTTACCTAGGAATGCTACTAATTTTCCTAATGCCAATCATCAAAGTTGCCTGTCCGGTATAGTAGTTAGGGACACTGACTGTTGTGCCGTAGAGCCTGGGTTCGAATCCCGGGGAAGGCATTGATGTTTGTAAATGAATAGCGCCTGTGCGGCATAGGTACTCTCTAAATATGTCCTCTCATGGTGTGGATGGAAGGGGTAGAGAGGTGGGAGGTCTTTGACAACCCCACAGAGTGTTCTTCCTCAAAATTAGGGTGGAACCTAGCTGAATCTTACTCTCACCTTCATGGTACTCAAAGCTACGGTATAAAAAGAAGTATCTTGCCAAGATAAATTTCTGGAGCTTTAATCATACACTGCCGATCAGGTCGTATAAGCAACAACAGCAATAAAAGAAAAAATGCAAGGAACTTACATTTTTAAAAGGAAGGTGCAAACTGTAACAGCGAAGTTACATCTTATCTCAATGCTGGGATACCAGTTTGGATTGGTTGTAGAGGTGTTTTTCTGCATTTGTATGTATGTAGTTTTGTAAAGGATCCAGTGTACACTCCACCACTTTCTGCATCCATTCCAGAACTAAAATCAAGAATCTACGCTGCAATTAATCTGATAGACAGAAACATACTAAGAAATCTGTGGCAAGAACTTATTTACCTGTAGGACATTTGCATAATAACGAAAGAAAGCCACTTAGAACATTTATGATAACTGTAAACAGATTATTTCTCCATCTTACAACAATATGTACCTAAATTTGTTCCTGTAAGTGGCATGCAATAAATCATTCTTTTTGCCCAGCTAATTTGTAGATTCCATGTATATACTTCTCTAATAATTTAAGCGAGATATATTATATGAAACTAAAGAAATATTTCCCTCTGTAAATCAGTCAAAGATGCTTCGATAAATAAAAGTGAAAAAGTAAATTAATAAAAGTGAAACTGTCAAGAAATGAATAATTTTAAGACAAACTTAAGTAAAAGTTTTGTTGGTTTGTCAATTTTTATAAATATATAACACGTTTTTCATTAATGACTGAAAACTTTTCCAATAATCTTTTGCTTTCACATTTTCTATTCTTATTTAAATATTGATAGAATGTACATACTACATTATTTTTTTCAAACATATTACTTTTTAATCCCTAAAATATCTATTTGAATAGGGAACTGGTAAGGTAGTGAACCCACCTAAAGTTGAGTCGATCCCTAGCTCTGGGCCCAGTGGGCTTGACCAAAGGGATTTTTTGTGTTGAACGTACTTTATTTATTCAAATAATATAGTAATATCCCATCCCATTTAATTCTTTGGATTTTTATATATTTGACAACATCAGGCTTCCTGAAGGTATGATGGAGCTCTAACTGTGAGAGTGAGTGCCAAATGCTATCAACTAGATCTCCTCCAAAAAAAGAGCTCTTGGGGTCCGATGCTCGAGTGAGTGAATGAATCGCACTGTTTAGCAACACGAGGGCTTTTGGCGACGAACCTTGTTATTTTGAACCATGGTCAAGTGACTCGAATGACACTCGAACTGGCACACCCTCTCCTAACTACCACACCACACCAACAGGAGGACGCTTCAGCTCTCGACAATTTTAACGTGCATCGATTCTCTAAACGATGGGTCTTTAGTGGTACTAGGCTCGAACTCGTGAAAAGCCAGCCACGATCCGATACCTTGAGAACCAGGCTACCGCTACCATGCGATGCCCAAAGACACCGAGAGTATTCACCATTTCTAGAAGTCGAATCCTTAGTATAAACAGACGATAAACACCCGGATCGACTACATCATCGCCGGTTTTAACTTCATGCCAAAACATGTCAACTACCATGCATACCATAGAAATTTTCGATTTTCTACTTGATTATTAGTCAGAATGGAAATCTGTTTGCAATAGCTTTGCTGCTTTGAATTTTCAAGCAATAAACTAAATAAAAAGCTTGCTCATTACAATTAATACAATCTATGCTAATTGCAGAGAGCATCATCAAAATAGGCCACCATTAGACCCCCTTCCTGGTGCGCTAATGAAATCATTTGCTGAATCTAATTGGCCATAGTTGCTGAGAGGTCAGCATTGTTGTAGTCGAGTAGGGAGTTTTAGTCTTGATTCCACAAAAGACCAGTATTATAGTAGGGCTCATAGCTGTCATGGTAGTGAGTTAAAGGGAGTGGGGGTCAACTCATGCACCTTCATGACTTGAACATAATTTAAAATTAGAATATCTGTCGCCAACAGCTCTCCTATTGCTTCGAAGTGTGACGTCATTAAACAATCAATCAAAAATTATGTAGATGACTACATTCTCGTAACAAGCGTTGATTAAAAAAAGGGAAATTATAATTGTACAAATTTATTTCAACTGAGCAATGTATAAATTAAGCAATTGTAGGAAATACATTGCTAAGGAACGAGTACAGGATTTTATAAGATATTTATGACAGAAAAAGATTTTCTCCCTTTAATCCTGTTTTATCGAAGGTATTTAATTGAAAGCTTAATATAAATTTCATCAAAAATCCTACATTACTAATCCTATTTTGATTTTTTTTATTGCATAGAATGTGATTGTGGAAAGATGGCAATCAGCTGTAGTTTTATAAAAGGTGGAAAGAAATGTTCGTGTAAAGAAAAGTATATTTCCAGGACGTCCTTTTATGCGACGTACGGACAAGACACTCGTTGCGACGGTGAGAACAAGTTTAACATATTCTTTATTTCTTGAGATGGGAATTTCTGAATCGTTTTGAAATCCCGAACTCGCTTTTTTAGCTCGTTTAACATCATTGCAATGTTCAACTAAAATTTTAAGATGAAACATTAATTTTTTTTGTCAATTTAACTTTGTAAGTATACTTTTTTTGCTGTTTTATTTATCTTGTACTTCAAATGTGTGATCTCATATCATGTGTTTTTAAAACCATTTCAAACTGAAAGTTTTATTACCTAATATCAAAGAGAAAGAGACTTCTCGGAGAACTAACTTGACTCGTAATGGAAACCAGAGCAAGGAGCAGATTCTGAGAAAATATTTCAAATGTTTTCGGCAAAATGTTAAAAGTTTACTTTATATACGAAATACCTGTTAATTGGTCCCCCTTTTGTATTTATTTACATACTGAGTCTTAAGAAATTAAAAGCAGCGATAGTTTTTTTTATCATGAAATATCAAGACACAAGCAGGCTAGATTGTTGTCAAATATCCTAGATGCATATTTGTATCGTGTGATGTAATTTTCCGATGGTTTGCATCAGGGGTCTTCAAACAGTGTTCCACGGAACTCTTGGGTTCCACAAATCAAAATAAAATTTGAATAGAAAACTATAAATATGTACGCAAAACACATTCACGTTTTCTATGGAGTTTGTATGACGACAAGTATCTAAAGTCACGTTTCTCAAGTCGGTGTGTGTGGGGGCAAGAAATAAATTCAGTGCCGGACAGTCTCTCTTTTAAGTATTATTTTTTCAATTTTTATTATACTATATTTTATTATGCTCCAATAAAAGAACATTAAAACATTTTTTTGCCTTTTACATGTGTTATCTACCTAAAATAATCCTGGGATGCACCAAAAATATTTTACACTTGTTCGTATGTTTTACAAAACTAAATGGCAGTGTTAAAAATTATACAATAAGGCACCTTTTTCTATTTCTTACAAAAAAACCCACACATTTTTAAAAAAAAACATCCAACACACCTGTAAAATGATATTTCCCAGAACAGAAAACTGAGTACGAATGGATCAATCAGAAGGCTTGTCAATGAAGTAACAACTCTTAGACATATCAACAGATTCGACTTTAAAATCTAAATTTAAACAGCTGCTAACTTTTAGTCAACAGAATACACAGAAATAGGTCACACAGTTATAAGCATTTTAATTCCATTCTGAACAATATATTTAAGCTATAAATATTTCTCAACGTATGTGCCAAGAAAAATAAAATATAAAAATAAATTAAATGCAAAATATGAAATGCGATTGCAAATACCTTCAATAGACCTAGATTTTTACTGATCGCGTAAACAAGGTAAATACGTATCCCAGTTACTAAATGTAATACAAGGGTAGATGGCACCTGGAGCATTAATTAATACTATTAATTAGAAAATTACAATAATATTATGTTTAAAAAATTTAACACAAGAAATAAGGCCTTTTTTCTTAAATGGCTCTTACTTAAAGTATAGCTATAATATGTTGATCTACTTTAAATACAAACTTAAGATATAATCTTCTAAAGGGATTTTTTCTGGATGGGGTTCCTCAGAAACACCTTATGATTTCAAGACTTATAATAAAAGAAGATGTTGACTTTCGTTTCGCCTACCTCCGACTATGAGGTAACGTCCGTGTGACAAGGGTTTTGAACCCGTAGTCGAAATACACCGTCATTTATGTTTAGTGTAGAGATCGGATGCGATGATCAAGCAGATAATTCGTCGTTAATGTCGAGATTTTTTATGAAGAAAAACAAAATGTCCTTGAAGAATAGCAACGTGGCTGATTATCCATTATGGATGATGGCTTAAGTACAGGAGGTGTAGCAGTGCATTCTGCATAACCGTCATTTTACGATTACAGAATTCAGTACTCTGACATTTTTTGTCCACTCATCACTTTTTCACAAATGATGACCTGCAGACAATTGTGACACGCTGAATCCATTCACAAGCGAGAGACTTCTGTGACACTGAACCACAGAAACTTATTCCAAAACATAAAAAGTTTTGCCACTCCGGTGTTGAAAGTAGCTGAAATAATGCTGTATGTTTTGCAAAAATTCTTTCTATATTATTATGTCAGGCTTCCTATTACGGGGTGTGGGAAATTTGCTCTTTCTGGATAATTCTCGTGTCTAATTTTATACTTGATTGCTACGAAATGTACCAGAAGAAGAAAAAGTATGGCGATGATATATATTCATTCAGGGAGGAAAATGTGAACTTGAGTATCACATGCTTACCGAGTCTTGAGATATTAGCTTGTAAAAGTGGATCCACAACTTTCAATCCTGCTGCATTGCTGACGCTTTGTTGGATAAACCTAATACATGTAGTTTTTATCTTATTTCAATATCTAACTTAACCAACTTGAGTCAAATCTGAAAATTAATAGCTTAAGGCTCGAGTAAAAGTACAAAATTTCCATTCAGATAATTGAACTAATATTTTGTCTGCGATATATAGCACTGATATATACCAATGTTACTCTAGGAAGTCTAATCAAGATTCATATAAATGTCAAAAAGGAC
Source organism: Trichonephila clavipes (assembly GCA_019973935.1). Taxonomy (NCBI): domain Eukaryota; kingdom Metazoa; phylum Arthropoda; class Arachnida; order Araneae; family Nephilidae; genus Trichonephila; species Trichonephila clavipes. The sequence continues at coordinate 205,666 of BMAU01017548.1, read as the reverse complement.
CACTTTGGTAAAAAAAGAATGTTCAATATATGGTCCTTCGTCCAAATCGGTCAAGAAACCTAAAACACTTGCCATCGATATCACGGAATGCAATGTACACTAAAATGCCACTGAATTAAGAATACCCAGCTAGTAACGAGTTGGGCCCCCTCTGGTATTTATAACGATTACCACATGACGAGGCATAAATTCGACAAGTTTTTGGAAATGGTCCACGGGAATGACTTGCCAAATATCGGCTAAAGCTGTCCGTAATTCAGTAAGGTTCGTTGGTGCTGTGTGATGGCCTTTCATGCCTTGTTCCCAAACATCCCCAAGATGCTCAATAGAATTTAAGTCTAGTCTTCTAGGTGGCCAATTTATAAAAGAAAAGTCAGAGGAATGTTCATCCAATGAGCAAGAAACCAACCGGGATTTGTGAGAGTTAAAGCTGTCTTGCTGATATACTCCACTACCATGTGGATAACAGAACAGCCTAAACGGATGTAGATGATTATGCAGCAATTCTACGTACCACATTGCATTGAGGGAAAGTGATAAACGCACCAAAGATCCCAAACAATGCCATGAAAAAACACCCTAGACCATGATTAAGCCGCCATGTTCTTGTACAATTCTAACCTGGCATGTAGGATCCATTGCTTCATGCACTTTACGCCATATTCCGAGCCTCTCGTTGGTGTTAAGTAGTCGGATCGAGACTCATCACTCCACGCTTCTTGTTTCCAGTTCTCTACACTCCAGTCTCTGTGCTCTCTTGCCCAGGCAAGACGTTCAGCCCGATGGCGAGCATTGAGCAACGCTACTCTCGTAGGTAGACGGCTCCCGAAACACATACGGTGAAGCGAGCGTTGCACAGTCGGTTTACTGACTGTACGATTGGCACCATCGTTCAACTGGGTGGTAATTTGAGCTAATGTTTTGCTTCGCTGGCTACGTACAATACACCTGAGTCGTCTCTCATCACGCTCTGTCAAGATTAATTGTCTTTTGCTGCTTGCCCGATCGCTAGTTTTTTGTCCACCATCTATGTATTCTTGGTATATTCTTGACACCATCGACCTTGAAACTCCTAGTTGTCTGACGATTTCGGAAATTGAATGGCTCATGCGTCGAGCACCTACGATTTCCACTCCGAAGGCTTCTAAATCAGGCAGTTTACCTATACTGGCATGCCAACAACTGACTCAGAACAACCACAGAGCGCGCTATATATGCAGTTACCATAGCGCCTTCACTAGCGCATAAATGATGCGCTGCGGTACACATATTGCATACCCTTGCTATTCATGATTCAGTGACACTTCAGTGTATAACAATCAATTTAACACCTATTGTATTGATTGACTTACTGGGAAAGAGGGAAAAGCGAAGGCTATTATTCCCTTTAAAAGTATTCATTTAGTTGAAAAAGTATCTTGTATGTTGCATTACACTTAATCTATCAACATACATAAGGCACTTGTTATGAATATTATTCTTTACAATACGCTAATCAGCCCAATACTTGTTATATAGGTTCAATTATTGGGCCGTAAGTGATGTGTAAACTAACATATGTTATGGCTCCGCTTAAAAATAGCATTTTAGTTAAATAAGAATCAAAATATTTTATCTTTAAAAATACCTTTAACATTACTTTCTTAATCATTATTTGGCCCAAGCTTTTTTAAAAATGTTCAACCCTTTTGTAACGTTTAAAAATAAATATGTTTAAATTTGTTTTCAAAAAATGTCTTGTTATTAAATGTGTGATACAGTTTCAATCTGAAAGAGGTTTTATTTCCAACTCAATGCGTTTATTTTTTTCTGTTTAAGGTTATTAAATTTTCTTCTATTTAAATTTTAGTTGTCGTCAATGAGCATTAAAACTTTTCTTTAATTTCAACTTTTAAGACACGTTTAAGGTTTCTAAATACAACTGAAACATCAGAATATTCATTTTTTTAAAACTTGAAATTTTCAATTAGTTTAATCTGCCAACCATAAAGAGCTGTAAAAAGTAAAGTGGGCATCGATTTCACTCTCTAATACAAGTGACAAAAATAATGTGTGTAAGGAAATTTTTCTATTACAAATCCACTTAAACTTACTTATGCGTTAAGATTTTGTAACAAAAACCGCTGTTCTTTCTAATTCACATTATGTATATTTGCTTGGGTAAGTTTTTGGTTAACAATATCTCCTGTAGCATTTGTACTGAATTTTTTTATGCTAATTTTACAGTTTATCTCAACGATTTGTAGTCTCACTCAAATAATATAAACATAAGAAACCACAATATATATATATACAGTTCTTTTTACAGACAGTTAAAACAAAAAGTTATTGTTAGAGGACATTATAAGATGTATTGTATATACGAGGGTTGGGGCATAAGTCATGGCAACTATTTTTTTTTCTTGAAGATATGCGTACGGATAACAAACGTATATGTGTCGTGTGGAAGTTCTGTAGGTATAGTGTGTATGCAGAACATCAGATGGCTCTATGATAGCTGGTAGTAGCTCAGTGAGGGCTGTGAAATCAGTCACTTGGTGAGTGCCGTGCAAGACTAAAGTAACCTGTGTTGAGCACCGCGCTTACATCAAAATAGCCGTTTTCCGAGAGAGAAATGCGATGGAATGTCACAGCGAATTAGTGGAAGGCCTTGGGAATAATGCCCTACCATACCGTACAGTAGCAAGGTGGATAGGAAAGTTTCGGCAAGGACGTGTGTCAACCAGTGTTGAGCAACGTTCGGGACGACCGGTCAGTGTGCGGATCGACTTGTCACGTGCCGTCATCGAGCAGCTCATGGATTACATTTAGGGTCATGACCTGCATTATAGGTCTTTAGGCCCAAGTTTGTCATGTCAACTTTATGTGTACTGTGTTGTCATTCTTTTGCAGGCCATATTGCCCTGTATACTATCGTAATAAATTAGTGTGTTACGATATTTCAGTGCTATCCATTGTCCAAACATGTAGTTAACACCTTGAACTTTCATCTGTATAGATCACATTTTCCAACCGGACTGATATCTTCAAGAAAAAAAATAATTGCCATGACTTTTATCCCAACCCTCGTATATATATATATATATATATATATATATATATATATATATATACTAGGTAGCTAAATTTTTAATTACAAGAATATTAATGATTTGCAAAATAATAATATTATTTGTAAGATTTGATAAATAGTTCTACGGAGTATTGTACTATACTATTCATGAATAAATCATATAATATTAATTTTTCAAAAATATTTAACAAGTATGTACATTGCCTAACTATAAATGTCGTTTGCATTAAGAAGACTTTTAAATATAATAAAAAAACTAGGTAGCTCAATCATTTGATACAATAATATTAATGATTTGCAAAATAATAATAATATTATTTGTAATTGTAAAGATTATTCTGATTTTATAAACGTTCATCACAAACATGTGGTAACAGGTAATTTAAATATTGTTAAAGGTAATACGCTTATAGAGAAATAATGACCAAAGATACTAGTTTTAGATTAATGATCTCTAATAATAAAGCAATGTTATCAAAAAGCAAATTTCTAAAGATATTAGGAACTTCAATACAAAATTAGCAATTACAGTTTTCCAACTGTAGCTTTTAATAAATTTAAATGCAAAATTTTAAATGAATTACTGAACATTAACTATAAAATTGATAGTGATATGATTTAATAGAATATTAAGAAACAAATTCCAGATCTACAAAAGAACTTTATTATCATTTATGTTGATAAAGTTCCGGGTAATTATGCAATTATTTGCAAGTGGCTTTAGGCTAATATGCCAAACAAACATTTTCAAAATAATACTACTTCTAAAAAATCTAATTCAAGCAAAAGAGAAATTTTTAATCGAATCTCTGCTTTTTATAAAAAAAACTAGATTTACGTATTTCGGATATTAAATTCCCTCATTTTCCTAACTCCAAAATTTCATAAAAAATCTTATTAAATTTAGAACTATAAAGAGAGAGAATGGTTTTAAAACTTAAATTACACATCCGGGCAAGAAGCTACAAAATATTATTCAATATACATAGACAAAATTGATAGTTCTATTATTGTTAAGAAAAGTATGGACATTATTAAGTATATGCAAGGTAAAAAAATTATTTCTATTCATACCTATGATTTTGATGATTTATTTAACTCCATAGATATAGAAGACATGTTTAAGATTCGTAAAATAGCATGTAACAAATATTTTTTGAATAAGATAATAAAATATGTGATAAATATATTTCTATTATTCAACTAGTATTAAAAGGAACTTATCTTTTCCGCAATAACTCTTATTATCTGTAAATTAAAGGTTTACCACAAGGTGGACCTGCTAGTAACTGTTTAGCCAATATTTATTTGCACTTTTATGAAAATGATAGTATTAGTTACGAATCTTGCAACCTTTTTAGATACATAGATGACCTAATTATTTTAAATAATATAGTATATTTTGTTCCAGCTTTAATTATTATCCCCACTATTTAAAATTATTAAAAACTAATTAGAATAATGAGACAGCTAACTTTTTGAACCTTCAATTAAATGTTAAGAATAATTTGCTAATAAATGATATTTTTGATAAAAGAAACTCTTGATTTTAACATTATAAAAATGCCTTTCTGGTGTAGTAGCCTACACCTATCAATATTTAGAAATATTATCTTAAATTTTATAGAAAGAGACAGTGATTTAGTCACTGATAATGTATTGAAAGAAAGTAATTATATGAAATTTTGCAATAATTATCTGGAATGCAATTATCCAAGTAAATTTATTTTTAAATGTATTTCTATGTTATATTAACTCTATTTTTAATATATATTACTAATTTGTTTAAAATATCCTATGATTAGTTTAGTTTTAAAATATCTTTAGTGCTTAGTTTAATTGCAAAATAACTATCTAGGAGGCACTTTTTTTTGCTCTTTGTGTTAACACTTCAATTTTTCCATCAGTTTGCGCGGGACTTTCACATAAGTTGCATGTTGATTTCTCACTTTTTTGGGTTTCATTTTTACAGGTAAGTTTTTATCCTAATTTTTTTTCTATAGTTTTTTTAAATATTCCTCTCTATGAAAGAAACATTATTGTTCTCTTTTAATAATTTCATTTTACTTTACTGTCTAGTTTATCATCCACGTGTGTTAGTAATAGACTTAACTTTTCAACATGGCTCAGTATTTTTCTATTATGTCGAAAATTTCTGCTGTACGGGAAAGGTGGATCCATAAAGCATTGCTAACCCTAAATAGCTGGCCTAACTCAGCAACAGCTCTGTAGAAATCCATTTTAGTCAGAAGACTCTTTGTATCTACATTTGTTATGTTTCTTGAACTCCAAATTCTTTCTTCTTTGGTATTGTAGGTTATACAACTTTTTCATTTGGTATCTTATTTTATTTCATTATACTATATATATATATATATAACCAATATGAAAAAGAAATATACTATACGAATACTATTCTTGTATATGAATAGCTACTCGAAAATAATTGCCTATGACCAATGTATAAAATAATTGTCAAGCGAACTGGCCTTTTTCAGAATATTTTTTCTTTCGAAAATTTCTTGGTATATGAAATATTTCATTTAAAAAACCTGCATAATAAAAAGAAAATAATTAGACCACATTTTTAAATACACTTAAATATAATCTTTCAATGGCAATGGATTCTGGCAATTTGATAATTTCAGAAGTCAGTCCAAATCTTCAGCAAAGGAGAACCAAATAAATTAATGTGTATCAAACTAAAATGATTGTCGTCGCAAAGTATTTGGAGGGGAATTAAGAAAATAAAATATATGCTTAAACATAACGTATCGAGCTTTCTTTTAATAAATTACAAGATCTTTAAGAAGGTATCGCGATAGCTAAGGTAATATATCATGTATACTAATCAAAAGATGGCAATTAAGTAATAAATGTAATCAAAGTAGACAATCTAAAACTAAAAAAAAACAATTTAAAGTATTCAGTCTAAAATTAAAATTCTCAAAAAGTAGTTTTTTGAAAAAAGCACTTTTCAAATTTCAAAAAAAAAATTGTTTTGGTGTATATATATGGATTCTTAATCCTTTCTTGCTTTTATAGAAAAAGTCTCTACTTTTTCTCCCAATTCGCTCTGTATTCCTATACATTTCATATTTACGTAAAAGCTGTTTCTCTCTTTGTATGCATCGCTTTAAAATAGACTAACAGTCGCACTATTATAAACTGAATGTCTGTGATACTAATGAAGTCTTCGTGTATCTCACCAAATTTCGAGAATCATGAAAAAAGTAATCCAAACGGAGAACTATTATGTCACATACAAAGAAAAGCACAAAGCTTATTACAAAAGCTCACAATCATAAAAAGAATAACATTGAAATCTCTCGTGAAAGTAATATTTATTAAAAGCAAATGTATGTGTGTGTTTAAAAACATGTTTTGTTTCATTCTACAAGTTTGATATTGTTCTACTTTCGAAAACATTTTGGGAGCGGATCACAGGTACAGAAACATAAACGCACCTGCATCACACTAGAATTGTATTGTTCGTTAATTGTTTTCAAGTAAACGGTCTTTACACTTTGTCTCTCTTTTCAGAATGTGACTGCGGTGAACACGGCGAATGTAGTTTCGAGGACGATGAAAAGCAATGCACCTGCGAAGAGCCTTATTTACTGCATTCAGGAAAATGCGAAAGTACGTATTCCATTAACATTGTGTGATTAGTTGCACTCTTGCATATTTCTATTCTACTGAATAAATATTAAAATTGATGTATTCTTCAGCTTGTGTGTGCAGCGACGGATTTAGGTTCAATGGTGCCCAAGACCCAAGTTAATTTGACGCCCTTAAAAAAAAAATAATAATACTTCTGGTAATAAGGGATTCGAATTAAATTTTGGTATTGAATTAGGCATGAATTAAATAGATTTATATATATATATTATATATATATATATATATATATATATATATATATATATATATATATATATATATATATATATATATATATATAATATATATATATATATATATATATATATATATATATTATATATATATATAATATATATATATATGTAATATATATATATATATATATATATATATATATATATATATATATATATATATATATATATATACGTATATTGTTGATGCACTCTCGGCCATCGTTTACACTCCGAATAAAAGTAGGTTATGTTTTTTGTTCGTATGTTATTTAGTTTAATGATTTTTTAATATTTATAAATTCTACATATATATTTATTTCCTTTCCTCTTGGTACATAGTATGACAAATTACAGGTGAAGGTTGGCTGGCCGCAAAACATGTTTAAACCTGCAATCCCGGTTCCTAAGGCCAGGAGTTGGTCATTATACTACTGTGCCTTCTTCCTAATTTTAGTTATCTTAGGTATATAACTATATGTTTATTTTTATATTTTCGTTTATATATTTGTGTATATGTATATATATGTATAAATTTATATATATGTGTATGTATATGTATATATTTATATATTGAATTTTTATATTCGATTACATATATATATATGTATATACACTCAGGAACATTGAAAATAGTGACCCAAGAAGAAAGCATCGGATTGAAATGAAATTTAATACACATTATGACACAGATGAGAGATTCACTTGATCTCAAAAACAAGACAATTAAACGCATACAGGGTGTGCAACGACACAGATACTGGGCAACTTCAATAGCGCGTTGGACACCTCCAGCTGCAATACATGCCGCCACACGGCCGACATTGAGTTGATTAGACACCTTATGTTGTCTTGAGGCAGATGGGCCCACAAATCTTGAACAGCCAGCTCTAAATCATGTACAGAGTGAAACGATGGCATCTACCGTTTTAGCTGATCCCACACGTGCTCTACAGGGGACAAATAGGGGGAGCGGGCCGGCCATGGAAGAGACTGAAAATGACGTAGGAAATCTTGAGCAACTCTTGCTGTATGCGGATGAGCATTATCTTGCTGGAAAATTGCCCCTGGGAGACCATTTAGGAAAGGTCCTACATGGGGTCGAAGAATATCATCAACGTAACGTTGGCCCGTTAAGGTTCCACGCATCACAATTAAAGTGGACCAGCAATCATAGGATATGGCCCCTCAGACCATTACACCAGCTTTGCCGACAGTGTGACGTAGAACAGTGTGGGGAGGAATTGTACCGCTCACTAGGGCGCCTCCACACCCGTACACGGTTATCATCTATCCCTCAAACAAACCGGGATTTATCACTAAACACAACCTTTTGCCAATCTGTGACATTCCACATTGATCTGGCTTGGCACCACTGTAGACGCAGTTGCCGATGTTCCGGTGTTAAAGGAAGTGCCCGGAAAGGGCGCTTGGATTTAAGATTTGCTTCTGCAAGGTGTCTGGAAATTGTTTGTGGAACAATTGCTACGTCTACGTCTGCTCGTATCGTTGAACGAGTCACTGTGGGGTACACAAGTGATTGCTGCACGATCCTTCGATCCTCTCTCCTCGTGGTCTTCCTGGTCGCTCCAGACCCGGTTTTCCGCGCGTGGGTACCTTCTCGTGTCCACTGCTCCCAACAACTTCTAACGGCACACTCCGAACGATCCACCTGGCCAGCAAAACGGCGCGTCGACCAGCCTGCAGTTTTCATCCCGATGATCAGGTTTCTCTCAAACTTGCTTAACTGTGAGAAATATCTTCTAGCATGTTTACCTGGCATGTTTCGCTTACCAAAGTCTTCCTACAATCGGCGGTTAATCGTCACGTTTATGAATCTTCGAATTTGCGCTAGCTTATATAGCACCCTCCCCCTGATTGTAGCGCCACCTCGGCGTGTATGAGCATGTGTATTGGCACAAAACTTGAATCATTTGCATATCACATTACTCTGTACTTATTTTCAAAGTTTCGCGATTGTACTTAGCTTCCTTCTTGGGTCGCTATTTTCAATGTTCCTGAGTGTATGTATATATATATATACTGATTTAAAAACTAAACATTCAATTAAGAATCAATTGCTTTTAATTAAGAAATAAATCATATCTATCTAATTTTTTTTTCTCCGACGGGGCTACGGATTTGTATTTTTACCTTTACAGATCTAGTACATTCCCCAAGAGCTGGTTTCACTTTTTAGTGCGTCTCCATATAGGCGATACCAGTTTCCTTCCAAGAGGGAGGTACCTGAACTCTGATGATGCGAAATTGTATTTAGGAATTCAATTTTGCCGAGAGCACCTATATATATAAACCAAACTGGCACTCAATGGATTTTTTACGATCATACGACATGGACGCTGTCGATTTTCTACATCATAAAAATCCCCTAACTTGGGCTTGGGTTGAACCCACAATTTTGGGTGCAAAATGCCAGTGACAAGCCAACTACGCCCCCCTCCAGCCTTATATCTATCTAATTAATCATATAATATATTTGTTTCTTGCATTCATCCTTGCGAAAGTATTAATGACATCCTCTTGTTTAACTTTTATAACTAATAGTGCTTCAATGCTTAATAATGTAAGCGCATTGATCCTCCCTTGTGCTTCATATCTGTAGGTAAATAATTTTTCACTCTTTTTAGAGTATAAAACGATATTTTTCCAAAACAATTTGTTGCTGGAATACTTAGATAAATACGTAAAGTGATATCTATATTTGGATAGATATCGCAGAGATCACTTGAATGTTAGAGTTCGTTTATTATCATATTTAGTGACATCTTGAGGTTGTCAAAGCAGGAAAAGAAGCATTATAAAATTCAATTGATTTTTAAAGTTCATTCAAAAAATGGAATTCCAATATTTGTCGCCCTAGGCTTCGCGGGCTCAAGCCTAAATCCGTCAGTGTGTGTGTGTTATTCTTAGATTACATAAGTATTTATTTATGTGATTTATTCATATCATTGTGATAATACCAGCATTATAAATAAATTCCCTTTTCAAAAACAATCCTCTCAACATCCCCAAAGTTTATCTTTTCCCGTATATACAATAAAAGAACAGATGTTGTGATCAGTTTCTCTATTAATATTGTTAGCTGTGTTTCCTTTTAGCAGTTAATTTTTTTTAACTTACAAAATATTCTGACATATAATTATAAGTTACATCATGGTTTCTTTATTTTATGCTCTTATATTTTATGCCAAAAGATGCATTTAAATAACAAAAAAAAAAGGTATACAGTTTGAAAAGGTAAATTCTTAACACAAGAGATTATTAAAACATAATAGGGTTATTTGATATTAGGAATAACTGTCTTTGATAAAAGTTTTCTATTTAATTATATATATTTTTTTTATTAACGGTTCGCCCTAAGGTATCACGAGGACTATTCACGAAGGACCTCGTAGTTTTCAAGCTCGTTCAAAAGACTAAGATGACACCTGAGCTTGTATTCCACTTTTCAAACTTCCACATTACTCCAACGGGAGGGTTATGAGCCCCGACAGATTTATTGTGCATCATCCCATCTATACCACGAGTCTTCAGGCACACCAATACTCGAACTCAGAGCTCGCCCTCCACCAGTTCATGACCATGACTACTCGGCTACCGCGACGACTTAATTTAATAATTTTAACTTTCGTTACCTTGTTACAGATCATTGTCTGTCAGAGAGAGAGAGAAGCAGAAAATACCATGTAATATTTCTTTTTCTTCCTTCATCTAGAATGCTTTTGTGGTCCCCACGGAACTTGTAAATTCGAAGATGATGTCACAGAACCAATCTGCACTTGTGATTATGGCTACGTCGTTCAGGATGGGATATGCGTTAGTAAGTAATCTTCCCACAAGAACTCAATTTCAACCTTTAGTAATTACATTTACCTTGTCGCCCATCCGGTATAGTGGTTAGTGACGTTGACTGCTGTGCCGTTGGGACTGGGTTTGAATCCCGGAGAAGACATGTATGTTTGTAAATGTATAGTGCCTTCGTGGCATGGGGGTACTTTAAATAGCCGTTGTGAGCCGCAAGTATTCTCGTGAGGTTGGTGGGAGGCCCCTGACCACCCCAGGGGGTTCTCCCTCTAAATTGGGGTGAAACCGAGCTAAATCGTTCGGTCACATGTATGGTGCTCAAAGCTATGGCTAACGACATGCGTCACTTAGCCCTTTGCCAAGATGAATTTCGTGGGTCTTTGCCGATCAGGTGGAAATAGGAACAACAAAACAGAAAACATTTACTTTAGTATGTATAATTTTTAGAGTTCAAAATGTTATGAAATTTTTTGATTGATCTGTGACGGTCCCCGCTGCAGGTTCGACTTTTTGTTAAGAAGCAAATTATTTCCCAAAGATCACTTGGTTTCCCTTGGGAAAATTTCCAAAAGAGGATAAATGCTGACTCATAATTCTTGGGAAAGTCAACCTTTGACCTAATTTTGGTCAAGGCTTGTGAGAAGTCGTCGAAGTTCTCACGCCAAACTCAGACTTTTAAATCCACTCCCCGATGGGTGTCAAGAGACCAATGATTGAATAGTAATTTCGCCTACGTCCAACAGAAACTATTCTACATCGCGTCTTTCTTTGAAGTCCTGACTTAATTTGCTTTTAAAGAGACACAAAAACGGAAAGTCTCGCTGGCGGACCAGATCAGACTTCAGAGCATCGCCTTAATCTCAAGCTTATAACAATTAAAGAACTTTGAGACCTGCACATTGTCTTGGACATTTTAACACGGCCGTCACATTAGTGACGTAACTGGAGCTACTTGCTCCGCAGTAATCTCTAAGGGGAAATTTGCGAGATCCTTCCTTAATTGGTTGGGAATTCAATCAGTCTGTAAAACTTTTATTTTGGAGAAAATAGAAGTTTTTAAAGAATATTTAATGTTGTGTGTGTTCGTGTCATGAAAATTAAATATTTCAAAACTGAAATAAGGACTCATATTTGAAACGTGAATAAGCAACAGTAACATCATCGATCCGCGATAGATCTGCTCAAACACATAGCATTCCTTGATATATGTTCCAATTGAAAGATATTGAATTCTTTATAACTTTTTAATTTTTTAAGCCATTTTTTTCCTACTTTGAGTTACTATTACGCCCTTTTAGCTTTAATACAGTAGAAATGCATTTTTTTAATCCTGCAAACATCAGTAAATTTTTTATCATTTGCTTGATCATTAGTTTTTTATACAAATCTGAGAAAAACTAATTATTTACTTCGGAGCAATAGTCACTTACGAAAATTATTTAATTGTATTAAACAATCAGAGTCCTTTTTGAAAGTTTTTAAAGGCTTTCTATAAATCATTTTTTTAAAAAAATGTATCATGTATCGGATGATAATTCGAAAACCTAATCTAATAGAAGTTCACCATGTAGTTATATAAATCTTATAAATTTCACTATCCGGGGTATTCATAAGTATAAAAGTGTACCGTATTATTTAAAATGTATTAAAACTTAACAAATATACAGTATAAGCAAGAAAACCATGATTCATTTTAAAGATTAATAGAATTTATTCAATTCGACATCTAGTAACACAAGATGCAGTTAAAAAAGTTTTTATCAGAATCCCACAAGAAGTCTAAATTTTATTTATTCTATTTTTTAAATTATAAAGCTACGAAGATCAGCGTAAAGAAATAAAATTGGTTGAAAATGTTTTAATGTAATATTAATTTTTAGCAAAGACTTGTGCATTCTCTAGTGGCTCAAAAAAATTTAGAATTTTAAAACCTACCTGTGACAAAAAGATGCTCTCTGGTATATAGATGAAGGTAAAATAAAGTTTTAAAAAATTATTTTTCTATTATGCATTGCCACAAAGGGAAATGAAACTTAGAAATTTGAGTTTTTTTTATGGTAAAAGCAAGTAACACATAAAAATATTTTATGTCAATTCCTACTTAAGTCAACAAAGAAAATTTTATTTTAGTTACTTTCTATTAAATAATTACAATTAATAAAAATATGTATATACATATGGATGAATCACAATATTAAATGACAAAATTTCCTCAATTTTTCTTTCACATGTTTCATTTGTCATTTTGTTCCCTCCTTGACTCACACTAGAACCCAGAATAAAAAAAAAGGATCTGAAAAAAAAACCATTTTTTTCCAGCAAACTACACGCTTCACCACTGACGGTATTTATTCCTAAATTTATATCGTGCAAAATATCTTATGTAAGAGAAATTTTTCCTCTCATATAAAACTAAAATTGATTAATTAGATTTAATTCATCAATTAATATTTGAAAAAACTGTATTAGCATCAAGTATCATCCACTACAAGTTTTAAAAAAATGTATTTGAACTTGTGAGTGGATGAATAAAAAATATTTTATTAACGATTGAAACTGTATAAATTGTTAACTAAAAGCAGGAATTGAATGAATAAAAACAATTTTCGTGAGAATAAAAGAGGCATTTTAGTATTTATTTCAATGAGATGGCAACTGCTTAGTAGTTACGAGAAAAAAAAACACATCGGGTACACCCACTTATACGTATAGTATTAAATTTTAAAACACCCTACTGTCGATATGGCAGTGCCCGTTAAAGCGGAAAACGGGGAAAAGTTTGGGTAGGATTAATTCAACTGTGCGGGAAGAAAGAGTTAGGTTTTCAGAAATGTCGCAATGTAAAATACATTGTACTACTTAGTGCTCACTTATCAGTACTTATCAGTTTGGGCCATTCATATTGCAGAAAAATAATCATTTTGAGTCTAAAAATCATCTAACCAAAGTTAAGTCTTTTTAATTTTTTTAGCACCCCTTTGAGGCAATATTATATTTTGAAGTTATTATTTTTTCTCTTAATCTCCATAATAGAGAAAAGTGGCTCTTAAACTGGGGTCCGGGAACCCCCAGGGATCCTCAGAGCCTTTCTAGGGGGTCCATGAAGGGATATTAAAATTTCCCTCTCTTACAGACTCAAAAAGGACTCTTGGAAAAATTGAAAGATGTGCCTCTCTCTCTCTCTAGATTAGATCACTAAATTGCCCTAAGCGAAAAAACTCTATTTGGACATGTGTTTCGATGAAGAATATTAATTTAGTTTTTTTTCAGTTTTTGGCAGCTACATAGGGTCATTGCTACAACGCAACATTTTTAGTTAGATGCCTACTGTTTTCATAAAGAGAAAAAAAGCGTTAAAAAAGTCCATATAAGTAACAGAGTTAGTATTAGCATTATTAAGGAATTTTTAAATCATTCAGCCAAGTGTTGGGAGTCAGACAGAAGGGTGTTAAAAATCTTGGGGGTCCGCGATGTCCGGCTGATACGTAAAGAGAGAGGAGAGGCCACGGTATCGAAAGTTTAAGAACCGCTGCCATAGAACATTTTTCCGTTTATAGGTAGGTTCCATTTATTAATATTTTTTTCTACATATGACCATTATTCACCCTATTATACATACAACTTTGACAATTTTTGAGTGAAAATGTTTTCTAAGGGAGTCGCACGAAAACTATACTAAATTTCAATCTAAGAGTTTCCTAATTAGGAATTCAAGATATTATTATTTCTTCCTTGGTTATTATCTTTTAATTCTTCTATAAAAATCTCAAAGCAGTGCTTCTAAAGCTTTCAACGTTTGCGACCTAATTTTCAATCATAATTTTCATCACGCCCTCCTCCACACAATAACAATGTATTGAATGCCATAATAATGTACTATAATGCTAAAGCTACAATACAACTTTAATTAATTTTAAACCGTACAAATTATCAAGATAAGTATTAAATTTTGTTTATGGTAATCCCATGGAAAAGTCACGAGTAATATTATTAAACTTATTCTTCACTTATTGTAGACAGAGAGAGAAATTAATTGTAAAAATACATTGCACAGTATTGATACATTTATAAGTATATTGCATGTGTAAATATGTCAGAACGTATTTTGTTTTGCTTCTTTTCAATAGATTAATATTTTTTAAATAATCTTTTATTTGAGACTTTTCGATATGATCGCATATCCACGCACAGTTATCACGCCCCCCCCCCAGGAGGGAACACCACACAGTTTGAGAAATGCTGTTTTATAAAGTGCTGGATGTATAATACGTGATATTGAAAATGCAAAACCAAGGAGTAGCCAGAAAATTATATATTTATGTACACCTCTCCGAGTAATGCAAAAAATGTGAAATGTACAACTCTCCAACACACATGGATTAGGTGATAACTTGAGAGATGGATAAAATCCATACCGTTATTACCGCCAGGGAAATCATTGTAAAAAATGTTTTCTTGTCTTAAAACCTACACACATTGTAAATTTTGTATTTATTAATGATTTTTTCACTTTTTAATTCTCACACTTAATTATCATACAATTATGCAGCAAAGGGCTAAGAGAAAAACTGAACCCATGAAACCACCCAGTTATTCACGAAAGGAGATTGAGCTGCCCTGCGGGAAGCAGGTTCTCCAATAATCCTTCAATTTATTCTTGTCTTAAAGGACGTATGTAATAGCTGAGAATGCCAGATCATTACGTTACGCTAAATCTCAGTTGTTACTCACCTCGACGCGTTTACAGCGTAAAAATAATTGAAAAAAAGGGAAAATGTTAAACTTGATTGATGCCAATGCGGCAGAACGCGTCAGCAAACGTGGATCGATATATATGTGAATAAGCAGAAGCGGCCTCTCAAACTCCTGCTGCCTTTAGAATCATTACTCTTCAATATGTTTCAAAAGTCAATTCAATATAGGAGTAGTATCCCTTTATTAAATTTTCCGAAAACTCGATAAATTTTATTTTAACAATTGTTTTTCATGTATTGTAATCGATTCATTCTTTTCTCATTGTTTACAGAATGTGACTGCGATCCACCAGGATTGAGAGGCATTGGAACCAAATGTTCTATCGAAGACGGTGTTAAACATTGCGAATGTCCAAGAGGTTTCATATCCCAATACGGCAGTTGCGAAGGTAAGCTTTTGTGATATATTGCTCTTTCTTCCGTGTGCTAATTGCAGTCCACTAACTCAGTGCTTCTCAAACTTTCAGTATTCGCGACCCAATTTTCAGTCATAATTTACATCACGCCCCCCTTATACAATAACAATGTATTGAAGGCAATAAAAATATACTTTGACTCTAAAGCTGCACACTCACACCACACACAATATAAACCGTACAAATTATCAAAATAAGTATTAAATTTCATATATATAATTTTATGTCTTGCGCATAGGGTCACTGGTAATTATTAAATTTGTGTGTTAAAACTTAGTACTGTTAAAGTAATTATGAAACACATTATGTAATACTGATATATTTTTAAGTGTATTATATCAATGTAAATATGTATTATTTTTTATTATGTTAGAATGTATTTTGTTACGCTTACTTTCAGTAAATTAATAATTTTTTAAATAACTTTTTGTTTTCGAATTTTCGATATACTCGCCCCCCCTTGTAGGGTTATCACGCCCCCCTAGGGGGCGCGACTCACAGTTTGAGAAACACTGCACTAACTTTAAAAATACATACGACGCAGCTTTCTTTCAAATAGAGGGAGAAAATGTCGATTAATGATTATCAGTAAAGGTTTTTTTTGTATGTTTTAATAAAATACCAAGTGATCCAAAAGTTCGTTAAGATTTAAAAATTCAAAAATTCACGGAAAAATGTAGGTAGAGACGAACAAATTGACACACGTGCTTGATATGGCATGGGACTTTATTGAAAGCAAAAAATTGCAAAAATGGCCATTAGATGGACAACCAAACGTCAGTGACTTCGCATGAAAATAGTATATAAAATGAGTTGTAGTTAAAAAGGGAAACAGATGCACCAGAAATTAAAGCATGTTGACTTGACCAAAAAAGGCGTTGTTAGTAAAGCTGCAATTTTACTACTGCCTTACGATTCTGTTGCCATAAGAAAGGTGTGAAGAATCTCTAGCGACCATCGTCTGACAAAGACCAAGTGTTGAGCTTCCCTTTCGTAGAGATTGGCTTCCCATGTCCCCAGACCTAAATCCATCTGATTATTGGTTGGGAAGTTTCCTGGAGTCTCAAGTGTACCATGATGGTCCCATTGAGTTAGAGATGCTAAAAGACAACTTACGATGGCTATTTCTTACCATACCCACGGATATGCTGAACAGTGCTTCTGTTCTCAGCATTGTCTCCTGACTACAAGTATTACTGAGGAATGACAGCCGATATGTTCAACATTTATTATAAAGAACAGAGTTTATTGCTAAAAATCAATTGTTATGCTAATTATTGCTTTCGTTATGTAAAGCACCATCTGTGGGCGCTTTTTTTGGTTTCAATAAAGCTCCATGTTATTTCAAGTATGCGTCAATTTTTACCTCTCTATTTAATTATTCCATGAATTATATAATTTTCAAAAGTTAAGAGACTTTTGGCTCACTTGTATAGTTCAATTTTAAAGCGTGTTTTAAAAACATTTTAAACACATCTATTTACCAACTTAAGGCAGATTTAATTTTTTTTCCACAAAACCTTTCATTCAAAAATTTTGAATACACAATCACAACGAAAATTAAGTCCTTTAACCAAAAAAATATCTTTAATATCCATAAAACAAACGTTGTAAAATGTTTCACTTTCTTTCCTTTAGTTGATAATGTCTACAAAACAATTTCGATATTAATCTCCTTCCCAAAAGCGATAGTCCATGATATCTAACACAAAAAAAAAACGCACATAACTTCGGTGATTATATTCTACATTTATACACCAGAATTTCCAAAATGGTACACAGTTGTTTCCTTCAGACTTGAAACAGGTCTCATTCTGAATGCTTCTTTCCTAAGTTGTGTCCTCTGTAAAAGTGATCTAGTTTTGCGCGCTAAAAATCTTGGAGCATGCCCAGCGATCATCGGAAGTCTTTATGATGGATATTGAAAAAAAACTAGAGAACAGCTACAGGACCTCCTGAATAACTTTTTTTGGAAGCTCCTATCTTATTTTTACGTATCCATGTTTTCTCTTTGTTTGTCTGTGTAGAGTGCCGAATAATGCCATGTCAAGTGCTTCTGCTAAAAATAAAAATAATAAATTATTTGTGGCTTGGCAAGTGTAATTTGTGTTTTTTGTTTTCTCTTTCTCTTCATCTTTCGCTTTTAACTTTTAAAACATATGTATTTCATCAACAATGAGCCTCTAATATAATTTCGCAATTCTCTAACGATTCAAATTACCGTAAAATCTGGCGTATAACGCGCACTTTTAAAACAAAAAATAAGATCTAGACTTCCGGGTGCGCGTTATACGCCGAGTATAAAAAGAGACAAAGATGAAAAATTTAGACTTTTACATATAGATCGAAATACAGTTTATTTGAAAGAAAGGGTATTCCTTATGAACTTTAAGAGTTCTTATTTCTTTCTAAAGCTTGGAATAATACCTAGAATAAATGACTTCAAAACATAAGAGCATTGTGTACGTCAGTGTTTCCCAAACTGTGGGGCGCGCCCCTCTGGGGGTGCGATAACCTTACAAGGGGGGCGCGAGCATATCGAAAATAAAAGATTTAAAAAATAATTAATTTACTGGAATGAATTAAAACAAAATACTTTCAGACATAATAAAAATGCACTTTTACTCTGATATAATTTATAGGCGCGCGATATTAAGTCATCAAAAATAAAAACGTCTTCAATACCTAATTAGCTATCTTTGATCGTATAACCAAATAAAAAAACTTTTATTTGATTTGCTGTAATCCCGTGATGAGAGATTTTTTATTACGTTTTCTTTTTAATCCTAACATACTGCTCTTTCAGAGAGAAAACAAATCCCAGACCCAGAATCGAAAAAATTTAGGAACATAAAAAATTCATCACTGTGATTTTATTTTTGAAATACTGCACATTATAGCTGTAATCTGTTTTTGCTGATAATCTGTTTGACCTAAGTTCTTGGTACAGTTAGTTATGACCCCTCTCTTACGTTTGTTTCTCATTTAGGGAAGTTGTAAGTAATGTATTTTACTCTGGTGCCCTTTTTTCCATGCAAAGGAGTTTTATGATACATATAAACATATCTCAAACATATAAAGCATAACGAAAAACGTTTTACACAATTGCTTTTAGCAGCAACATACATATTATTATAATAAATACACTTTTTACCAGGAAGTGGTCGCGCGGAACACACAGAACACGATATCGTTAATTCGGACAAAATTGCTTATTTGTTACCGAAGAAAAATTAAAAATTCCTTAAAAGCAGGTAAGTTTACTTTCTCTTAATTAAATTATTCGCTGGAATCACGATTTGTATCGTGTACAATAAAATAATTATAAAGAAAAAGAGGATTGGGGTGACTCAATAACCCTCTACCGTATCAAGTGCGCGCCTGCTCCCGGGTTAAAACATGTTGAAGTCTTTTCGCTTTAAATATTAAAAATAATAGAATTATTCTTCATCGGAATTTTATATTATTGTTCATTCTTTAACATCAATTATAAATGCCAATTCTGTGAGGCTTATAATTACAATTCGCTTAAAACTAATGAAAATTTGAGCAATCATTTTACGTTTTTGTAAACATTGTCGCGCACTTGGCATTACACACACACTCTCCTTACAATTCAGCTATTATATCAATAATGTTTTATTTTCTTATAAATGAACTCGTGCAAAGAGCGCGCACTTCAGCCGGTATACTTTTAATGCATCAGTGCTGCACAGAGTATTTTATAACTAATTAATTAATGCTAAATTAAGAATAAGTTTAATAAGTATTAACGACTTCCATGGGCTTGTCTTGCAAAGCAAAGTTTTTATAAGGAATGCTTATGATTAGAATTTGACCCTCTAAGTTCTTTTTCTATATTTAGCTGATATCTATATTTTGTCTTCTAAGCAGCCACCGCATTTTGCAATATGTTCAATTTTAAACTTGGAGAAAGGAAAAATAACATAATAATTATCCTATTACTTAATTTATTTGTGATTAAAAGTAACGTATACAAAATTTAATACTTATGTTATTAATTTATATGGTTTATAATTAAGATCGCGTATTGTAGCTTTAGCGTCAAAGTGCATTATTATTGCATTCAGTACATTATTAATGTATAAAGGGGGCGCGATAAAAATTGTGACTGAAAAGGGGGGCGCCAGTATTGAAAGTTTGAGAAGCACTGGTGTACGTACATTTCAGGATGCTTCGTAAAAAAAGAGGGGGTGCGTTATAAGGCGAATATACCTAAAAACTAAAAATTGCTGCTTGTAAGTATAGGTGTGCATTATATGCCGGATTTTACGGTACGTGTTATAACAGAGTACTTTTCTATTGCAGATGTAAATGAATGTTTGCAGTTCTTTCTTTGTCCATCTACCACAAACTGTGTAAATGTACCAGGCAGCTACCAGTGCGAGTGCAAGAGAGGGTACGAACTGTGGAGGGAGGAGGATGACCCCAAAGTTGATGGGTGCAAAGGTGAGATCTTATGCAGTTTTGTTCAATAAGTAAAAATTATGCCATTTGAGAAAATTATCAATCAATATTTTTCACTGTGTTTCCCCTCCGAATTACCTATGCAACTCTACTCGAAAAAGAACTCATTGCATATCATTGGATTGTAATTTGGGAGAAGGTTAGGTTTTCTGTTTGAGAAGTTTCGATTCCATGAAGAGTGATGAGGGTTGCTTCAAGTTAATTCTAACTAGGCTTTCAAATCACATCGTAAATCATTTACATATGTTATATTAGGTAGGTTGAGTTCATCCAACGAGGATTTAAAAATGCAAATATTGACCTTCTATTGCAATCCCAGCACTCCGAAGGATACACCAGGCTCTAACCTATAAGTCATAAATATTTGATTAATAAAGGGGCTTGATTCAAGCCTAATGTATTGTGTTACGAGATAAAGTATTTTATAAGACGTAGCTTTTTGTAGAATTAGTAGTTAATTCAATAAAATGTGTCGTTGATAGATGAAACCTGAAAGACAAACTATTGACCATCACATCCCAAATTTAAAGTACACTCCTTTGAGGATTTTTAAGATTTAAATATCGACGTGCAATGTCCTGAAGACAAATTCAGACGAATATGGAGGCATTCAGGAAAGTATAGAGATCCCACAATACTATTATCAACACCCACACAGGCCCAAAACAGGAAGTTATGATTTAGTGTGACATTTAATCTTATATCCGGCCTTTTGAACTAATTTATCTCAACACAGTAGCAAATAAACCAAACTTTATGACCCATTGTATTGTTCCTGCTCCATTTGCGCTCTCCCCAGGCAAGCTTTTCACAAAGAAAATATTTGGCCATCCTCGAGATGGACTATATTCAATCTCATAGGAGCGTTTTCTTAAGGTAGGTCTCCCGAACTTCCCCATGGTGAAGGCCAATATACTTCTGATTTAAACTAATAGTTGTAAAAAATTTAGTAATAATCCCGCAAGATAACATAAGCAACTCTTCACCAATCTGTTGTCCAGCAGGGTAACAACTTGAATTCAAGTCACAGGTAGACCAACATCCTTATTGATTTCCACAGCAAACTTTGAACAAAATCATTCTTTTGGTTTTAAAATTGTAATCATTTTTATATGAGTGTTCATCCAATCTCTCCATATTTATGGCGCATCGATTTCTTTGCTTTAAGCGCAGTCTTCTAAAATACAATCTTTTACAAAATTCTAATTCATTTTCACGGTAATACATTAATCATTTCTTCTTGTAGATATTTCTTATGTTCGACAACTTTTATATCATTTTAAAGAAATCAGTTGTCCATTTTTGAAATTTCCCATGATCTTATTCTTGCTCATTTTTTCCCATTCCTATTATTAGTTTACACTCTTCCTGTATATATATTTATAAAGCGTGTCCGAAAAAGATATATTGCCCCTTTTTTAAAAAGTTTCTCTGAAGTACTATTGGAGTATTTTATTACATCAGAAGTTAGGTAATATATCAAAGTTTTTCTTGTATGAAAAATTGTACCTTACTAAGATTCAATTTGGGCGCCCTTTGTGACACGGCAGATATCTTGGCGATACTAGTCCGTCCATAATCGCACCAACATGTCACTTGTAACGGCAGAAAAAAAACCCTTTTTTAAAAAAAAAAAAGATTTTTTAGGTACCCAGTGTGTAGAGAGAGTGGAGAACATTGGACGGAAAGCTACTAGATACTCCAAGTTTTGAAATATCCACTTTTCCTGAGTGCACAAAATTGTCAACATTGCGCCAACCAAACGACAGAAAGCATTTTGTGCTGTGGAATACGTAAAAACAATGTCTGTTATCCCAGTTCAACGCAACTTTCGGCGACAATTCAGAGTCGACAAAAACTCAATTAAACGTTGTTATGTACAACTATTGTAATAGAGACGGGTCGCCTTTGCAAAGGCAAAAGCACCGGGCGACCGCGTTCGAAGGAAACAGTTGATAGAGTTCGACAATCCTTCCTTGGAGTATCTAGTAGCTTTCAGACCACTGGGTACCTAGAAAAAAATATAGAAAAAGGGTACATTCTTTTTCTGTCGTTACAAGAGACATGTTGGTGTGAGTATGGATGAACTAGTATCGCCTAGATATCTGCCGTGTCACGAAGGGCGCCCTTATTGAATCTTTGTAAGGTACAACTTGGTACATTACTTAACTTCTGGTATAGTAAAATATTCCAATAGTACCTCAGAGAAACTGGAGAAAAATTTTAAAAAAGGTACAATCATTTTTGGACACGCTGTATATCTTGCTTAAATTTTCGATCGTTAATAAAATACTTTTTATGCATCCACTAAAATCAAATACATTTTTTAAACCTGTAGTGGATGACACTTGATTTTAGTACAGTTTTTTTCAAATATTAATTCATTAATTAAATTTAATTGATTAATTTTAGTTTTATACGGGAGAAAAACTTTAGCAATAATGGTGTTCACAGAATCGAGCCAATATCAGTTCAATTCCCCGCCAAAAGCAGCTACGGTACCATTAATACCAGAATAGTACCATTAATACTATCATGGGCATCAACAATACATAAGATACAAGGTAGCTCTGTAGATTATGCAGTAATATATAAAGGACGAAACCTCTTCGCAGCAGGTCAAGCATATGTTGCATTAAGTCCTGAAATTATTAGATGAGATATTAATTGAAGAACTGGATTGTTCGACACTAATCGGAAATATTCCTTGCAAAAATTAAGCATTACAAGCAATGGATTGAATGAGAAATTATATAGATCACTATCAGCCTCATAAATTAGAAATGGAAAAAACATAGAAAGCGAATAATTAGTATATAACTAACAAAAATAATAATCGAATACCATATATAAAAAGGAAAATTGCAAGGAAATTTGCTTTGTACTTTGCACTTAATATTGTGATTCTATCATATGTGTATACATATGTATATTATAATTGTAATTATTTAATAAAAAAGTAACTAAAATAAATTTTTTCTTGGTTGACCTAAGTAGGAATTGACTTTACAAAAAATAGTTTGTATTACTTGTTTTAAATAGATTTAATACATCGATTGAGTTTTAGTCAAGAATGTCTACTATTTCCTTCTTTTACTCTTCAGATATCGACGAATGTTCCCTTGGTGGTACTTGCGTTTCGGCAACCACTCTCTGTGTGAACACTCCGGGCAGTTACGACTGCGTCTGTAGAGAAGGTTACTATGCGACGGCCGCTGTTCAAGGAGACACTTACATGCCAATGTACAACGCCTGCTACGGAAAAGGTAACTTTTACATTAGTCTTGAGTTAATAGAAGACTTTATATACCAAAAATTACATATTCGAGGTCCTCAACCTGTAATGATTTATTTAGAATTTCGGGTACATTTAGTTAAATCAGTGAACAAAAAAAAGTGTGTGTGTACTTATGTACGCACGTAAGAAGTTATTCTTCTTTGGCATAACAAGATTAAAATCCTTCTAAAATTCTTGAGCAGGGCACGTTGGGCCAAGAACAAAAGGCGGTCACGAGCAGAGTTGAACGATTCTAACCTTAAGTCAATCGAACCAGCCAAACCCGAGATAATGACGATTTAAATAAATTTAAACACCCCCACACAGAAACAATAGGACCAATAACATGGGGGTTCGGCAAACTGTATCTAGAAATGTGGTGAACCGAATGTGAAACCTGACACCTCATGTTGAATGTCTTGGGGGAGAGGGGAATCGTTCCTGAGTAAATTAAGACATCCGCCGGACGAGCCCCCGAGTTATGGTCATTTTAAAATAATTAAAACATTTAAAACAATTAAATAAATAGAAGCAAGGCACCCAGAAACTCGAAACTCGGCCTGGTTGTGAGTAAACACAAAGATAAATCCATTGGAACCGGTCCGGAGTATGTATTTTGCAAATGGGGTGGCGCTAGCTTGGGAAAGGAAAACGAAACAAACTCCCCCCGGGGAACAACTGTGACGTAAATGGTCACGTACATCCCAACGATACACAGAGTAATGGGCGATCCCAAAGTTTCATCCTTCTGTCTCTGTAATATCGTGACGTCATCAAAATATCGAAACCCATTGGAATAACATGGGGATTCTAATTTTAGTGATAACGCCCTCAGGTCCACTATCTACACACGAATTATAACAGATGAAAGAGCTCAACGAGGAGAACCAATGGTTCGAGTTTCATTAACGAACCTGAAAAATCCTCAGACCTATGCGGGATTTAAAAAGATTTAAAACTTTTTAAAATAATTTTTAAATGTTAAATATAGGTGAAGAAAGTGGGCTATGGTCTTGAAAAAATATATGTAGGATGCTCATAGAGAGAACAATCGAATTCAGCCTGTGCGGTCAACCAAGGTGGCATAGGATTCGAGAACTCGAGTTACTACTGAGGAAGCTTAGTAGGGGGAGAACCGGAGGGGGCCAATTCCACGTAAAGCTCGCGCTAATACAAAAATATGGTAGACCTCTGAAAACCAAGTACCAAGCTCAATTCCTTAGGGGGATGAAATTTTTTCCAGTTCAATAGGATTAACATGGGAGCATGATATTTTAGAGTGCTTAAGCCCTCCCCATGTCTACACAATGGAAATGAAGTAGATGACTGGATGGGTCTCGACGAGTGGAACAGTTGGTTCAAATCTCAAGTCCGAGACTCGAACATGAGCCAAGATATTGTGAATTTAAACAAATTTAAAAAGTTTAAAACAATTAAAAACTATAGAAGGAATATCCCTATGAGCATGAAATTATAATAACTGGAAGAGCAGATACAGAGGGATCAAAAGAGCCAGGTCCGAATGGACTGTGAGGCTCGGGTGCCGAGATATTGGCCAAAAAGCTGTAGAAGGGGAATGCACCGGGTGGGATCAAAGCTATCTAGAAGAGAGTAAGCCCTGACACATCACTGACCTGAAAGCGGTAACGTGATCAAAGGAGAGAATAAGGATTTTGCAGGAGAAACGATTACATTCCCACTTTCATCTTGTATGCTAGCATAGTTGGTTGCTTATCCCACGTGTATTTATATTCATTACTCAAGATAAATTGACTGGATTTTCTGCAAAAAAAAACATTTACTCAGGATTTCTTTATTAACCATTGTTAGACATTTAAAAAGTAAAACCATTCGAAATATTTTTCGGATCCAAATTTTTATGATCTCCTTGTGTTGTTTTTCCAATCCCGTTCCATGATCTCAATGAAAGTAAACACACCGATTCGAACCCGATCTTTTTGCAAGTTTCGTGATTTGTGGTTGGCAGCAACTGCAATGCAAATCGAGCGACTATTTAAACTCGGCTCATGTTAGTTTTTCAGGAGGGAAGGAGAAAAAGAAATATAAGAAGTGTGTGTTTTAACTCTTAGAGGGAGAGAGCGGCTGGTTGGCAATGCAACTGTATGTTGCATCACCATTTTCAGATTATAAATTCATTTTACAATATTAGACTGTAAGAAGACGGTTCGAATCGGATGTCTGGTAATGTTGATTTTTGAACTTATTGTTTTTTTTATCGCTCCAGTAACGAGCACATTGACTTTATCATTGATTATTAAAAGCCAATTTTAAGAAACTGCTTTCGTCTTCATGCCTCCTCGACACAAAAATTTCACTGCTTGCTTTGCTAAAATTTGGGTTAGTTTACCAATAAGTGTAACACCCATAAAGAAAATGGTACAATATTTATATTTTATTGTATTTTATTCTTGTCATTGAATTTTTTTCTTTTGGATATAATAAAGTGATGCATATGTGCCAACATCCTTAATTATTTGAAAAAAAAAAGATATTTTGTTTTTTTTATAAGAGAAATTAGTGTTTAAATGTGAAATTCGTGTTTTGTTTATTCTGTCACACACACACAAATCTTAATTAACTGAAAAATATTATTAATAACTTAACCTAAAGCTGCACACATTTCATAATATTGCCTTGTTACTATTGTGTACCAAATTGTTCCTCTAATAAACCGGGACAGCCGTACGTTTCTGTGTTTCGTTTCCCTAAAGATGAAAAGTTGTTACAAACTTGGAAAAAGAAATTTCCTAGGGATTTTAAAAGTACTAACAATAGTGTAGTGTGTATTAAACATTTCCCTGAATCTTTCATTGTGAGAAAAGATAAAATTACAGACTGGTACTGTTATAGAAATACCTAGAGTGTATCCAGAATTATCAGAGAATGCATATCCTTGCATTTTCCCTGGTTGTCCATCCTACTTGAATGAAAAAATTGAGGAAGCTCGGTGACAATTCAACGAAAGGAAAAAAATGAAACAATTAGACGAACAACTGCTTACTAATTTCATTAAGAAAGACAAAATTACCAGTTTTGAATGTTTAAAAGAAAATTTGCTAATGCGAAAAAATCCCATATTTGTGATTTCTTATCTAAAAATAATGTTCTAAAACATGATTGTGAAAGTTGTATTTCTTTTTATTAATTGCGAAAAAACTGTCCTATTTTAAAATCCCTGAAAATAAATACAGATATCTCTATTGTTATATTTAATAATAATCGTGAATTAAATATACCTTCTGTTGGAAAAATTCTTAATAATCCTCCTTGGTTAACATATTTCAGCGAATTGTTAAATATTCTTAATACAGTAAATGTCTTTGAAGAAATCTGTTCCATTATTTCTATTCCTCATCATGTTATGGCTATTCAAACACGGGAGAAAAGTATATTGAAAATTGTAATGCTGAAAATTTTGAGGCACCAAATTTTATTTTAGAGCAAATGAAATTATTAAATTTGAATAAACATGGTCGTAAGTGTAGCAGCAATTTAATGGCTTTTTCCTTCTGCGTGTACATTAAATCTGCCACGTGTTATTCCTATGTAAGAGATAAGGGGAATATAATTCTTCCAAGTGTGAGACAATTACAGAGAGTTGCATCTGGATTATATAAGTGTTACTCCAGGTTGGTCAACTCTGGCTAATGAAAATTATCTACAAGGTAGGTGTAAAGAACTGAAAGACCATCAGAAACAGGTAATATTACAAATTGATGAAATTTTCATCAAATCAGCGATTACATATAAATGTAATAAAATCATTGGCTTTACCGAGAAAGGAGAAGCAGCTACTACGATTCAATGTTTTTTATACTCTTCTTTATTGAGTAAAAATAAAGAAATAGTATCATTGAACCCTGTAAAGAACATGAATGTTGAAGACTTATATTCTATGATTTTAGATATTTTGTCACTAATGGAATAAATAGGTTTTTCAGTTGTTTGCATTGTAAGTGATAATAACAGAGTAAATAGAAATTGTTTTTCTAAGTTGTGTAATGGTACCATAAAGAGTGTTATTCAGAATCCAGCTAATAATGCAAAAAAATTACATCCTATTTTTGATTCAGTACATCTTATCAAATCTATACGAAATAATTGGTTGAAGTAGAAAGATGCAGATTCTTCTTTAATGTATCCTGATCCTTCAGAATTTTCTCAAATTCGAAAAGCATCCTTTTCATCATTATTTAAAATTTATAACGAAGAAATGAACATTATTGTTAAATTAGCTCCTAAATTATGTTTAAAAACTTTAAAACCAACAAATTTTGAGAAACAAAATGTTAAATTAGTTTAAAAAATGTTACAAGAAAGCAATGTGACTGCACTTAATATATTAAAAGATAAATTAGGCTACCCAGAAATGTTTAGGGACACTGCAATATTAATCAAACATATTTCAGATTTCTGGCAAATAATAAATATTAAAAATTCAACTAAGGGTCCAAATCTTAAATTGAAAAACAGTGTTCCTTTTCCATCAATGGATGATGATAAAGTAACTTTTTTTTCAAAATTTGTTCAGTGGTTGAACTGCTGGAAAAATTTAAAACAAAATAAACGAGAAGGTTGTTTTAAGCAAGGAAACATTTTTTGCTTTGAGGCATACGGTAAATACCATTTCAGATCTA
Organism: Trichonephila clavipes; assembly: GCA_019973935.1. NCBI lineage: Eukaryota > Metazoa > Arthropoda > Arachnida > Araneae > Nephilidae > Trichonephila > Trichonephila clavipes. Next base: position 177,276 of record BMAU01017548.1, on the reverse strand, counting down.
ATAAAGTATCTTTTGACGGAGCAGAATTTCAAATATGTTTTAACTGGAAAGTTCCACACTGATAATTTAGAAGCCAGATTTGGGCAATGCAGACAAATGTCTGGAGCAAATTATTGAACTGTGCAGAAAATTTTGCAAAAAAAGTTGCTGTGAAAAAAATTTCGCATTAAAAGTGTGTTAACTTTGCACTCAGATAAATATGGTACTATCTCACAAAAAAATAATTTCAAATCATTCAGGTGAGATATTTCAAATTAAAGTAGATATTACAGATTATTTCAACGAAATATTAAACATTAGAAAAATAAATCAGATTATATTGCAATTGAAAAGTATCAAGCTTTAATGCATATAGCGGGATATTGTGTGAATAATATAAAATTGGAATGCTCCGATTGCAAACATACATTTGTTTTATATAGATAAGCAGTTTAATTTCGACTCAGAAAATGTCGAAAGGACAAAATATTTCAAACTTCTGGATAGAGGAGGCTTAAAAATGCCCATAGATATTGTTATGAAAGTCATTTCAACGCAATATTTCATTTTTAATTTGTTAATATCGAAAACATTCGAATCGAAGTTTCTTACAGTTCATTACCAATTATCTTGCCTTACAAGTATAACAGAAGCGTATCTGGAATTACACGAGTTGTGAAATGTCTTGCATTATTTTCATTCACCTTATGTAAGTTGTAACATACCTGCATTTTCATATTTTAAAAAAGTATTCGTTACAGATGGGAATATATGCTTAAATAATTATTCAAAAAAGCGCAGTAAAGAAATTTTAATCGTGAAGGATAACCGAAAAATGAAGAAATTTAAGGCCAATTAAATTAATGTTTGCTTTTTATATTTTTCTGTTTTATTTATTTAAATATTCAATTGTCGATTCGTATGTTATTCATTGTGCATGTATATCCTTGTAATTTTTTATACTACATACATTTTATGAACATGTTCAATTGTTCATATAACTATTATTTGAAGAAAAATTATTTATTTGCATTATTCGTTTAAATTATTTTAATAAAGATTTTAGTATTCAAAGTATGTAAAATGTTATTTTTTAAATTTCAAAACTTTGTTTGATTTTTAGATATTTTTACCATAGCATAATATTGAATTTTAATGCATATGCATAAAAATAATGTAATTAATAGTTTAAATAATATCATCACAAATGCAAATGATTCAAAATTTGAAACTAATATATAAGTACGTTACCTCATTAATGATATATTTACTAATGTATATACATTTTTAACTTATTATGGTGTGTAAACTGTTCGTGTCATATGCATTTTTTATGTAATAATATGCCTCAAATACTTTACTTTTTATATTTTCTTTACAAGTAAATGTTTCTTTTTCATTTTATTGGATTGAAATCATTTTATATTTTTGAATATTGAATGAATTATTTTAAATGAATATTTTTAACGTATAATCTAGAACCTATTTTTACTATATAATTACTGTGATGTCTAAAACTGTTTGTCATTTCTATATTTTCATATATTTTTGCATGCATTTTTTTTATAATTCTTTCTTTTGTTATGATTCATTGATTCTATGAGCATAACAAATATCATTTCATAGGAAAAAGGAACTTCAGTGAAATGTTTCTAAATTCACATGATTTTTTTATTTTTATGCTTCTAATGCTCTACTTTTCAAATTTTCTTTGCAAGTAAATGTTTTTTTTTATTTTATCTGATTGAAATTATTTTACATTGAGTCAGTTTTTTGTTAGATTTTTCTTATACTGTTATGAGCTTTTCAAGAGTGATTTTGTCCCTTTTCCGGGAAAACATTAGGCATCCTTCTAGCGTAATTATACATAACTTTCATCAGAAAATATTCTAAGTGAGAATTAAAAACAATAATCAATATAAATACGGAAATATTAGTCTATGACATAAAAAGAAACAAATGTTCAAAGCTTTATATTCCTCGCAGAGCGAATGCGCGTAGAAAAGCTTTCCCTCTTTTCATGACGTCATCAAAACTCTGTCGTGGCCTGGTCTTTCAAGATGGCCTTGGTGGGACGCGTCGCAACAAATATGGTTTATAACAATAGTTGTTACGATCCCTCAAATATCAATCCCCTAGCACCAAAAAAGTGGTATGTTAAAATGTTCGACAACGTTGTGCGCGCGCATCGTAAAAATTTACACTCATCCTTTTTTCCTAACGTGCAATAAGAAGTATAACTTCAAAAATGGGGGGGGCAAGATGGTAGGGATCCCAACGTCTGAATGACGCCGAATATACAATTCCTTGTAAGATACGGCTTGGGGCCCAAAACCTGACTTTGCAGGGGGCCTTAATATTCTCCGTTACGCCTCTGACCCCAAGTCAACGTAAATATTTTAGATTGATATACTGAGCGTGCATCAGCCTGCAACACGACAGATCCTTATCGAAAATGAGCCTCGAACATGCGGTAGGACTAAAACATCGAAAGCCGTGATCACAGTGTCATAGTATCTCGTTGTATTATCAGAGAGAAAATGATTATTTATAAGTTATTAAATAAAATTGAGATATTTTCCACATTAGGAATTATAAACATTTACTTTCGGGGATTTTTTTAAAAATCTACTGATGGAGAAAATAAGGCTTCCATCCACAGTAAGAAAAGGAGTATCAAGCAGGTGTCGGAAAAAAACTAATTTATATCTTATAGTCTTTTTATCCTGAGTAAACTGTTTCTTAACCAAATAAATTAACTTTTTTATAAACAGTGTTTTTTGCGATTTGCATAAAGTAAAGCATATTTACTTAGTAGCCTTTTAGTCTGGATATGCTTGAGATAAAGGAAACTTTTCTTACTGAGGGCTATCCATAACTTTGTGAAGTTTTCTCTTAATTGTGTTGCTTCATTTAGTAAAATTTTATTCTTTCTGCTAATTTATTCTTTTCGGTAAATCTCACATTTTCATTTCTAGAAATTAGCTAGCAAACATAGAGTTCGAATAGAAGAGTCTTAAGAAATAAATTAACATTCAATTAAGAAAAGTTAATAGGAGCACTAGAAGTACACTGAGGCTGAAAATTTATCAATATTTATTTATCATAATTTTATTACATTATATTTACCTTCATGAACTTACATGGGTGAAAAAAGATATAGACTGAACTATTTGATGTTTAAGCCTTTAATGAAATTAATCTAATCTTGCTTTTTTAAATATACAAATTCTAAATTCACAAGAAAAAAAAATACACATGTGCATGATTTACGTGTAAAATTTTAACGCTGTCTTACTGTTACATATTTCCTCTTACTTCTTTTATTGTGACCCGTAAATATAACGAAGTAATTATTAAAAAAATATTGCACAGATGACTAACGTGGCACACTGTGAATCTCAGCTACATAATCGTAATAACTGCCCTCTAAAAATGTTAGCCAGCGCTTCCACCAGATGGCAGCACCACCAGCAGGACTAACTCATTTTAAACGATGGAAAAGACTTGCAGGTAATTCTTCGATCTCCCCTAAATGCTGCACTGCTGGTCATACAAAATACAACGCCCTGAAGGAAGTATGAAAAAACATGTGAATTTTACATCATTCATTGGTGGCGATGAAATGTACACAAATCATTAGCATTGCAGCTCAGACGCACATCACGGGCGACCGTAGCGCCACCCGCAAGCGTTATATAAGGGGAGAACAGATTGCCGATTTGAAGTATGGCATTTTTTTTTTTTGAGTAAGCTGTTTACCTATGCCTCGTGGAAGACATCGCGTGTCTTTTGACTAAGTTTGTGAATTCGACTGAAGAAGAATAGTAGTTTATAGGGATTGCAGATTATCCTTCAGAAAAATCAGTCGACGTGTCAGACGAAATCAAGCAACTGTGATGCGAGTCTGTCATCGCTGAATGCAAGAGAAAACAACTGATCGACAGGACCGAACTCACTCACCTCGTTGCGCCATTACCCGTGATGAAAAGCGGATCGTGCGCATAGCACTGATGGATCACGCAACCACATTTTGAACCATAGCAGATTCAATCATTATTACATTAGAACATTAACAGATTCAATCTGTTGTGCTTCATTCGGTGTCCGCTCGTAACATTCGACGCCGTTTGCAGCAGATTGGAATGTCCACAAGGCATCCATTGCTTCGTTTACCCTCGACTGGAAACCATAGGCATTTGCGCCGTCAATGGTGTGATGAATGGCGGACATGGACAAAGGAATAGAATGACATTATGTTTACTGACAAATTCCACTTCTTCCTGCAATATCCCGATGGTCAGATTCGAGTTTGGAGACACCGCGGTGAGAGGCTGCTGAACTGTTGCGTTATGCATCGTCATACTGGTCCTGCACCCAGTAACATAATTTGGGTTGGAATTGTATTTCACTACCACACCTCTCTTATGCGAATTGCCGGTACAATAATCTGCCAGCACTATATATCTGAGGTGTTGGAGCCCATGGTCCTCCCATACATTCAACACTTACCATCAGCCATATTACAACCGGATAATGCGCGCGACAATACGTGGCGTGCAATGTTCAAGAGTTCTTCTTTACCCATTAGATTGAATTGCTTCATTGGCCTGCTTGTTCTGCCGATTTATCGCCAACTGAAAACTTGTAGTCCATGCTTGCACAACGACTGGCCTGGGATGCACCACCCGCTGTGTGGTGTACCCCATATGGGGAAATGGGGCATATGTGGCACCATATTGGCACTATGTGGAAACCACATGGATTGCTATACCCCAAAGATACATCCAAAGCTTCTTTGATTCTATACCGAGCATGTGATAGCGGTTATAACCAATAATGGTGGCTACACTAACTACTTATTCTATCATCCCCACGTCACAAGAGTATGCGATCTTAATCTATTGATCTTTATACAATGTGTGCTATCTGCCAAATAAAATTCACTGTGATATCTCTGGTATTTCTTGGTGCTGCATTCTGTTTGGCCAACGCTGTATTTTCTTCGTAACATATTGTTCTTTTTTCATTTTATTTCACAGTATCACGAATCATACAGAATCATTCAGCAAACCTCTTGTTTAACATCCCTCATCTACTGGTATGACAATAATGATAACTTTTCAGAAAAGAGTGTTTTGATTGTGTGATAATGTTTGAGAGCAGAGAGAAAGTGGCTTTATTACTCAACCATTGGCGTAACATACACTTCTGCATCGCGGGGGGGCCCAAAGCCTGATGTTATGTTTTTGAAATCCTTTGTAAGATCAGGCTCGGGGCCCAAAACGGACTTTGCAGGGGGAGAGCCTAATATTCTCCATTATGCCACTGTACTCAACTGAATCTAAATTCCCTCAATATATAGTAATGTTTTTTAAAAATTAGAGAGTGTGTTAGCTAAAGTTAATCAATGACTTAATAAACGAGTTAAATGTGTTTAGAATTATTTAACATTAAGGTCATACCTAAACGAGTTAAGCGGAAGAAAGGAGTATTTAAAAAATAAACGCATTATAATCAGCAATAGATTTATCAAAAACCTGCAAAATGTTTCTCATGAACTAATCCTTAATTAGAAATTTTAAATATTTCGTTTAATTTTATAAATTATTATTATAAATGGTAGTATTCTATATGAAAGAAGAGATTGAATACTTTACATATAATACAGTTATGTTTATAGATATCTGCATCATTTAATCGGGTTGTTATTTTTTCAGAAACCCAGTGGAAAGCTGCTGCCATCACACTTGCAGTTATCTTGGTTATAGGGTGTCTTTTAGTTACATGTTTCTTTTTTATGAGGAAAAAGTAAAGACATAAAGAAGGTGCACAAGTAAGAAAACTTTTTCGAATACTTAACTCCCCCCTCCTCCGAATGTTTCTTTTATTGTAACGAATGAAATAACAAACGTGTAGACAGACATAAGTAAATGATTAGAATTAAAATCCTCTTTTCAAAATTTATAAAAAGGAGCCGCAGATTAGATTCACCCTTAATTTGTCCTAAACATACGCCCAACAAGAGGCTCTGAAGAAAGAAGATAATAGTTTGATTGTTTTTATAGATGACGCTCTACTCGTTATAATACATACATTACATTGGCCAGAACTCGCATAGGAATCCCAATCTCCCCCCCATTGTTCGAGTTTCAGGTCAAGCACTTAATGAACATGACTGCTGTAGTATTTCACTGAGAAATTCTCTGAATAGAAAAACAACTTGTTAATCATCTAGCTGTTATGGTACTCTGTATTCAAAGCCCATCTACGTCATCCAGGAAAGTTTTTACTAGTGTCCGCTTTTTAATGAAGTTTGCTTTAATCACGTGCATCTATTCAGGGACGTTATTCGCATCCTCGGTATCTATAACTCTTCCATTACATTGGCTGTCAAGCAAGAAAAGGAAGATATTCACTGTATGGAGGGGCCATTAAAATTCTCGGATATAAATCCAATCAATACACGTAGTAACATTCTTGGAAGACTCCTTACGTCTCTTCATTGGCCTTCAACAATGATTCCAGAACTTCATTTGGAACTATAAGAGGCATAAACTCTTTGACTACTTTGTACTCAGCGTTCGACAGACGATTTAAATCATGCACAGAAGTGATAGGGATAATCATATTTATTAATAAAAGCTGGATTTTTCTCACCAAGCACCTGCCAAGTGGACATTTTGGTCTTCTGTTCAGTTACATTTAATACACATTAGCACAAAGCTCTCTTATTTTCTAAAGAAATTCTATTTTCTATTCTGGATTTTTTTGGAAAAATTTTACTTTCTCGTGATCCTGTGGTGTTATTTGTGTTAACTGTAGACACATTTTTGAAAGATAGGAGTATTACATTAGAAAATCATCCTCTCTTTAATTTTTGGGCATCAATGTGGAATTACTCGCAAGGAGACAGAATGGGATATTGACCATAGGTTTGTTTATGAGTGGGGTTTATTAGTGCAAAAGAGGTTAGCACCTATAAAACCTACGACTAATAACTCGCAAAACTAGATATTTATAATAGGACCGCAAAAAGGAAAGTAGAGAGTAATTGTAAGTAAGCTATCTGACTGTTATCTTCATATCCATAAAAAATATCTTTGAGTTTTTAATAAAGAAAAACAAGCATTTAAATTAGATTCATTTTAAACTGGTTTAAATTTAAAGTTTTTGGTTTTTTAAATTATTATTTTGTTTTTAAGTTATATTTCCTTAAGCGTTTTCCCTTTGATCACTTGCGAACTGAAAACTCGAGATTCTTACAAATCCTATAAAAAAGTATTCGAATAACGGCCACATATGAATTCTGTTTACCAGCGAGAAAATCTTTGACATTAACGAATCTTCAAACCACCAGAATGACCATGCCTACCCAAGGATTGCCTAAAAAGATAAAAATGCTTTTAGGTAGCTCATCATCTGGCTTCCGTAATAATTTGATAGAGTATTATTTATGAAGTGTACGTATTGCACAAGATACATATTTATACGTATCTCACAAGAGAATCATTTTTGAGAGAAAGGCGTAATAGACCATTCTCAAAAATTAATCAAAACTCTATTATTGAACCATAAACCGGTTCAATGGAAACAAAAAGACTTTTCATCTAGACTCCGCTTCGGCTCAATGGGCAAAGACGATCCAGTGGTGGTTAAAGGTAATGTGCTGTACTTAAAAGAATATGAAGATTGGCCTTCCAGCAGAACAAATTTAAATCCACCAGACTATAAAAGTGACTAGTATTGGTGGCAAAGGTGTTCCAAAAATGGAATCCTAATTAGAAGTCTTAAACATTCCTTAAGGAAAACAGCAATGGAATTTCCCCATGGAGGTAGAGTGTGTTATGTGCTTCAATAGATGATTTTCCAAAAAAACACCATATGAAATCAAAAGGTGGCCATTTTGAATAAAGGCTGCAATATGTTCAATTTAAAAGTAAATTATAACTTTAAAAATATTTAGTTTTAAATTTCATTTCAAAATTTTCTATTATAAGTCTTATAAATTGCATTAGGACTTATGTCATGATTAGGTATATTTAAGATTTTCCAATTGTAGAAAGTGGTATTTTAAGATGAAGATACCTAAAAATGTTTCATTTTTTCGTTGTAGACTTTCGGAATGACTTTATAGAGAAAAAAAGCAAGATTTCCATATCTTAAGACTAAACAAGACGAATCCAACAGAGTATGTGCTGATAATCAAGATATGCAAATGCAGAAGAAAAATAGGCATCAGTACATTTATACGTATCTCATGATGTAAATATTATTCATGAAAACTTACTAAAATAAAGATGCTTCGTTCTAACCTTTTCATTTTTCGGAGAGGAGACACGTGTTTTTAATCAATGAAATATACGTATTTATCAGTATGTGCATCTCTATATTTCAGAAATAACAAAATACATTACTTCTTAATTTTCAATGATTTCTATAAAATAATTACAAACATTATACAAAATATGTTAAAAGATTTAAGAATTTTTTTTCAAAAAAACAGAATAAAATCAAAAGTTAAAACATTTGCAATAATTTATGCGTTTATAATGCAATAATTAAGCTTGATAAAGAAAACTTTTGTTTTAAATTAATCAATTGATTATTATTCTGCAATTCATTAAAAGTTTGACAAAAAATATTAGTTTTACGCGTAAGCATTTTTAACATTTGATATTTGGGGGATTTTTTAAATTACCCGAGGCTTCGTAAGCATTTCTTATTACACATGACATGACAAGCAAGATTTATAAATCTTACATTTTTTACCAGTATTTTCACTCTCTGTCGAACATTGATATAAAAAAAACTAAAAACATTTGCATCCATTAAATTCTCATTCATTTAAAAATTTAGCTTTGGAATGATTTATCTCAAACGAGAAGTTACTCTTTAGTGCCAGATATTGATAACGTTCGTCTGCTACGCTAGAACGGATTTCAACGGAATAGTTGAGCAAGCGCTCCTTCGAGTCACTGCTCTGCAGAATTGGCTTACGAAAAATAATCCCAAAAATACATACAATAATACAATAACGTATATTCAGCAAATTCATCGATTCGTTCACTAAGCATATAAAATAATAAAAAAGTTCATCTCGAACAAGTTTCGTGTAAATGAAGTAAAAAAAGCTCTTTTGCATCAGAATATATATATATATATATTCTAATTTTAACAAATATTGTTTAAAAACTATTCGAGGGCTAGCGATGGGCCTCGTAATCTTGAATCTTGGTCAAATGAGGACGATACTTAAGTTGGGAACTAATTGCTCAATGTCCAAGTTTCCACACCACACCAACGGATGAATTACCACTTCGACAAATTTAACATACATCAGTCTTTCGATAGATTGGGTCTCGAGTAGTATGAAACAGTGTTCGCTGTTTCTGGTATACCACCTATCGAGTTGGTTATTTTAAATAATCTTGATGTCCGGGAAAGCTGTTTGAGTACCAGCCTAGGCACGCTAGATGAGACTGTTCCAGTTTCATTATTGCCTCCCCCTTCATGTCGAAACCCTATCACTCTTGTAACTTATTCAAATGACGTCTTTCAAGAATATAAAACTATTTGTTTCATAGATGGGAGTAAATTGAATGGAAGGGTTGATCTTGCCGGCGTTATTTACGAGGAAAGAGTTGAAAAAGTTACTTTCCAGGTTATCAAAAAACAATCACAGATATCTTCACAAACTTCATTTGCACTAAAAAGGGAGCATCAATATATTCCTTGAACTGTCAAAGCTTACGTGCACATGCTTTGGATCTCAATGACAGTGTTATGAAACATGTAACTATATTAATTTTAACAGAAACTTGGATAAATAATAAAAAAACACAGATGTTCCAAATTTTCATTGTACTGCTAAATTCCAAAGAAATGGATGTAGCATCAAATACTACTAAATCATTTGGGTTTAGTGAGTCATGTATCGGGGAGAAATGTGTGCAACGAAATGAAAAAATAATTGTAATGGTTACTATTTATATATTTCACCAAATCAAAGTGTAGAGAAATTTATCGAATTCATTCACAAAAATTTAGTTGCCTACACTGAAGCCGGATCAACTTTTCTGAACAAATCGTATATTGTTTTAAGTGGGGATTTTAATGTAGATTTTTCATATTCAAAATTCAATTTAATTTTGTCAAATGATCCAAATGAAAGCACGACGAAGTAAGGAACAAAGCTCAGCGACGTTTTTTTTTTAGATATTTAAATAATTTTGTATCTAAAGTATTTTATGCTAATTTGATATCCCCAGGCATGACACCAAGCAACGCTTGTTGTCCCTGAAATGGATAAGATGGCGGCCTAGCGGTTCAAATTGTTAGGAAGATAATTTAAAAAAAATTGTTTTGAAATACATTTCAAAAGAAGAATATAGGAAGAGATTGAGAATAACCAAAATCAATCAATAAATAGTTATTAGCAATATAATAAAATAAAAAGGTGCATGTATTAACAATATTTTGCAGTATATATATAATGATAATCTTATAATTAAATAGTAATTATAAAAATAAAATCATCGTATTGTAATATAAAAATTATTCATAAGAATACTCATGTAACGTAATAATAAATAAATAACGTAATAATTATAAGCAAATAACATAATTATAAATAAATAACATAACCAAAAATAAATAACATAATTATAAATAACATATGTAACAATATTTATAAAGAAATAACATAATAATTATAAATAACATGATATGCAATAATATTTATAAAGAAATAACATAATTATAAATAATATAATATGCAATAAAATTTTCAATATATAACATGTAATAATATTTGTAAATATAAAAAATTATTATAAATAGCGAATATTATACGATTATTACATATAATAATAATTGTATTTTTATATTATATTATTAATAAAATAATTACATAATACATATCAACATTAATAATGAATATCAATTAAAAAGTACTGGAAACTTGCAATATTCCAAAACTGCAAAAATATCAAGCTAACCATATTTTAATGTTATCGCCTATTTTGGCGAACATAAACAGCAACTTGGCGCGTTCCCCGTGATATCAAACTAGCTCCAAGTATTTATAACCTATTTCAGCTACCATAAACCTATTGTTTCCTTCTTAGAATGCAATTAATTCACAAATTTGATTGTATATTTCACAAAAAATATTACTTAACGAGAACAGACATACGAATAAATAATTTTTTATATGACAATACTAATATCTCCTTGTTTTTTTTTTTATTCACCTAACTAATCCCTGAAATAACATTACAAAATTTGAAGTTATCACTTCTATCGTGTGATCATAAGCACACACACTCTTTTTTACTACTTTTTTGCATGGTTTTTTGGGAAAATAGAGATTTCTCATCATACACGATTTTTTTTAAAATTGTAGAACATATCCCCCTATTTACAGTATGTTTTATGTATTTTTCTAACCAGTTTTTTTTTTGCACGGTTTTCTAAGGAATGTATCAACCGAGTCAAAAAAAAGAGAGTTGGGTGTATTTGAAAAATGAACTTTTTGATATTTCAAAACAGTTGTAAGGCAAGAAATATAAAACTTTATTCATAGTATAATACTAAATAAAAGTGTGATTTTGATTTCGATTATTGGTCATTTTTCTTATTTTTACTCCTTCTCTCCTTTATTTGGTGGCTATTCCCAAGATCTGATGACGTAGAAGGTATCTCCGGAAGTTGAGAGAAATATGTTTTTGGAACTGGACGTCAGAAAAGCCTGCTGAGTTGATGTGTTTTGAAGGGTTTTTGTCCAAGTAGCAACCATCGAAAATCAAAGACCAGAGGGGGTTGAAAAACTTCTGGATGAGGAGGCCGATGTCCCCCTCAGGGAAGCCCGTGTGATCTAAAAACAAGTATTTTCCACCCTGTGGGATCAAAACCAATTTAGTATGGAATGATTAAATTTCATAGAAATATCTGAAAATTAAATACTTAACAATCAGGAAAAATATTGAGAACGTTTAAACTGCTTTTGAATTTTAATCACGGAAACACATTCGGAGCATTATTCTTCAAAACTAGTAATTAAAAACATTTTGTTAAATTTTATTTAATTCCCATGACTAACTACAAATGAAGCATTGAGTTTTTTTTAATTAAAAATAATGTAGGAATATTGTAGATAAAAAATTTAGCTTTATAGATAATTTTCTATTCCAAAAGGAAAGAAGGTAAATTGTTATAAGTTAGCTACCCACCCAGGGCTTATTTGGAGAGAAGAATTTTTTTATCCAAATGGTCATCTAGCTCTAAGAAAACTGGTTGGAAAAAATTTAATAAAATGACTAAAACTTGACGAAGCAAGTGAATACAGAATTATATGCAATTGAAGAAAGATTGAAGTTAAAAACAAGAAATTTACTTACATTTCCATGGAAAGTGGCGCTAAAAATATAAATACCGAGATTTTAAAAAACATGAAAAATCTCTAAGTGGCGAAAGAAGAAATTTTAAATATGGGCGGAAATATATAAAAAAAATTGAGAAGTTATTGAGGCTGAAAAGAATTAGCCATTTACGAAGCAAATAACGACTAGTGATTGTAGATATTAACGTCGCACTATAAACCTGCATGAGGGCCATTGATGACAAACTTCATAATTTTGAACCAAAATAGGGGTTAATGTGTAGAATAGGTAGCCAGCCCCTTGGTGAATTCAATTTTTTGGTGACCAGAATTAGTCACCAAAGTACCTATATGTAGCGATAAGTGTGAATCGAAGCCGAAGTAATGACGAGCCGAATTTATTTTGGCATCTGAATAAACATTGCCAAAATCTAGAGGCCGCCTATTTTTACACTTTAGCCAAAATAGGAATCTAACAAGCAGACAGAAATATTTCCGACTGCGAACCATGACCAATCTCTATCCTATGCATAATTGCCCTAATTGTATTTCAATTAAAAATAACCAAAAAGACCCATTTTTTTCTATTAAAATAATTCTAAAAAGGTATAATAAGCAACAATCTAAAATAAAGCAAAATTTTCACTTACAGGCTTCAAAACTCTTTTCACTTCCTGAAGAACAGCAGCGGAATCGTCACAGGAACAGTGAAAAAAGGTGGACACCACAACGTCGAAAGAATTATCGTCAACACCCTTCATACACTCTGCAGGTTGTATCACTGTCCTCTGATAAGATACTTGAGGATACTTATTCCTGTTCTTCGTAAAATCCTTTTCAAAATATTTGTTCTTGTCGAGAACGGTGAGGTTACAATTCTCAGGGTAGAACTTGAGATTGGGTCCGTGTCCTACTCCTATCTCCAGTATTTCGAGAGGGAGAAGGCTGTTTTTGTCGCTGAGATTGTCTTTCAGAATCTGAAAGACCTTATTTCTAATAACATAGACTTCCCTTCTGTGTAAGGGAATCGCAATGTTGACATACACCCACGTAAAGAATGAGCTGCGGAACTTGTCACAGAGTATGAGCAGAACAGTCAGTGGAAGACCAATAGTGAGAGCTATTAGCCACCAGATGAAGCCTATGCAGATGTATAATAGAGGGGGAAAGGCTGCATTCATTCTTTGAGTTTCAAGAGTACCCTTGATACTGTTTGTCCACAATATTATTCACCTAGAAGAAAAAATATTTACAGGCTTAAGTTTTACAAGCTGGCCACACTCAAAATACAATACAATGAAAGAAGCATCCAAACCTAATGAAATTTGCACCATTCTTTTACCATGTAAAGATATTAAAACAGTTACTATTTCAGTGCAGGCACACATCATAGACGCCTGAACAAGCACTTCATAAACGGAGAAAGAAAATACCATATTTCGAAATACAGTCCGAGGATTATTTTGTGTTCAAAATGCATCGCAAAAAATGTGTCATTCTAGAATGTGTTTTAGATCAAGGAAGAATTGTAGCTCATCATTCAGTTAAATACAGTGATACCACAATAAATCTGGAGACTTGTCCATCGCATTATGCTCCGACAGAATTTGATGAATACTTCAATATTTTAGAATCTACTGGCTTATATTAAAAGTTCTACTGCTTTTTGGACATGCTCTATTGTTTAACATCTCGCTATTGTTGAGTAAGACCTTATGTAGCTCCTGAAGATTATGGATTATTCTGTGAAGTCAGTGGCAGTGTCGAACGTAACCAAGCAACAATGAGGCGGATCATTAATCAATGGAAAGGGCTGCGAAAGCATAGTGGTTACGGTCATAAATTCGTAGCCAGAGTGTCACGAGTTCGAGCCTTAAAGCCACTGAAGACACGCCGTCTAGAGGAGCTAATAAATGAAACTGAAAAAAATCGAATCAAAGCTACTGAAATGTTTTATCAGATTATACAATTCAAAGTTCGTTTTAGTTCTAATTCATACCCTACATGTGACTACATATTGATAACGGTAACTTCCAGTCTGGTATGACAAATATGAAATAGACAGATGTCTCTAGAACCAAATGTTACAGTAATAACACTAAACTTTTTGTTAAGAAACAGTTCAAAAGTTATTCACACACATTATTTTCGTTTTAAGATTGGAGACCCACGGCTGCCTAATGGTCATGGAAAGAACACGTGGGAGATATGTACCGTGAGTTCTAGTACTATTACCACTGAATACCCACTGTGTAAAGGGGCTGATGCGCAGTTGTATCCGTCGAGGTTCAAAATTCTCCTGTTGGATAGTGTGATCCTTTGAAGAGGGGGGCAAGTTTCGTAGCGTTCTCGTCACCTGAGCGAGGTTCAAAATCACGAGGGCCATCACCAATAGCTCTCGTGTTTCTTTATAATACGATGAAAACAAACACTCACTATAACCAATAGATATGGGAGGGAATGATGGAACGGCAGGACAAGTTGCACCAGCCACGTCGCTACACTATACGTGTTGGCAGGAGCATAGTGCGCATGGCAGAGATGGGTCACTTTTCCACATCCAGAACTAAATTACAACAAATAAGGTCTGTTTCACATCAATCATGTACACACATATCATTCAAAGTCGTTTACATCACGGTAAATTATCTGTAAGATATTCACCGCCGTTTTATTACCTTTGTCTCAAAACTATAGACGCTTGCATTTGCAGTTGCGCGTTGAACGGCAAGCATGCACAACTAAATAGCACGAACTTGCCTTTACAGGCAAATAACGCTTATGGCTACAACACGACGGTGAATGGGTTTCTTTGAAGACATTGTTGGTAGAGGTTATTTAACGATACCCTAATACATCACTCTACTGGTCCCTACTACTAGTATTATGGTTTGCTGTGGTATTGAATTCAACACTCTCAATCCATTAGTACACATTGCCCCAGTACAATAACCAACCAATGTTATGTATTTGAAGGGTTAAAACATGTTGTTCTTCCCTTTTTTCAGAGCTGCTTGCCTGAGGCCAACAAAATGTTTAAAAATTTTCCACCCATCACAGTGGCGTAACGTACACCCCCACATTGCGAGGGGTCCAGGGCTCTAGGAGGCCCAAATCTTAACTCAGAGGTTCCCAAACTTTTTTACCTCATAGACCCCTTGACAGGTTTTTCGGTTTGGGGTAGACCCTTACCTACCTAATATTGAAGTTTTGCAAATTCATCAAATTAAATGTATTTTTGACAGCAGGTATAGAGCTACTTACTTTAAAAGATTTAAATTTTTAAATGTATGAAGCACAGTGTTTAAAATTTTAGAAAACATTTGTTAATTAATTAATGCGTAAAATAATTGTTACATAAAATAACTGAGAAACAAACAAATGCTTTTAGTGGAAGGGATGAATCTGGGGTTGCAATAACAAATTTTCAACATCTGGCATTAATCGTGTCAGGTTTAACCCTAAATGTCTCCCCGGTTAATATAGAGAGAGTGTCCAGTCTTTTCTTCTTTCTTGTTTTGGAGAATGACAAGCATACTGAATTTCTTTCTCAATAGGAAAACAATTAAAAACTTCCTTAATTTATTCCATAATGTAGAATAAATAACAGGTATATCTTTTTAAAGCCAAAATTGTTGACATTCGTTTCTAAACTCTACTATAACATCTTCGTTAGTGCTTATATTTAGTGCCTAATTCTTGTAATCTGATTTTTTTTTTCAAAGTGATCATATGAATTCATTGCTTACTGTGGTATTACGATAGTCAAAACATTCTCAAATGTAGCTTCAAAATCTAAAAGAGGGCATTTAAATGTTGTGAACGTAGGTTAAAACGTCTTTTTCCTGGCAGATTGGCTGTGACTATTGAGAAACGGGGAAAATTTGCGATGTCCAAAATTATACTTCCTTTAGCTTAATTCTGGCAAGAGAGGCTGAAAGTGTTTCTTTTTTTTAATAAAATGTATGTTGTTGCCTTGTAACTGCAGATTAACCTAATTAAATTTAGTGATTAAATCTGTTAAATAGGTAAGTATGGTTTTCACATGATTAAATTTCCTTTAAAAATTAAAATCACAATCGGGTTTAATGAGAGCCACTATCGCAGACCCCCATTTACACCTCATGGACCCCCAAATTATTTTTCCACTGACGTAGACCCCTTGCTAGTCGTCATCGCGCCCCTGGAGGTCTTCAATGCCTTAACTGCTGCCAACCATATACCATTTGTCAGATCCAGCTTGGGGCACAAAACCTGACTTTGCTGGGGGCCTTAATTATCTCCGTTACGCCACTGGCCCATCAAACTGCATTGCTGCCTTGGCTTGTCTGTGTTAATTTATCGCCTATTACACACGTTACACGAATGGCCAATTTAGTGGTTTTTATAAGGCGCAATTTTTCACCAAGAAAATGCCTTTGGGCCGATGTCCTGCACTTAAAATATGACATCAGCATGCGTCAGGATTCATATTCAGAATGAATATCAAAAGGAAATTAGTGCAAGAAAACTTTGAAATACAGTTTTAAATAATGGTAAATTAATTAGTAACATTAAAAAATAAATTAACTAACGATACACTATACAGATATGATGCATTAAAAATATTTTTTATTTTAAAAATTATTGAACTTTTAAAAAGAAAAGTTGCGTAGTACTTAAGTGGTCCACCACACGGAACTGATATATAATGGCTCTTGATTTTAAAAACTTAACTTTAATTTAGCGTAGAAAGATTTAGACAAATGCCAGCAGCTTATGCGGCGGCGAGATTCTCTCCCAGCGAGGGACAGAACAGGAACTGAGTTTTCCACAGAGATTGCATTACGCAAACAAGTCGAAGCAAACAACTTGTTGCCATCGCGCAAAAGATAAGTACAGTAGATAGCGTTAGTAAGAGACATGACAGTAAAACTAAATATCTTATCCATAATACATATAAAATAGAAATTGTAAATAATAATAATAATTGAATAAAAATTAAATATAGCATATAAATGAATAAATCAAGCACATAAATAATAAAAATGCAGTTTGAATAATAATAAACATAAGAGTTTGAAGAATAATGAAAATATAACTTGAATAATAACGAAAATACAACTTGAATTTTAAAAAGATACAATTCCATCCAAACAAAAGTAAAAACCGAATCTAATGTTACAACTCGAATTAAATCACCGAGATTGAGCCGAAGTGAGCAAATTTAAAATGTATGAAGGATCGAAAAGTTTAAAAAAAATATCAATTAGTACTATCTTAAGAATTGTACGAAAACTGTAAAGTTTTTCATTTAATCTTTAGTTCTCTACCCCTCTTCCCTCAATGGAAAAGGTTTCGAGGAGGAAACAGGGGGGGAAACATTGACCCAAGCTTCTGTGCTTCCCTTTGCAATATTTTAAAAATGGCAACATTTCCACCAAATTATGTAAAATTGAGATAAATTGACGATAGAATCTTGTTTCCAGTGGGTTTTACTTCGTTTAAAAAATAGTCTTTCAGGTTGAGTGTTTATTAACATCGCACCTTGAGGTTACGCGAGGGCTGCTGGATACGAATCTCGTAATTTTGAACCAGATCAAGTGACGAGAGAGGAAGACACCCGAGAAAAAGTACTCCACTCTCCAAACTTCCACATCACATCAAAATGATTACTTTGATCATTGACAGCTTTAACGCGCCTCAGACGATATACAAAGAGCCTCTTCATTACATCAGGACTCGAACCTACAGCTCGACAGAAATAACGAAATTTGAAAATTTACTACCAATCGGCGGCTACTTTTCAGACATAAATGGTGAAAAACTAGTCAAAGTTTCCAAATGGAAAAAAAACCTAAATACTGTCTTCCTCTAAAACGTGAATCGGAATTGCGATGTTTATTTTTACTAATCTGATGTTAAGGAGTTCATTAAAAACCACCGATGAATTTAAAATCACGAAATAAATTACAAATGAATGAAACTACTAATTTAAGAATTTAAAAAATAATATAATTAAAAAAGAACTAAGCTATAAGACTTGGAACACGAGAATAATTTAAGAAAAGTGAAAAAAATAATTGTCTAAATATAATTAGTAAAAACAATTTTCTTATAAACAAATCAAACTCAATGAATGTAAAAATAAGTCCCCAATCATCAAAATTAGGAGAAAAGTATAAAGCAGCATTATATTAGGCAAAAAACTTGAAACTACTAAAAAAGATCGTTTATATAATAACATGGTCTCCTTTTAGTGAGGTAAAAATGTGACGTCGTTATTTGAGGCGAAAGTGAGGTCATTCCCCTTCAATTTTGAAAATGAGGGGTCGAGGATCCCCTCTCTGTTGATAAATGAGGAATTTAAGGTGTCTCCTTATCATCATACCGGTAAATGGGCTCCAGGAATGGGCATCGAGTAACGCTTAGTTATCTGGCCAATACGAGAGTTGTATTCTTATATTCGCTTAATTAATTGAATTGGGTTAAATTATATACAGACTTTGTGGCGTGGTTTGTTTGTCGCTTGCCTTCTGCACCTAAGGTTGCGGGTTCGACTCCGGCCCAAGTCTGGATTTTCATGAAGCAGAAAATCGATAGTGGCTATTTCGTATGATTATAAGGCTTGGAAAAAATCCCTTGAGTGCCTGTTTGGCTTGTGGAGGCTCTCGGCAAAATTAAAACCTCAAGGGTGGTTTCGCATCACCAGAGCTCAGGTGCCTCCCTCTGGGGAGGGAACTGGGAGTCAAAATTTATTGCGGTAATTGTTATCGCCTATATGATGTCGCACTCAAAAGTGGTACCAGTTCCCGGGGAATGTACCAGGTCTGTGTGCAAAGGTTAAATTCCAATGCGCAGCCCTATTAGAGAAGAGATTAAACAGTATAATTTTAATCGCAGACCTCATTTTTTTATTCGTGCGTGTTAGTGAGTAAATATTAACATCTTATTTAGCTAAGCGATGACTTTTGGCAACAGATATCGTAATTTTGAACCATGATCAACTGACGAGAACGACACCTGAACGGGCACCCCTTCTCCTAACTTCCACGCCTGTGGCCATGGTAGCCGAGTGGTATAGGTATCGGATGTCCCATGTCCAGTACCACTAAAGACCCGCCGTGTAGGGCAGCGATGCACGTTAAATCTGTCGAGAGCTGAAACGTCCTCCCGTTGGTGTGGTGTGGTAGTTAGGAGAGGGGGTTGCCAGCTCAGGTGTCGTCCACGTCACTTGACCATAGTTCAAAATTGCGTGGTCCGTCGCCAAAAGCCCTCGTGTAGCTGAACAGTGCAGCGTTAATATTCCATCCATCAATCAATCAACCTAACTTCCACGCCACACCAAGGAGAGGAAGTTGGAGCAACGACAGATTTAACGTGCATTCTTCAGCGGCCCTAGGCTTGAACTCATAACACACTATGCCACAAGTCCGTGACCTTGACCACTAGGCTACCGTGGTCTGCGTGTGAGAGAGTTTAACGCTAATTTACTTATGCTTGATTGGACAAATTATTTAGTTTAAGAGTATTACTGAATATTTGTTTCACTCTTTTAATAATTTTGAAATAAACATCCGGGGTATAACGCGCACTTTTAACAAAAAATAAGATCAAAATTTACAGGTGCGCGTTATACGCCGAGTATACAAAAATGAGAGCTTTAAAAATAACAAAAGATAAGAGCATAGAAGAAAATTAGAGTTTGTCTCCTGAAAAAAAGTCAAGTTTACACCCTAAATCTATACTCCATGTATTTTCCAATAATTTTAACTATTACAGGTTTAAAATTATCGCTATTGTACTAATCTTATTTTAATTTGCACCATCATTCATGAACCACAAAACTCAAATGAAATATACTCGATTTTTTTCTAACACGGTTTTGAAATAATACGGACAGAATCTAGCAGCGTGCCTTCCCAATCTATAGCACAAAATCTATGTCTTTACGATGGCGAGGTGTGGAAGTTTTGAAAGTGGTAAGATGTTTGAAAGATTGGCTTTTTGCAGTTATATAAAATTTGCAAAAGGCTTCATTATCAGTTATTGATTTAAAAAAACAATTAGCTTTAATTCTTTAAAAATAATGTCCGTATAAACTAAACTAACCTGTATTTTATAAACTATAAATTAGAGTGACATTATTTTAGGATTCACTGAGAAAGGTTCAATTATTTTACAAAAGACCTCACTTATAAAATTTCCAAATCATCAGCTACTTAAATAATTCTCAGTTTTTTTTAAAATTAAATAGATTTGTAGTATAACTAAAAGCGTGCAAAGTATTTTTATCATGTTTAAACATGAAACTGAAGATTTCTTACCTTTCTGATTAACAATAAACTCAATTTACACCACACTGATAGTAAAACAATCATAAAAAATTACTTATTTAAATTTTTGTAGTTATGAAAACATTGGTAAGATGTTCCACACAAATACTTACAACAGTTGTAATTTTTTTTACTAAACTTAATTTGAAACTCAAAATATTTCACTTAAGTTTATTCTAAAAATAAAAAAAAATTATCAGTGATTAAAAAGAACGATAAAACATTTACTAAAGAATTACTGGGGTAACTACCTCAAGAAATTGGAAATTTTTTAGAAATAACATTTTTCCAGTAAAAAAGAAACTATCAAATTAATACTTTTTTTAAGATTCTAAAAATTCTATCACGGAGAAGTAAGTTTGAAAAACAATCAAAAATTCTTCTTGTTGGGAAATATATGCCAAAAATTCACCTCCATTCATTTAAGGAAAAAATATGTCTATACATATGATACGTAATGTCCGTCTTGGTACAGTTTGGATAGCCGTTAGCAGAAATTATATCGCCAAAGTTGGCTTCAGATGAACTATCACAAACTGCAATCCCTTGTTACCGTTCTTGGCATGATTTTCGAAACTTACTCAGTGAAATTAAAAACAATTAGTAAGTAGCTTTTATATTTGTGTATCGTCAATCAAGACAGTATGTTCACCGGCCTAACCAAACAGTACCAAAATGCTTTAATTATAACTTCTTGTCAAAATCAGAATTCATCATTAACTTAAACAGTAGCAAAATACAAATATATTCTAAATATCTATATCTTGGTCAACATATTTATACAAATTGAACCAATAAAATACACTTACTCAGCAATACAAATATGTTTTTAGTAGGAAACTGAAAAAATTTTTCACACAGGTCTTAAATGGATGGGAATCTAAATGAAATGAAAAGATAGTTGTTCGAGTTTTCGACGAAGAAATACATTAGACATTAGTTACCAGTCAACTTTAAAAGTATCAGCCGATGGAATTTCAACACTTCGAAAACACTTAGAGGAATTTACCCTTGGGGGATGTAGATTATCTTCCCACATTCTTTCTCTCTGGAAGGGGACTTACACTACAAAAAAATCTAACGTGTTTCTTTTTTCTATTTTTAGATAGTAAAAATTGTCAATTGTAAATTATAGGGATACAGTTAAATTAAGGTACCTTAGCATTACTACAACATGTTCGACACCGAATTTGTAAAAAACAACTTTCTACGAATAAATATCAGTTCAGTACATAGAATCATACACACATGAAAGTAAAAAGTGTTAAAATACCTTAATTAATTTAGTATTTAATGAAAAATTACACAAATAACATATTCAGTAATATTATTCTTAATAGTTTTATTTATTTTTTACTTTTGATAAAATAGCTGCGCAGTTTAAAATATTGGGTAAAAAGCTCTGTCCGTCTCGGTTACAATAAGTTTTAATTTCAAAAAGGCTTAATTTAAGTCAATAAAATATTTAGAATCATATTCGGAGACTAGGATTGGAGTGGAAATATTCGAGATAGGTGTCACATAAGTTAAGTGATAAGAATTTGAATGAGATCGTGTACGTAGTTGAATGATACACACATCTCCACTTTCACGGATAAAAATCGAACTTTTCTTGTACCGGATCACAGGAACGAAAAAGATACCAGACAAGCACTGATTTTAGTTTTCGCCTCTAGGCGCAAAGCACTTTTTAAAAATTTGATATACAAATTGCCATCACTCTGGCAATAATGATGGCAATTATATTATTCAATAAAGTTTATTTAAGGTACGAAAAATATATTAACTTGTTTTATTCAAAAATAAGACAGAACTTCCTGAAGACCTAATATTTAACAAAAACTAAATTTAGGTGCCCATCTTGTAAAAAGAATCTGCATTAATTTACTCCAACAGCTCTAACAGGCCAATTCTTCATTTTACAGCTTGTTGAGTGGCAACATGTGGCCGCAGTAGCCTAATGGTCAAGGTAACTGACTCGTGGCCGGTGTGTCATGAGTTCGAGCCTGTGCCACTGTGCACCCGTCGTGCAGAAGGAGCCGATTCACGTTAAGTATGTCGAGGCTTAAATTTCCACCCATTGGTGAGGTGGGGAAGTAAGGAGAAGTGGTGCTAACTCAGGTGTCGTCCTCGTCTCTTGACCATGGTTTAAAATTACGAAGTCCGTCACCCAAAGCCCTCATGTAGCTGAATAGTGACACAGTAATATTCGCTCACTCACTCACTTGAATAAAATGTTGTAGTAATGAAAAGGCAAACGCTCAGGGAAACGTAACTAAAACAATTCTATTATGTTCTTTTGGTAGCTCTCACAGATTTTAAAATAAGAGAAGAGAAAAGAGGTGGGGTGTGTCTAGTATTGGTACAAGCAGTGATTAGGTTTGTGTAATGAAGTAGAAGGATTTGGGGCTGAATCAAGTCTTAAACCATTGCCCATCAGGTCGCCGCAGTGGCCTAGTGATCAAGGTAACGCACTCGGGGCCAGCGTGTCATGAGTTCGTGCCAAGTAACGATGAAGACTCGCTGTGTAGGGGCGCGATGAACGTTAAATCTGTCGAGAGCTCAATCATCCTCTGGTTGCTGTGGTAGTTAAAAGAGGGGGATGCCATCTCAGACCTCGTCTCTTGACCATGTTTCAAAATGGCGAGGTCCGTTGCAAAAAGCCTTCGAATAGTTGAACAGTGCGACTTTAATATTCACTGACTCCCCCATAGCCCATCAGAACACTATCATATTAAGCTGTTTGAGCAGCCTTTCTCCTGCGAAGTAAATTCCCAATTGAACCCATCATTTCTTTTTTTTAAAGTCAAATTACAGTTCTTTTTAACACGAGTTTATTGTAACGCGTAACCAAACCGCTTAGATGTATGAAATAAAATTTATATTTTACTAGAAAATGATCAATAATATTTTGATGTACCCTAAAATCCAGTGTATAATGCACATCGGCGTATATATATATATATATATATATATATATATATATATATATATAACAAACGTCTATACTTTTTCAAGCTACATTTTTTAAAAAAATTTTAAGTATATTCGCCATATAACACGCCCCCCCCCCTTTTTTTTTTTAGGAAGAAACCTGAAACGTACGTTTGCAATACTCATATTTTTAGTCATTTATTCGAGTTATTATTCTAGGATTTTGAAAAAATATTATTCTTCTAGAAGTACAACCCTTTAAGTTCATGTCATTTCCTTTAAATAAACAGTATTTCGATGTATATAAAAGTCTTATTTTTTTTATATATGATCCTCTTATATTTATTTTTAAGTCATTCATTTTTATACCCGGCATATAACGCGCACACGTACATTTTTTCTGTGTGTGTTAAAAGTCCACGTTATTAACCGAATTTTATGGTAAGTTACTTCAATCCTTAAAACCTATATTTCTAAATGTAAGAAAAAAATCACTAACTGTATTTTGATTACAATGTCATACTTTTAATCTACATAGAGGCTATTGACGACGAACTTTGTGGTTTAATCCCGCGAAGGGGCTAACGACATTTGATTTGATACCCCTCACTGAACACCAGACTAACGAATTTTTAATTTATTTACTTTTTTATTTTATTTATCTATTTTTTTTATCCACGACAAATTTAACGTGCATTTCTAAAATGCCAAATACCTATTGGAAATAAAGTGCATGAATAATTAAATATGAGAAAAGACCTACAAGCAACAACTTATCCCTTGTATTGTTAGTAAATAAGTAATTCACACACAGGTTACTTTAAGAAAATTTGTAAAATGCTGTGTGAATTTTATCCTTTATTCGAATTTTACTTTGTTCGAAGCTTGAAGAAATGTTTTTATAAGCATATTAAAATAAATGCATAACAGCAAATAACACATAAATACAAGTTTAGAAAATAAATTATTCTGTATAAGTAATACCACAAAATGAACGTAAAACACATATCGTACGCTTCTTTATTTGAACGAAACCAAAATATCAAAAAGTTACAGCTTTTAAACACAAAATGCTGACGAAAAGTCTTTAAAAAATGCTAGATTTTTATTCCTATTTCCTATTTTTATTGTTGAAAGAATTGAGGTACAATTGTAGAACAAAATGAGCTATAACGGGATTTCTGGTAAATTCAGCTATTTATGAAAAACACTAAACATTTATAGCTTCTATATTTAAGAATTTACTATTACTATATAAAATTTATACCATTGTTTTGTTAGTTTAGCGTGCGTTAGTTAGCTAAGATGTCGATAGATGGCACCACCACTACCACTTATGCGCTCTCCAAGAGAATATTAGCTTTCTTGAAAACGTGCAATTCCCTACAAACGTGACGATTGAATGATTAAAATGTAGTTAAAAGTTTTTACTTTTAATACCTTCGTGTTTCATGCTTTGTCTTGTGAAATCTTGTGACTGTAGCATACAGTCAATAATTCTTTGATTTTAACTTGGGTAAAAGTTTCCTCTCCTAACTGTGATTACACCGATCGAAACATAAATAGCGAAAAGTCACATGTATTGATATTTCTCTAAAATAATGTAGTATTGTATTTATTGCCAGAAATATTTTTAAATATTCTCATAAAAAATTATTTTAATGTTTGATATTACAGAAATTGTATTTTAGAAATGATTTCCTCAAGAACAATTGGATATTTCGATTACTCTGTTTCTCATGCCAATAATCTGTAATCAAGAAATACAATAGAACATTATGGAAAATGAATACGATTGGGGGGAAGAATAATTTATTTGAAATTTATTTTTTTACATAAATACAATATATACAATGTAAAAAGTAAAAATTAATCCATGATATACATCGAAATCGAATTATTAGTCTCTGTCATGAAATATTTTTAGGCAGGATGTTGCTTTCTTTATTTTCAGCTAAAAAAGAAGAAAGAATATGAACAGTTAGAAACATTCGCATGCGTTTAAAAAACTATTATGCTACATACATATAATAAGCAGAAGTATAATATATATAAGTATATATAAGTATAACATATAATAAGTATATATATAAGCAAAAAGATGAACGTAGTCGAAAGTATAACTTAACTGTGCGCGAATTATTTTTTTATTATAATTTATTCCTCTCGGTTTTCATAAACTTGATAAAGAACTACACAAATAACATTACGTAATGTATGAGTGTATTGTTATTTTTAATCGAGATTATTTGACGAGCACTACACTTGAGAGAGAGGGAGGGGAGAGAGCCGAACTAAATTTCCTAACTTCCCACATTACGCCATAAAATGAGTGTAATATCCAGTTATTTTTAACTTCTACCTACTTTTATTTGCAACTAACATCTCTTTACATAAGGTGACCAATCATCCTCCTTTAGGGAAGACAGTCCTTCTTTTATAAGTTCTGTCCTTCCTCGAAAAGTATCCTCCTTCTTTTCAATATTTTAAAAATGATCTGTAAATCTCTGTATTCAGAGATGAACTAAACATGTTGCCAAAGTTTCGAAGAATGGTCTGAAAGAAATATCACAGGAAATAGCAGTTTTCAATGGTATTTTTTGACTTGGTCTCAAGTAAACTCAGGTTGTGTAAAATGTATGTGTATTTTTCATAAAAAGAATAAAGATGATATGCACATCTTTTGCACATATATAAGAGAAGAAGATGTAAATTATTACACCTAATTAAAAATGATTAAAAAGAATTAATGTGCAAAATCATGGATTTATGTATTAAAGTAATTATCATTGTTTATATATATATAATGTGTACAATGAATCAAACTTGAAAATGTACTGTGATTTCTCATTAAATTATAAACTGTGCATAATCCCCTTTATAGTATGAAAATTTATGTATAATGAAAGACTTACAGAAAAGTAAATTTATTTAATAAAAGTAGGCAATAGCTTACAAAATTTCTTTTTGGTGAATAAGATTTATTTTAGTGGAATAATTTGTAGTGTGGTAAAAAATTAATGTATCAAAAACTGTAGTGGCATATTTAATATTAAATTAACAATACTAATGTATGCATTTTAAATTAAACTAAATAATACAATTTATGTAATTTTTCTAAATTGTATCATTTATTGCAGCAGAAACTAAAGGGTGTTTTTTTAGAGGTATAGAACTTGAAATTGCAATAAAACAACGATGTATTATTCGATTGACATGAATTGTTTTTTATTCGAAAGACAATCTTGTGGCATTACATTTTAAATATGATTTCTGGCATATGACTGCCACGGCTGGCTCGGATGTAGTCCAATCTGGACGTCCAATTTTCGATGACTTTTTCCAACATTTGTGGCCGTATATCGGCAATAACACGGCGAATGTTGTCTTCCAAATGGTCAAGCGTTTGTGGCTTATCCGCATAGACCAATGACTTTACATAGCCCCACAGAAAATAGTCTAGCGGTGTTAAATCACAAGATCTTGGAGGCCAATTCACAGGTCCCAAACGTGAAATTAGGCGGTCACCAAACGTGTCTTTCAATAAATCGATTGTGGCACGAGCTGTGTGACATGTTGCGCCGTCTTGTTGGAACCACAGCTCCTGGACATCATGATTGTTCAATTCAGGAATGAAAAAGTTAGTAATCACATGGTTCTATACCGATCACCATTGACTGTAACGTTGTGGCCTTCATCGTTTTGAAGAAGTACGGACCAATGATTCCAGCAGCCCATAAAGCGCACCAAACAGTCAGTTTTTCTGGATGTAACGGTGTTTCGACATACACTTGTGGATTAGCTTCACTCTAAATGCGGCAGTTTTGTTTGTTGACGTAGCCATTCAACCAGAAGTGCGCTTCATCGCTAAACAAAACTCGCTTATGAAAATCGGGAACAATGGCAATTTCGTTTTGGGCCCATTTGACGAATCTACGCCTTGCTTGATCATATTTAAAATGTAATGCCACAAGATTATCTTTCGAATAAAAAAAAATTAATGTCAATCGAATAATACATCGGTGCTTTATTGCAATTTAAAGTTCTATACCACTAAAAAAACACCCTTTAATTGAAGAAACATCCGACTTCTCTATTTCTCATGCTTTCTTGTGAAAAAGTCACTAGTTTTTTGAAGAAAATGAACTTTATTGTCATTTAAATAGTCAGATTTCATTTTATCACTATTTATTATTATAGCTAAAATTTATTATATTGTTTGCTTGATTTTTAAAAGTATGAAGATGTCATATTTTTTATAATGAATTTTAACTTCAATAAAATTTATTATACCTATTTTCAAAATGTACAAAATACGTTCACAAATTTTCAGAATAATTTCAATTTTTTAAAAAAAATTATATTTATTATTTTTATTTTAATTTA
The DNA here is from genome assembly GCA_019973935.1 of Trichonephila clavipes. Classification (NCBI taxonomy): domain Eukaryota; kingdom Metazoa; phylum Arthropoda; class Arachnida; order Araneae; family Nephilidae; genus Trichonephila; species Trichonephila clavipes. The sequence goes on along the minus strand of BMAU01017548.1, from coordinate 149,280 downwards.
CTTACTATTAGTTACTATAATAACTAATTGAATAAGGGTTTTTTTTGTAAAGTGAAATGTTAAAATATGTCATTAGGAATAGTTAGTTCTGAATTTTTTCTGCTACCAAGATACTGTCTGAAAAATTGTAAATATTTTGTATATGTAAAAATTTTTTTCTGTTCTATATTGTAAAACATTGATAAATGTGTGTGTGTGTATATATAGTGTTTTGTGACAAATAAAATCAGATTAATACCGATAGTATAATTACTTTTGTTAGATGGAATTGGAAAAGATTTAGTTACATCTTCTGTTTTAGATAAATGTGACTTTATATTCAATAAACAAATTTATTCTTCACAAAAAAACTGGATTTTTCATTCTAAGATTTTATAGAAATCATGAATTAAGAATAATTATTAGAAATTAGAAGTTATTTAAAAAAATTAATGATTAAATACATAATAAACATTCTATTTTAAACTACCAAAGGGTTGCTGGAAAATTTTAAATAAAAAAAATAGATAAGGATATATATACCTGTATACAATCAAAATATAAATTGAAATTTTAAAATAATATGGGTTTTGAATTCTCATTGTATAACATTAAAGGATAACATCAAACGTAATTTTTAGCTGAATCATGAAAAAAAAAGTGTTTTGAATTGCTAACGTTGTTCCTATGTTAAGGAATGAAAACTGGCCTTCTTTCAATACTTTCCAATGTTTCTAAATCCTGAAGCAGAAAAAAATCGAAGCGGTCGTTCATATTTGTTCACAAATCCGCGAGTTACCCTCCGAAATCGGCGGGTAGAATCCGCGGGTTATCTTTGGATGAATAATCCGTGGATTTGGCGCGATTCGCAGTTGAGAATAACCATGTTTCGCCAATCTGCGAGTTACCTCCGGTTCGAGGCTAACTCGAGGAAAACCCGCGATTGAGAATACGACCGAAGGAAATCTGAGCTCCCTATGTGGCACTTTGCTTCGAAAAAGCACCAAATTCATAAAAGAAAATGACCAAATCGATATGCTTAAACAATTAGAACATTTATTGACTAATTTTGAACACCATAACATCAAATCATAATAAAAAAAGCTTGGGAATAAAACAAAGTCGCGTGTAGGCTTATGACCACATTATAGCAGTGGAAACATCTGATTCATTCTTGGCAAGAGAATCCAGTAGTTCGTATGTACTACAATTTCTTATACGACATTTTCGCATGTCGTCGTTAAGTAATTCCCTTTTTTGTGACTCTTTTTCGGTAGATTTGTTTAAAATTCCAATTAATCTAACTATTTAAAAATATTTAAACATAAATTACTTACATAATATAGCATATGTTTACATGGCATTTACAACAAAGCCAACGTTCAAGACAACTCGCCAAGTTGGCAATCCTGGCTTCCCCTGTGTCGTACAGGCTGAATTGGCTACCACGTGCTTCCTTTCATATAATGTCGTGGCCACGGTAGCCGAGTGGTATAGGTATCGGATCGTCACTTGCTTTATCACGAGTTCGAGCCCAGTACCACTAAAGATCCGTCGTGTAGGGCAGCGATGCACGTTAAATCTTTCGAGAGTTGAAACGTCCTCCCGTTGGTGTGGTGTGGTAGTTAGGAGAGGGGGGCCAACTGAGGTGTCGTCCACGTCACTTGACCATGGCTCAAAATTACGTGGTCCGTTGCCAAAAGCGCTCGTCTAGCTGAACAGTGCGATGTTAATATTCAATCAATCAATCAATTCATATAATGTCACCAATACCGTTGCGATAATACGTAAATACCTTTTATACAACTTGTATAACACTGTGTACAAGTATACCATGTAAGGCTTGGAAAACTTATATCCTGTGAGACGTTTACTTTTCTTAAAATTCTCTAAACAAACAAAATGAGAGGGTTCTCGCACTTTTTTCCAGTTAATACTTTTATTTTCTCTCTCGTAATCCCTTATTTGTCATCACTAATATAAACAAAAAATATTAACTTTCTCGTCATTTAACTTTATTAAAATTTCGGGTTTTAATTCTTTTGACACATTTTAGTGCTTAAAAGCTCTTTCTTAACTTAATTCAGTGGCGCGACAGCCCATGAGGGCCAAGGCTTACTGTGCCCATCTCAATATATGCAACCATGAGCCCTGAGGTGCATGAGCAGATGTTCCGGTCAGGTGGTGAGTCTGACGCGAAACCCCCAGTGTTAAGTTCACAAGCAAATTTGGTACTCATTTATCGACCCATTGAAGGAATGAGAGGCAGAGTCAACCTTGCCCAGCCCGGAGTTTGAACCTCGTATCTGTAGTGAGGAAATGCTCTTTCTACTGAATCAAAAAATAGATCCCATGTTTTGTGTCTTCTTTTATCTTTAATGTCCTATACAAAATAATCCTTCTTTTCCAATTATTTTCGTTTGCACTTCTCTTCTCTCGTTCAATCGCTGGAGTTGAGAGAGAGTGAGCTGCATGACAGTAATATTTAAATAATTCACGAAAAGGAAGTATACATGAAATTTTTATTTTAAAAAAACACGGACCTAAAATGTTTTGCATTCAAAACTAAGCTCGCGTGACCAACTCGTTTGACCCGAGCACGATTGCCGAGTGGAGCTGATAAAACCGAGTAAATGCAACGCACCCGAACCTGACGCTTCATTTAAATTCGCTCTTCAGTAAAACGCGCTTAAAGAAGTTACCACTTCAAAAACCAGTTCAGCCTGCAAAAATAGGTGTAAACGTGAGCAAATTTCACAAGGGTATTAATTATTAATCGTGTTCAGGATCATGTAATGAACAATGTGGCTGCTGCTGTGCATCTGTAACCTTTCGAGGCGATGGACAATGTGTTGATAGCAGATCGTAACTGATTTGATGTTCCGCACATGAAGCATAATAGAAATCTTTAAGTCAGTCAGCGTCCTGTCAACGTTATGTCAGCAAGACCTCCTCGATCAGTTAAAACACTGAAACCGAATTTGAAGTATTTTCTCAGATATAAAAGTTTACTCCAACATTTATATAATATGATGGTCTTAATACCCTATAAAAGGGAGCATAATTTATCATACTCAAGTTGACCCTTTTTTCTGGTAAATGTGTTTCTCTCATTTTATTCTCCTATATCTTAATCCTGAATGAGCAATCTTTTTACATGTTAAAAGGCTAAATTAATTATCAACGAAATATCTTGAAATTTCAAAAAACGCTGTATTACAAGCAGATGTACTAATTATAACGATGAAGGCCAACTTCCACCGAGACCGACATTTGTTATTACTTAAGCTTTATATATGTATCTATCTATAATTTTTTACTCTAAAATAATCGCAACGCCTACAAATCATGCTTAAATTATTTTAACATTCATAGTAATGGAAATGAGTCTAAAACATTTTCTTTTATGTTAAACCTTTCGTGAACCCCCTAAAATGATCCACGCACCTCATATTCATTTTAATTTGCCACGAATCCCCTCAGCAATCGCAAGAACCTCCAAGTGTCCGTAGGAACCACTTTGGGAACCTATCACCTACAGCCGAGGGTCGCCAAAATTCGCGCTAATGCGGATACAATGTAATATGCAGGTACTGTTGCATTTAATTAACAGTTATTCCTAAATTCAGATTCGAAACATTTCAATCAAGTGTCCATCCTATCAAAAGAGAAAGTTCAGTTCGTACACAGAGAGCTTTAGTTGTTTATTAAAATTTCGCTCATGCTTATTTGATGTGCATGTGTGCTGTGTGGCGTAGTTGGTTTGTCGCTAGCCTTCTATACCCAAGGTTGCGGGTTCGATCCCGGCCCAAGTCGATGGATTTTCATGATGCAGAAAATTGACATCGGCCATGTCGTAAGATTATATGGCATATAAAAGATCCCTATCAGGTGCTCTAGACAAAATTAAATCCTAGTACAGGTTCACATCGTCAAAGCTCAGTTCCCTCCTTTAGGGAGGAAACTGGACGTCAAAATTACCTGCGGCGATGGTATCCGCCAACAGGGTGCCGCACTAAAATAGATACCAGCTTCCAGTGATTTAATAGGTAGATTGATGAACTCTGTTAATAACTGTTCATAATCTGCCATTAGAAAGAAAAAAAATGAAGATAAATACTTGACGTGCATAACATATAAACACACGTGACAGTACTTCCGTTAACACCTTATCTTCTCTCGAATCATATTTTCTGTAAATATCTATAACGCCAGGAGCTGGCCGATTTCTTTCTTTTTTATGCTAATTATTCCTTTGTGCATATTTAAAGTGTGTAACAAAAATAAATGTTATTTTTATTAAGGAAAACTCTGCACTCTCTCAACCGGTTATTATAATATAATTACAAAGATTGTTTCTCACCATTTTTTCACACACTTATGTATCCATACAGTGAAAATAATCATAAACAATGTGATCACGATGACTATGATGGCAGGAACCCACGATTTCTTATCTGAAAGTAGAATATTAATATAAATATATAACATACATATGTTTTAATTTCAGTAATAATAATAATAATACATAGTTTCATGTACATGTATACTCTATAGTTCTCTATCTTAATTTTCTAGAGAGAGATTTATTTTAATTTAAGATGGTCCTGAACCCTCTAGGGTATCTCGTGATACTTAAAGTATTTCCAAATATAAACTAAACCGTGTATAGCCAAAAGTGCGGTTTTTCTTCAAGAATTTGCCCTAAATTCTAAATCCATATATAAGCTGCATTGATCTTTTTTCCGTAATTTTTAAAAATGTCTTCTTGAGGGAGAAAGTGTTGCCAAGTGAGTTAAACGAAATTTTGTTCAATCAAATTGCTATAAAATAAAACCCTAACGACAATAGTTTTATTTCTGGTACCCGTCTGGAGCTAACACATTTTTTGCATTCATTTGTTACCTTGCACAACATATATGAAAATCATACTTTGGAAAAGGGGCTAGAAGAAAAATTCGTATAGAGTAAGTGATCGTCGACCTTTTTTTATTATTTGGCGGGAAAAACTCGCTATATAATGATGCTACGCACTCAGGCATCCCAATGGGGAAAAGTGAGTTTTTCGAATTATTTGGAAACTCGAATTCTGACACTGACTTTGAAGGATTTAAGTGATTCTTTCCCCTTCTTTTAAAATAAAATCTCCATACAAGATACCTAAAAACAACACATTAAAATAACTCTCGTTTGATAACAGAGAACGTTAAAGAAATCGTTTCTCCTAAACTCCGTTTATCCGAGATTATTGCCGATTATATATATATTTGCCGATTCCCATAGTTTCACTTAAGAAAAAATTCCAAAAAATTCTCGTCTTCTGTATGGAAACATGAGGCAATTCTTTTCTTTTCCTCCCGTAACGGGAAATACAATTTTAACTGCAATCTTATCTGAGGAAAAAAATGCGTCGTCCGTGGTGTGAGAAGATGTAATACTGCTTCAGCAAACGAATCTGACCGATCAGTCTGTTGAAATCCAGAAATCATCTAAGTAAGGAAAGTTTCAGAAGCTTCCTGTAATCGAAATACATTAGATTGTGTGTTACTCCCTACCACATTAGAGAGGCAGGAAACTGCTTTGGCTCACGGGTTACATTGTGGTAGTGAAGGATACCAGAAGATCGCACTTCTTTAAAATGATTCCATTCATTGGTTAACTTTGTATCTCAGAAAAAGGTAGGTACTGTACTATAAAAATAATATTATTTTATTGATTATATATAAACTCAAATCCAAACTCAGCGGTGTAACAGCCTATGAGGGCCAGGACCTACTATGCCCATCCCAGTATACGTGACCATTGGGCGCTGAGGTGCTAGAACAGATGTCCCGATCAGGTGGTCAATCTGAAGCGAGACCCCAGTGTTTAAGTCCCCAAGCAAGCTTGGTACTCATTTATCGACCCACTGCAATAGGGATGAAAGGCTGAGTCGACCTTGCCCAGCCCGGGAATAGAACCTGGACCTGTGGTGCGGAAGCGCGATACGCTACCACTCGACCACATTGATTATATATCATTCAATAAAAATAAGTTAAGCAAAATACTGGAAGTTTTATTCAATTTATGTATTGTGGCTATTTCTTATCATCTGCAGATGTAAGCACATTTAATTTTAGGATCATTTTAATGGAACAGACGTACCCTATCACACTTTTACCAATTTTTTAAAGTCAGATTTCTTGTTGAATTTCTCGTCATTGCCTGCAAGTTATGTCGCTTAATTTGATCTTCATGCAAAAAAAACTTTGCACACAAATACCGTAAAATCCGGCGTGTAACGCGCACTTTTAACACAAAAAACAAGATCGAAATTTACGGGTGCGTGTTAAACGCCAGATATAAAAAGGATAGCTTCAGAAATAAAAAAAAATAAATGACCATAAAAAAATTTCTTTGACTTCTGCATAGATTAGAATATTGCCTATTTAAAAGAAATTATGCCTAATGAACTGAAAAGGTTGTAGTTGTAGAAGTATACTAGGGATAATATCTCTTGTAAATGACTTCAAAACTTAACACACGTACAATTCAATTCCTTCGTGAGGAAGGGGTGAGCGGCGAGTATACGTAAAAATTGAAACATGCAGCTTGAAAGTGTAGGGGCGCGTTATACACCGAATTTTACGGTATAAGTTTACTCAAGCATGTGGAACATGTTCTGTCTATTTGATTTCCAAACAGTCTTGGCGGGCAACAAATTAACTCTTTACGGGCCTCTAGTTGCCATCCACTGTGTGTGCTACTCAATACTCATTTATCAATAATCATCGTTTTGGGGTACTCATTTCATAGAAAATAACTTTGAGTCTCCAAAACCATCTAACAAAAATTCATTACAAAAATTATTCTAACCAAAATTATAGGTAGGTCCAGAGTATTTATAATTTGTTTTTCTTTTTCATATACCTGAGATTCATCTTAATATATATAATATATATATATATATATATATATATATATATATATATATATATATATATATATATATATATATATATATATATATGTCTTTTATCGACAACCAACTTATTTATGAGGCCATGTTAATTCGATCACGAACTATGCTGTAGCTGAAAGGGGCACTTGTACATTACGTTGACGTCTTTAAAAAAAACAGGAATCTTAAAATGTAAAAATATCTGACCACATTTTATTCAAAATGTAATCCCCACCCAGATTTTTAAATTGAATAAATACCAAAATCTTACAGAGAAATTAGCAAACTTAATCTTGCTAAATTCCGTTTGAACTTTAAGGGATTTTCTAATGATTTTAATTATTGAGTGTGTTGGTATTAATTTCAAAACAGATTCCTTACACTCTTCGCAGCGTGTATCTTGTGGACTGACGTTCATGTTGACAGGTTGGTAGCCTGGCCTGCACATGCATTTGTAGGTCCCGGGCAGGTTGTAGCACTGTATGTCTTCCCACGGAGGACACGCCCACGAATCTTCCCGGCATTCGTCGATATCTATAAAAGAATTATCTATCATTGCAATAACAACAATCCTTTGATAAAACAGTTGTATAGTCGTCAAAAGACTAAGATATTTTATATAACTTTCGCAAATTTCATCAAAACTTGACGAAATTGGCCCCAATGTTTGTCTTAAAATGAGCTAATTTATGATGTTGACGAATTCATTTAATCAACATACATATTATTCGTGGTAAATTCTTACTTAAGCCCACACTTTAAGCAAAGAAAAATAATATTTCAAATCACCTCAGCAGCTCACTGTGTTGGATTATCTATGAGGGTAATAATTCTCCAAGTCGACTCCGATGGCTCAGAGGTAGCGTGCCAACTTCGTAATCCTAAGGTTGTGGGCTCGACCCCGGCTGGAGTCGATAAATTTTTTAGATGCGAAAATATCTCTGGTACTCTCAACAAAACTAAATCATGGCAATATTTAGCATCCTACGAGAACGTGAATTACAAACTAATTCCAGCGTCTCCAATTTGATAACGATGGTGCCACTATGAAATGGCTCTCACATTTGAAGACTTGCCGTGTTTGTAAAGGACTCGCCGTATGTTGCAAAAATGCAGCCCCATTGGGAAAAAAAATCGCCGATTCACCAAATTGGCGATATATAAAGATATGAACTAACATATAGGACTTAACCATAGTTTGCTTCAAAATTATCAATATTATCATTATGAAATAGATTTTTTTGTAGAGGGGGATGTGGGTAGAAATGGATGCAAATACTCACGAACTAAAATTCATTACAGTTATATTAAAGTTACTCTATAAAGCTACACGAGAGTTAAAGGTGATGAACCTCATAGTTTTGAAACTTGGTCAACTGACGAGAAAGACCCCTGAGCTTGTACCCATCTCCAGTCCTCCATACACGCCAACTTTGATCTCGACAGATTTAACGAGTTTCTGCCTCCTCTACAGGATGGATCTTCAGTGGCACCAGGACTCGAATCCACATCACGCCGGATTCGAATTCGTGACCATAACCACAAGGCTACCGAGGCCGCAGATTTCATACGAATTCTACCTATCATCACAGATATATTAACATCGATACCAATTTTGTTCAACTGCAATAAGATCTTTAACAGTTATTAAAAGTGGTTTTTTTCGTTTTTGTCCAGTACTAAGCCCTTATTTTTAAATTTACCAATAATGCAGAATTTTATAACGAATGTTTTAAAAGTACAGGAAGAAAAAAGACTTGTGACATAAAAACAGTTTGAAAACTATACCTTCACAGGCTTCGTATTTTTCTACCTCTGAACAGCGGCAATTCTCCCCTCTGTATCCTTTCTCGCACTGGCATGTGTAGCTTCCGATGTTGTTGACACAAATCGCTGTGTCGTGGCAAGAATTATCATTCTCCTGGCATTCATCGATATCTAGAAAACAAATTTTTTCAACACTTCGTCATGAAATCAATTGAATTACGAGGGGAAGTATTCAGAATTACGAGTTGTATACAGTCTTTGTTTCTTGAAAAACCTTATATTTTTCATTTAAGTTATAAAGGTGGCAATTATACGAGGATGAGTTGAAAAGTAAGTTTCCCCTGTCGACTGTGGTCAGAGTTGTGTATGCAAGTCAAAACATAGAATGAAACATTAAGGTGCCTGACTAGTTGCGGGAACATTTTTTTGAAACAATGCTGAAAGTTCATTTTTAAACTCATTTGTTGTTTGATTATAACGGAAAACTTATAAAAATAACAAGGAAAAAAATTTTAATTCGACAATTTTAGGTTAAAATTAGGCATTTTTTGCACATCACGGCGCAAACACTGTAAAATAAATTCTAATGTATAAGATAAAAAAAGGCTCTTTGAATTTTATTCCGAAAGTGTTTAAATAGAGTTTGCTTTATCATCTTTGAATAATTTCACTTTATCACAAAATTAGTGTTCAGAAAGTGCAAAAAAGGAAAAAAAAATTTTCAAAACTTTTGCATTTATCACAAAGAAAAACAATCATAAAAAAGGTAAATATATTGTTTTTTCTTATTTTCTAGTGCACAACATGTATACTATGATAATAAATATATATGATGCAAAATTTCATGCAATTATCTCAAGGACTTATTGAGATATCATGTTTGTCATGCGATAAAATAAAGAAAAATTTGTTTCGGAGAAAAACGCCTTTAAAGATTTAAAATCTAAATCTTAAAAAATTATACAGCTAAAACAACCTAAAACCTCTTTATATCAAAAGAATAAGTCTTTTATAAGCTCATATCAGTATTATATATTTGTTTCACACACACACACAAGTTCTTTTTTTTAATTTTTTTATACCAATTTTATAGTCAAAAAAGCTTTTCTTAACGTCTAAATGCATAGTTTTTTTAATACAAATTAGAGATATAAAAAGCACACTAGAAAAGCTTTATTACTTTGAAAAATAATATTTTTTATGTGGAAAAATAGGTATATTATATATTTTCACTAGGTATCTTAGAGCTTAAGAAATATGTAATATAAAATATATTAATGTGTGTTATTTTGTCAGTAAATATTCCCGAAAATTTCTTTTAAAAAATATTGCTTATCACAAAGATTATAAGAAATTATAATGAAAAGCATATAAAGAACAATTTTTAAAACCTTCATATGAATACGCTTTGACTTTTTTTTCATCCTTAGTAATTTTGATTTCTATGCAGCTTTTTTTTTCCCGAGAAAATTTTTTATATTCTGAGGCAGGGGTGTGCAACACAAGGGCCGTCAGTACATAAGTTGCGGCCCACCGACTCTTTTTTAAAAAAATTAAATAACCGTTTTTTTAAAGTTTTCTTCATTTTGAAATTTATTTAAGGGGAAATTTATATACATATATATACACACAATGTATTTACCTGTTACCTGTTCATGTTTTAAAATAAATCCTTTTTGATAGTAGAAATGTCCTTTACTCTATGGATGGTACATGATTCTCACAGTGTGTGACTTTCATTTCTACTCATTATTTTCTGTTTGGAGTGCCCAAAAAGAAAGAGGCAGTCAAATATTTTTTTTAAAGTTTAAAAAAAGTATTCAGGGCTGTTAAGATAAAAGACAATGTATACTTAATCGTTTGCGAATGACAGCACAATCAAAGTTCAACACAATGAGTAACGAAAAATCAATTCAAAAGAAACACCATGATTTTCAAGAAAATGGCAACTGTAATATTTTAAACATTAGTTGATAATTTTATTATTATATTATATAAACATTATTATATTATCTACTCTGGTGTGCAAAAATTAAGGACGAGACGGTTTTTTCAATATAACTTTGTACAAAAGCTTTCCAAATCAACACATTTAATACCGTAAGATCCCCAATACGTAAGGACATGCGTAATGTAAGCAACACATACTAAAAAAGAAATCAGAGGGATAAAAAGAAGCTTGGTTGAAAAAGTAGCATGGAGCGCAATGCGACTGAAGGCCGAAACATCCCTGTGATGGGTGTCCAGCAAGAAACAACCGGTCTTTGGCAGGGAATATGATCTCCCTGACTGCTAGGCAGGTTTCACAGCGTCTGACCATGCTGAGAATGAGGGTGCCAATGAGTTGTTGAGGCATTGCTGCCCATTCGTCTTGCAGCGCCAATCGAAGCTCCCGAATCGTTACTGGTAGTAAGGTACGAGCTGCCAAGCGTCTGCCTAGAAAATCCCATACATGCTTGATGGGATTGAAATCCGGAGATCGTGCCGGCCTATCCATACGTTCAACATCCTCACTCTCTAAGAGCTGTTCGGAAGCTACTGTGCGATGACATGATGCATTGTCGTCCATGAAAAGGAACTGCGGACCCATAGCGCCTCTAAAAAGACGCACATATGGAAGAAGAATCCCGTTACAATAACGGGTCCCGTTGACTGAACATGCGTCGAAGATGTGAAGGTCTGTAAGACTACCAAGCATGATGCCTCCCCAAACGAGAACACCGCGACCTCCATACCTGTCCCTTTCAATGATGTTCGAGGGATGATTGCGGCTTCCCCGCTCTCTCCAGATGAGTATGCGATAAGAATCGCTACTCAAACTGAATCTGCTCTCATCTGTAAAGAGTACTCGTCCCCATTCATTGTCTCTCGAATTCCGGTGCTCCCGGCATCGCAGAGAACGCCTTCTCCGATGGGCAGGTGTTAAAGGTACACACCGTGCAGGGCGTCGTGCAAACAGACCACCACCGTGCAGTCTTCTGGCCACGGTAAAACGCGATATCGGTCGTCCAGTCGCCTGTGTCGTGTGTCTAGCGATTTCTCCCGCTGTCTGCCGCCTGTTTCTTCTGGCCTTTAAGACAATGTATCGGTCATCTGCGGGTGTGGTTCCTCGTGGACGACCACTACTGAACCCCCGGATAGCTGTTCCTGTAGTTTGAAATTGTCTCCAAAGTCGTGAAACGATGCTGTGAGCAATTCCGAATTCTGCAGCCACACTTGTCACACTGCGGCCTTCCTCCAACTTCCCAATGATTCGCCCTCGGGTAAAAGCATCCAGATGCCGTCTAACAGATTGATTATTCGCCATTTCTCGCTGAGGCAGCAACTCGGTGTGATTTTAACTGCTATACGGCGTACAATTTCTTTGCCAGAAATACTGATCTTACACCGACAACATGCTTTATACTACTCAGACACTCCCCATTACGTCTACCTGCATATCTGCACATGTGCTACCGTACATCACCTTACTTAATCTCCTGATTGGTCTTTCTGTCCGTTCTGCCTCTTCGTTCAGCTGATATGCTAATTTTTCGACTTCGTCCTTAATTTTTGCACACCAGTGTATGTCTGAACACATGAAAAATAATGAAAACAATAATAATAATTCATTTTGTTTTAAATTTTCACTCCAATAAATTTTTTTTGTTTCCAAATCTGATATAAAAATATATATTTTTATGTGCGGCCCGCGAGATAATAATTTTTTCCGAAGTGGCCTACAAGGTCATTTGGGTTGGAAACATTCACCAATCACATTCGAAAAAAACACAGAGACAGTAAAGAGAACATACAATGAAGGACACTAGATTAAAAATTATAAAATGGATGCTGCAGTATTATAAACATTGCTGACTCAGGACAGCTAATATATAAATTATATAAAATATATAAATTATATAAAAGTGGGGTTGAACATGTTTTTTGGACAGCCAATCTTCCCCCTTTATGTAAATAATACTGAGCAAAAACCTATTGAAAGTAATGGATAGGAATATCTAAATCCATTACAAAATAGAGGTAACTTACCTAAAAATTGCACTTGATAATGCAGAGCCCGCGCTAAATCTGAGTGCAATAAATAAGTTATTGCCAGATTCTGGACCCTAATGCAAATTCAAAGCATGTGAATGGCTGAAATGTAGCACTTAACAAAAGTATAAAAAGAATAGGAAACAAAAATTAATAAAAGAGTTACGAAAATCCATAACTTTAGAGACACTAGAGTATATATGAATTAAATAATAATAATTAATTTTAACTAATAATAGAATATGGAGGTAACTATAACTATGAAATGTGTAAATTTTTAGTATTAAACTATAATTAATCTAAGAATTTTTAATCCTTACAACAATATTGAATAGCTTTATTCATAACTATTAATAAAATGAATTGGGTATTTCTGATTTAAGCAATATATATATATATATATATATATATATATATATATATATATATATATATATATACCAATCAAAACAAATTACCTAGATGTATCACTATATATTAAGGATTTGAAACTACATAGTAATATTTATGATAAAAGAGATGCCTTTAATTTTAATATCATCAAAGTGCCTTTCTGGAATTCTAATTTATCAATATCTATATATAGAAATATTATTTTTAACTATATTTATCGCAATAATGTATTAGTTAGCGATAAAGCTAATATTTTTTTAAATCTTAAAAAAAATTTTAATCACTGTATTGAACATGGATACCCTGCTAACTTTCTTTGTAATTATATTTATAATGGTTTTTTATGATACAATTTGTATTACTGTAATATTATTTACTGTTATTATGTTTTGTAATGTGTTTTTTTTTAATTTAGACAATATCTAATTTATCCTACAATTATTAAATAGATGGCGCCACATGCTTATTTAAAAAAAATTTAATATATATTTTTTTGAGTTTCTTTTATATTTTACGCTAATTTTATATGATTTTTATTTTTATGATTTTTTAAAAGTATATATATATATATATATATATATATATATATATATATTTCTTATTATCGTATATCGTATCGCAATTAATCGTTTCTTATATCGCATCGCAATTAACTTTATGCGGTTCTGCTCTCCTTATTTGGCGGGAACTCGTTACTGCACTCTTGGCCATCGATTTAACTTCGATTTAGTAGGTTATGTTTATGTTCCTATGTTATTTAGTTTAATGATTTTTTAATATTTAAATTCTACATATATAACTCTTTCCTTTCCTCTTGGTACATAGTATGACAAATTACAGGTGAAGGTTGGCGCCGCAAAACTTGTTTAACCCTGCAATCCTGGTTCCTAAGGCCAGGAATTTGTCTTTATACTATGTGCCTCCCTCCTACTTTTAGTTATCTTAGGTATATAACTATATGTCTATTTTTATATTTTTGTTTATGTATTTGTGTATATGTATAATTTTATATATATGTGTATGTATATGTATATGATTATATATTGAAAAAATTCTTTTATATTGGATTATATATATATATATATATATATTACATTCTTCAGTATTTCTTTAGTACTGTGGGTTCTAGTTATTCTTCACTTTTATTTTATTATACTATATATATATATATATATATATATATATATATATATATATATATATATAAAACTGATAATGATATAACATACTATAATATTAAGCACCAAATTGCAGACCTACAAAAGAACTTTATTATCCTTTATGTTGATAAAGTACCGGGTAATTATGCAATTATTTGTAAGTGGCTTTATACTAATATGCTAAACAAACATTTTCATAATAATTCTGCTTTTAAAAAATCTAATTCAAGCAAAAGAGAAATTTTTAATCGAATCTCTGCTTTTTATAAAAAAATAGATTTACGTATTATGGATATTAAATTCCCACATATTTTCCTAACTCCTAAATTTCATAAAAATCCTGTTAAATTTAGAACTATTACGAATGGTTTTAAAACTTATATTACACATCCGGGCAAGAAGCTACAAAATATTATTCAATCTACTTTAGACAAAATTGATAAATCTATTATAGTTAAGAATAGAATGTACATTATTAAGTATATGCATGGTAAAAAAATTATTTCTATTTATACCTATGATTTTAAAAATTTATTTAACTCCATTGATATAAAAGACATCTTTAAGATTCTTAAAATAGCATATAGCAAATATTTTTTGAAAAAGATAATAAAATATGATAAATATATTTCTATTATTGAATTAGTATTAAACGAAAATTATATTTTCCATAATAACGCTCATTATCAGCAAATTAAAGGATTACCACAAGGTGGACCAGCTAGCAACTGCTTAGCAAATATTTACTTGCATTTTTATGAAAATGAAAGTATTAGTTGTGATTCTTGTTTCTTTTTTAGATACATAGAAGACTTAATTATTTTTAGTAATATAATAGACTTTGATCCTAGCTTTAATTATTATCACAACCATTTAAAATCATTAAAAACTAATTATAATAATGAGTCAGCTAACTTTTTGGACCTTTAATTAAACCTTAAGAATAATTTGCTTTCAAGTAATATTTTTGATAAAAGAGACTCATTTGATTTTAACATTATTAAAATGCGTTTCTGGGGTAGTAACTTACACCTATCAATATTTCGAAATATTATCTTAAATTTTATAAAAAGAAACAATGATTTAGTTACTGATAAAATTTTAATACATAATAATTTTGTGAAATTTTGCAATAAATGTTTAGAATACAATTATCCTAGTAATTTTATTTTTAAATATATTTCTATTTCTAATTAATTCTAGTTTTATCTTAGTTCGATATTTTATTTAATATTTCTTCTCTCTCTCTCTTTTTAGTTTATTTTTAAAAATATTTTAAAATATTTTCTGCGTTTAATTTAATTGCAATATAACTTTCTAGTATATAATCATCTAACTTATTTTACTTTAATATATTTCTATTTGATACTATCTATTCTGAACATTGTTCTTTATTTTATTTAAACCTTCTTATGTTTTGTTTAATTAATTATTTATCTTTGTGGTTAGTTTAATTGCAAAATAACTATCCAGATGGCGCCACGGTTTTTTCCTTCCTGCGCTCGCGTTTCAATCTTTTTCGCCATTTCATATAGGATCTCATCGCAGCAGGTTGCATTTTTCATTTCATGATTTTTGTTTTACAAGTAAATTTTTCCTAATATTTTCTGTATAAAATTTTTTTTAGTATTCCTCTCCTTGTTAGATTCATTATTGTTCTCTTTTCTCAATTTCTTTTTACGATTTTATTAGGTTCTACATCCACGTGTTGTATTAGGCTTAACTTTTCATCTTGGTTTTTTTTCTATTATGTCGAAAATTTCTGCTGTACGGGAAGGTTGGATCCATAAAGCATTGCTTAACCCAATTTCGCTGGCCTAACTCAGCGACAGCTTTATAAATCGTAATAGGTCTCCGGTTTAGTCCAATGACTTTTTTGTATCTACATTTGTTGTGTCTGCTGAATTCCAATTTCTTACTTCTTTAGCACTGTAGGTTCTAGTACTTATTCACTTTTATTTTATTATAGTATATATATATATATATATAATGAACCTGTATATCACAAATTAAAAGGAACTAACGTAATAATGCACTTAAGCGAAATGTTTCAAGTTTAATAATTGTATCTTTAAGTAAAATACTCCATGTTACTAAAAAAGGCTTTCTGAGTGAATTTTGAAACATTTATGAATAGATTTCAACTTTTTGTCACCAGCTGACTAAGTATTATTGGAATTAGCTCTGTGTCAACATTCTCATTACTGCTAGCACCATTGATGAAGCAAATTCCTTAGACCTCCCAGACCTTGCTTTAGGCATAATTAATTAATATTTTGTCTTTAAGAACAGAGTTTTCTTTCAAGTATATAGAAAAAAAGTTAAATATGAATCAAAATATCGAGAAGCAAAGGGATAAGAATATCGAAAAATGACAAAAAATTTCACGAATTTATCTGCCAAATTTCACTTAAAACTAACAAATTATTTTTTAAAAAATACCTCCATGTCCCGTCATTACCTTACCTAAGTTAATATTTTTATGAATAAATTCAATAAACACCAAACAAGTGTAAAAAAAGTATTAAAATGCAAACACTTCCGGTTTCCATATCTAACTTCCGGTTCATTTTTTCTTCTCTCTCTTGACATAAAAACGGTTATAACTTCGTAAATAATTGAAACACAAACAAAAGTAAGGTATATTTAGTAAAAGTAAGTATTATTTTCATTTTCATGAAAATTGACGTTTTTGCACTAGTCAGGCACCTTAAGTATAAGACATAATTTTATTTTTCCACATAAGTACCAAGTACATAGAGATATATTTGTCATACCACTTTATAAGCTTCAAAACCCCAAGAGGAAAAATTCAAGGATTTGCATACGGAAAAAGCTTTTACTTTTGTGTGGACTTATTGAAGGTTGGAACCAGGGTATCACAGTGCCTACGTAATATTGTGACACCCTGTTCGAAATTGAAAGAGGTGATTCGGAAAACGCGGTCTGGGCTTCTTAGTTCTGGCGTTCTGTTGTTGGATGACAAAGTGAGACCACACTCAGCGACGGCACAGCCAAACCATATTGCAGTTCTTGGTTGGGAGTGCCTACACCATCCACCAGTCCTAATCTCGCACCAAATGACTTTCATCTCTTTCTGGCTATGAAGAAGAATTTCACCTGAAGGCGCTTTGGAAGCAACTCTGAAGTCAAACAAGCCGTTAAACGCTTCTTCCGTATGCAGAGCCCTGAATTTTTCCTGGAGGGGGTTTTAAAGATTATCAAGCGGTATGACAAATGTCACAATGGTACTTATGTGGAAAAATAAAATTATGTCTTATCTTTAATGTCTCATTCTATGTTTTGACTTTCCCATACAACCCTGACCACAAGCGAAAGGGGAAACTTACTTTCCAACTCACCCTCGTACAATTACTACTGAACTGAACTCAGAGGCGAAATAGCCCATGAGGGCCAAGGCCTACTATGCCTATCTAAGTTTACGGGACCTTAGGCGCTGGGGTGCATATGTAGATGTTTCGGTTAAGTTGTCAGTCTGACACGAAATACCCAGTGCTCGGCTCCCAAGTAAGCTTGGTACTCATTTACCGACCTACTAAAGGGATAAAAGGCTGAGTCGACCTTGCCCAATCCGGGATTTTAACCCCGGACCTGTGCTGTGGAAGCGCGATACACTGTCACTCAGCCACTGGCTTCATACAATCATTGACGAGAATTAAAAAAGACTTGGCAATAATAAAAATAATTTTGGGAAAATCTCTTAGAAAACATATTTTAGCCTTAAGGAGAAAGAAAAATTTTGAGAAAAAAATTGTTCTTCTCAGAACAGGCTTCCGATACTAAAATGTGGCGCCAGACAATGGTAACAAGATATCGTGCTATTCACTTGCTGTACAGTAAGGAATTTTTCAGTTCAGAAAGAAAAAGTGATGAGCAATATTTTACACTTTTCTCATCAGCAAGTAAGAGAATTTGGTTAAGTAATTAACGTCTATTGAGTTTGGCAAATCACATGATTTTCAGAAAGCAGTTATTGGTTAATTTTTTAACCAATCCAGCTCTGTACGAGACTATTCCTTTCGGTAAAAATATTCATTATTCATTGGGTTAAGAATAAAGATCGAATGCTCTCTATGTATTATGTAATTACTATATACTAAAAATAAAAAAAAATTAAGTAAAATAAAAATAGAAGTTCAATTTTTGTGTTTGTTAGCAACTACAATTTTACTGAAACAGATACAAGATAATATGGAAGAGGTGCTTACAGATTTTAAAACAAAATTGAACTTCTAGTTCATTAAAAATTTGAGCTGGTAATAATTGAGATGCAAGGGATAGATGTTTCTTATAGTAAAGATATTTTAATAAAAACAACACAAATTCATATTTAAAATAATGATTGAATCAATTTTATAAGTCGCAATTATACCAAAATTTTAAAAAATTCTTGCGAGGATTGGCTAGAAGTAAACTGAATTTGTAAATTATGCAAGACTTTTGCGTTTTATTCCCAATTTCTAAGCAAACTAAATTACACAACGATTTTGTATCAACTTATCTAAAACTGTAAGGATGATCAAAATAAAAAGAATTCGATTTTGTTGCTTATAAAATTTGGGGTTCAAATCCGAACATTAATATATAAAATCTTAATTAAAGTAAAACAAAGAGTACATACACTCTCAATTCCTATTTGGCGATTTTTTTCATTAGATAATAATTTTCAAGCAAACTTCATTTTGGCAGCTCTTAAGTTAGTTTCACTACCTATTTTTAAAAGTTGTTACAAAAATTGATAAATTCGCATAAGGGCACCCTTTCCTTGATTTTAATAGCCAAAAAGACAGAGAAAATTCATTACTAATATCTGCCAAATTGGGATTTTAAATTTCGAATTTTTTTTATTTTTTTTATGAATTATAAATATACCATCTTACCTACACAATACCCAAGATGATTTCGATACCCTTCTGGACATTCGCAGATTTTGGTGTCATCCTTGAAAGAACATTTGGCTCCAGAAATTCCACAATCGCAAGCTGCAAAAAAAAAGGAACGGGGGGGAATGTAAAAATCACATTATATTTTAAAATAATATATATTTAAGTTCATGAAAAAAAAAGATAAACGAATACGTATATACGGTGCTACAAGAAATATATATATTCTCTACACCTACGAATTTTCCTTATTTAAAATTTCATAACTAATCGAGATACTGCCCTCTCAAAAGCATTACACTTTAACGCCTTTCCGTTTAGCACTTCAGCCTGTTTATTGTTTCGAAATGAAATTAAATGCCTTGTACATTATCTGAATGCCTTACAAAATCTTGTGAAAATTTAAAAATAATAAGAAATATCAAGTTTTTTTTTAATTTGAATTGTGACAAAATTTCTAATTCCTCTGTGTTTTATATTTAGTTTTTAAAAAAATGTAATCTGGAATTTTTCTACTAGTGTTCAGTTTAGTTGATACTAATCCAGTACAATCATTAGTTCTATTAATGGTAAAACGACGCTAAAATTTCTGAGTGTCTTGCCATTTTCTTATGTGTTCAAAAACTTTTTTCAATTCCTACTATTAGCTAACACTCAATATATTTATTTATATTGGTGGAATTTTCAATCGTTAATGAAATACATTTTATAGCGCTCAATTGAGCTGAAATTTTATATACATAATTATTTTGGATAACAACAGTAATTTTTAATTATAATTAATAAAAATTAATTGATTAAAACTAATTATTCAAAGAATTACAAATGCAGCCACATTGGTATTATTTTTGGCGACTTAGCGACCATTTTGGTGACTTTTGTCAAAACTTGAAAAGGGTTTTTTTCTCACATTTTAAAGTGCTCATTTGAGCTGAAATTTTCTATACACTATTTTTTAGGAAAAAATACAAAAAGAAATTATAATTAATTAAAATTAATTGACTGAAACTAATTATTTAAAGAATTACAGATACAGCCATGTTGGTTTCCTTTTTAGCGACTTGGATCAAAACTTAAAACTTTTTCTCACGCTTTAAAGCATTCAGTTGAACTGAAATTTTATATACACGATTGTTTTGGATGACAATACGATACTTTAATGATAATTAATAAAAATTAATTGCCACTTAATGTTGTGACTCTGTCCTATGTTTATACATATTTATATTAATTGTAACTATTTAATAAAAAGTAGCTAAAATAAAAATTTTCTATGTTGATCTAAGTAGGAATTGACTTTAAAAATTTTTTATATTACTTGTGTTTAATCCAATTCTCGTTATCTTATTCAATCTATTTCTCGTGTCATTTCAAATTATTTAAAGAAATGTCTATATTCGAATTTCCTGTTATTGATTTGAAGAAGACTTCGATGCATTATTTAATTCGCAATCTCGAATCTTATTGTACACTCAAATTACTAATGTTCTTGGAAGTGTTTTTTGTGTTGCCGAGAAACAGAAAACAGGTAAAGTCTAAATTTGGGGGAAAGAGCAATATCAAATTTTCACAATCGAAGTTTTCCTATTTCCTGTTTCGGTTTTGACAAAATGACATGCAAAAAAAAGCCTTCAACAGTACTCTACATTATAGTTTGTATAAATCTTATAGATTCCAAAGAACAAAAAAGAGTAGACAAGGAAGCATATTTCAATCCAGAGAAGATATACAGACCAGCTATGAGCTATCTCAAAAAAGCGTTTAAGTGCTACTTCGGATAATGACAGCATCGTTAGCAGAAGTATATGGCATCCCAAAGTAATTTCTCTTAAGGAAATAGGGGTTAGATTGGATAGTGTCTGAACAAAGATTTTTATTTTATTTATTTTATTTTTTATTTATTTTGTGAATAAATGTTGAAGATTTTCTTAAAATACTTCATATAAATTACAAATAGAAGGAAGGCAATCACTGAAAAAGAAACTACAATAATAATATTATAACTTAAGTTAAAAACTATTTTAAACAATAAATAAAGTGAAAATTTAACTTAGGATTACCGATAATATAAAAATAGATTTAGTTTTAATCGCGAGTTGTATCAGAAGTACAAAAGCAAAACTGTTAACACAAACCGTGTTTACAAACTAAAATAAAACTGCTAAAAATACTTTTTATAATGATTCATACAAAAAATAAATTTGAATTGTGCCACAATGAATAAAATAAAGATAAACAAACATAATGATAACGAAAGTATGTAATAATCTCTAAAATCCCACATTAATAATAATTTACCGCACTCAGAGATTGGCATAATGACGTCATGACCCTAGAGATAGGAAAAATTGCCACAAAACTATATGTCATATCCCCAGATATAGGGAAAATTACCACAAAACTAAATGCCATAACCCCAGAGATAGGAAAAATCGCTACAAAACAAAATGTCATACCCCCAGAGGTAGGAAAAATCGCTACAAAACTAAATGTCATATCCCCAGAGATAGGGAAAATTGCCACAAAACTAAATGTCATATCCCCAGAGATAGAAAAAATCGCCACAAAACTAAATATTTACAGAAAGTCTACGGCAAAATTCGAAACCATATCTTTCAGGTGCAAGATGTCACCTCAGCGTAAAGGAAACCAACATAAAAATCAGTGAAAAAAAATAACTATTCATTTATTTGAACGAAATATATATTTGAACGAAAATTCGTATATAAGTTCTAGATTTTTCATATTGTTTTTCTAAATTATTGAACTTTAAGAAATCATTCAAATCAGAAAACAAAAATAATCTAGCTATCTGATATTACAGTACGCTTACAATAAGATAACACTTACAAAACACTCATTCCAGAATAGAATAAATCTCAATCACAGAACAAAAGAAAGTAATATTAAATGACAAGGTAAAGAACGTAACAGGTATAGGAAGTATCAGTTTGCATCAAAATGTACTTAAAATTCAAGGATTTTCTTCCTATCTAACAAAACATATGAACACGAAAATCTCATTCAAACCAGAAATAATCAAAACTCAGCTGAATCCATCATTCATCAGAGCTACACAAAAGCTGAAAAATGAGCCCTAATTTCATTTTAAAAAGAAAAGAAAAAAATGTTTTCTTTGAGTACTTTTTGTTATTTTTATTTGTTTATTTATTTTTCCATTCTTTAAACCTCACCTAGTTTTAATTTTTTTTCCTGAGTATACAAGTATTTTTTGTTTTTAAACCTAATTTTTTCTGATATATATATTATGCCTTTTGCCAATTTATTTCAAAATTGTCTTTTTAAAAAAAACAAAAATATCTTATATTTGCTACTTCTGTGTTGTGTCTGTCACAAAAAAACCTTTTAATTGAAATACCGTGTTTTAAAAAATATTCTCATTCCTCAATAGATTTAATCCGTGCCCTTCCAAACTTAGTGACTGTAATGTTGGTAGAAAGAGCAAAGTATTAAACACACATCGCATCTTTTTTGTTAAAAATTTAAGAAAGAAAGAAAATGCCTGAAAATTAAATTACATGTTTTTTTAAAATCAACTGGACTCCAAATATTTTTCAACTTGTTTCAAGTAAAGCTTTGTTCAGTTTATTTGATATCTTCATTGACTTTATTTTGTACTTTATGTACATTTTTCATTTGTCTGCTTTGTAACTTCATTTTTCTTGGTTTATTGCGCAATTGTTTTATTTTATTTTGTAATGTATTTTTTGTCTTTGCAACTATATATATATATATATATATATATAAAATTTGTTTTTGTTATTTCATTATTTAGTAACTATTATTTCTTATTTACATTTCATATTTCATTTATCTTATTTTGTTTGTTTTACTTCTGTAAGCCCCGAGTGATACTTGTGGTGAACGGGAATTATACATTTTATCGGTTTTTGGACTTAACAATACTGTGAACAGAAACAAATAAACTTGAAAAACTAAAATCATCTATGGATACTGTTATAAATGAATTTGCCGGGGAAAAAAGGAGAAAAGCACCTCTTAAACAACTGACAATAAGCTAGTTCTTAAGTAATAAAGTTTTTCATTTGTCTATGCATACTTATTTTGACACATTCGAATAAGTTTTATCTCGATGCAGTCATTTTTATTTCTTTTCCAAAAAGGACCCCCAACGAATTTTTCGATTCGAGGCTTACTCAGGGCAGGTTACGCACAGGGTAGCAGAGGAAAAAATTAATTTTTTTGAACAAATTTAAGTAAAATTAGGTATTTTGATACTCCCGAAAAAATTCCAAAGCGCAACGGACAAATTCAGAGCCTGAGGCTCGGGTTAAAAGAATCTCTTGACTTGTCACGTAATATTCAATACGAATTGGATATGTATTTCATACTTTGCCGGTTTCTCATTAGGCATTTTATAGAATGCCAAGGCAATGTGTGAAGTATGAATTATTTCATACATTGCCGGCTAGTTACAGGCATTTTATTCAATGCCGTATTTCATGTTTTGCCCGGAATATATGTTTTTCAAATTTTCAATCGTTTATAAAATACTTTCTATTCATCCATTCAAAGTCGGAATTGACATAAAAAATTTTTTATATTACTTGTGTTTGTTTTACTGACTTCTGTAAGTCCCACGTGATATTTGTGCTGCACAGGAAGTATTTTATCTGTCTTCAATTAAAAAAAATTTTAAATCATGAAGCGCGAAGGGAAAAATTTCTAATCATAAAACTCTTTAACAAGACTTATTATGTGTATAATATAGTACACTAACTGTTATACCCGTTCTTCGCACGGGTGAATTGAAAAACCAAACAATACAGACAGAAGGATAAAAAAGTTTTTAAGGAGTTAATTTTACCTGAATTGCAAATTAAAAAAAAAGCTTTTGCAGCGGAACAATATCTCAGCGGAACAAAAAAAACCCATTTTTGTTAAATTTTAAATCTGTACATCTAATAGCTGATAAAAAGGATTTTTTTATCTATAACTCCCCGTAACTCTCTTATGGGTCGATTTTTGAAAACACCTTCCTAAGCTGATCTCTGCTCAGCAAAAGTAACACATTGTTACAAATTTTGTGTAATGAACTGTTAAAATGGTGTAAATAATTTATATCTGGATATGTAATACGTTACTATTACTTTCGATTGTATTTGTTTTATGTTAAAATTGTAAGATTTGCAAGCAACGCCGTTCCTTACATTATAATGGCGATTCAAAGAAAACACAGTGAACTGTTGACGATAGAACGAAGTTGGCATCATTTTTGATTACCATGTTGGAAACTAGGCGATTGATTGAATGGTGTAGAAGTTGATATGTTGTAGCGCCACTTAGTGAGGTGCGCAAAAAAGAGGATAGCCCAAAAACCTTATCCCCCCAAAAAATGCTATATGCTAATTTTCATAGTGATCGATTGAACGGTGTTGGAATGAAGCGAGGTTATACATACAAATATCCATTTACGTATATATATTGAGATTAACAAATTAAAGGAGAACCTATCCAAACCAAACTTCTCTGTGCTTGGTGACCACGTTAGCAACTTGGCGGTTAATTGAACGGTACAGAAGTTGATATGCTGTAGCGCCGCCTAGTGGTGTGCTGCAACAAAGAGGATAGCCCTAAAACCTTCTGCACAAAAACACATGTACATGCTAATTTTTATAGTGGTCGGTTGACTGGTATTGTAGTGACCCGAGGGTCATACATACGAACATCCATTTTTATGTATATAAGTTTATTATTGTAGTAGGCTTAAATCATAATATTTCGAATTTATTCTTATTGAAACTTTTGCTACTAAAAAGAAAGCAAAATTTGAAATCAAGTTTTTATTTCTGAAACTTAATTGTAAACTAAGATTAAAAAAACGAAAGTATTTTTGAAATAAGTTTTAAAAAAAAGAAATTAATGTTCTTGTCAACAGTTAAAACTTTTATAACTGAATATTATATCATGAGGCTATCTAAAAAACATATCCATACAATTTTTAAAGGAATTAAATATATTCGGAATTTTCAATCAAAATTGTATGCATAGAGAATGAAAATAAGTATCAATCGCTACTGGAATCCTTTGAAGAAAACGCCAAACAAAGTTTGCCTTTGAGGAGAAAACATGATGTACCATATTGAATCATCGTCGCACCAACTATACACTGCAAGGACAGTAGGATATGCTTTTGTTTTTACCAAAGTTTGAAACAGAGCTACCTTTTTTGGTGATTTTATGTTTTAATTTCTTATAGATTTTAAAACAATTATGTGGAGTATTTTACTATTTAAGGTATCCGACTATGTTTGGAACCGTGATTTTAAAAAAGCGCATAAATGGATAATTTTCATGATATTTAGTGTCACTCAGATTAGAATATATGCATAAAATTATTTTAAGGAGATTTTGAAAAAAAAATTATTTAAGTATAATATTTTGGCAAAAAATTAACTTAGAATATTCTTTTTTCCAAATGTTCTCCTTTTGTCAAAAATGGTCCTATTATAATAATGTTTTGCCTGTATATAGCTCAGACCTCTGTACAGAGGCTCAACTAGAATTTTTGAAAAATTCACATTATTTTAGAGTTCCCACTAATTGAAATAATTATTGGACTTTTTTTTCTTAAAATTTCTCCCATCTGTTGTCGTAAAATATGAATAAACCCACTTCTAAGTTATATATTTCAAAAATTCTAGTTGAGCCTCTGTAGAGAGGTCTGAGCTATATACAGGCAAAATATTATCATAATAGAAGCATTTTTCACAAAAGGAGAACATTTGGAAAAAAGATTACTGTAAGTTAATTTTTTGCCAAAATATTATATTTAAATAAATTTTCTTCGTCAAAATGTCCTTAAAACAATTTTATGCATATATTCTAATCTAAGTGACACTAAATATCATGAAAATTATCCATTTATGCGCTTTGAAAAATGACGGTTCCGAACGTAGTCAGATACCTAAGGGAGTAAACAACCAACTTCTAAGCATCGTCTTTGATGTTTATGTCCTTCGATCTTCACGTTATGAAATGACGTTAATTCAAATTAAACTCTCCAAGACGAGAGAATTTTAATGTAATCGGTTTTTGAATCCAATAGTTGCCGAGTAAAAAGCTTGTAAGTCTGTCATTGTTTCATGGTGATCCTGCGTTTTTTTTTTTTTTTTTTGTTAGCTGATGAATAAACATAATAGGAAACACTTACACGTGCATTGTCCATTCCTCTCTACGAAGCCTTCCCGGCACGAGCACTCCTTCCGTCCATCGTAGTTAATCCTGCAGGTGCCTCCCCATCCACAATCACATTCTGAAAACGGAAAGAAAACAAAGTTCTCGAAATATTGTGGAGACAATTTTAAAAGTACATTTAATTCAATACCTTGTAAGGAAGTATTTTTTTAGATTAGTTATTTATGTTATTTACTATCTACAGAATTTAAAGGAAAGCTTAACATAGTAATGCGCATCGTAATTTCAACATAAAAACAATGACCGGGTCGACTAGACAGTTGGCACTCTTCTTTGAAACTGCTATGCAAGGAGTTATTCATAATTCCCTCTCTCTAAAGAAAAAAACAATTGATGAATACAACAAAAAGAACATTCGAAAGAATAAAGAAACGTTTCAAGTTCCATTTACGAACCTTACAGGTGTTCCATGTGTGAAACATTGGTTACATGTTCAGTAGAAAGTGGCAGAACTGGATTATTTCATTGATGTTTACCATATAAAGGTTTCCCACATAAAAAAAACCTGTTGTTGTTATTTCTTCTGCCACCTAATCTCGACTGCAAGACATGCAAATAAAATGTAAATTGCTTTTGTATCCCTTTTTTTGCCATATCAGTCTTAGTTTTTTTACTATAGCGCTTTAAATTATGAGTACAACACACAATGTAGAAATGAACTTAATATTAAGGGGCTAAGACTACATCTTTCCATAACGTTCAAACTTTTTTACATGTTTTTACTTATCCACAAATTTCTAAGTTCAAATAGAACTAATTGTATTGTAGATCTATAGTCTGCATTTCTGAGTTTTCTAATTCCATTCAGTTAAAGTAGTTGATATCGAAATTCTTTATGTCAAATAAATACAGAAAATTTTCAATTTTCTATACCCTTTCAACTCTTGCGACTTCTTCAAATCTGTTGGAAGCATCATATGGATAACAGTTTATGATATGACAGATCACCTATACAAGAATTGATCGATTCTAAGAATATTCGAATCTTCCAACTAGCGTGTCTGAAAAGCAAAGCATAGGCGCGTGTCAAAGAAATCATTAGAAGTCGTGTTTGAAATTATTTTCGAAATGTTAAAAGCCCGTAAATGTACTTAAAAAAATTCAAAATCTCTTTGAATGAAAATAGCACTTTAGTTTTGTCATACTAAATAAATACAACGTCAGTTTCTGATTTTAAAAAAAATGAGATTGAATGCATCATATACTAAAATGTTCACAGTAAAAACAAAATTACTTCCAGTGTTTTTATATTCTATGCAAAAGCAAAAATTAATTTATTTTTATATCTACTTCTTGTACGTTGTCTGGGTGGCATTGTTGGTTAGGCATCGACCTTGAACACCTAAATTTGCAGGCTCGAGCCTGGACCAAGTCATTGGATTTTCATAATGCAAAAAAATCGGCGTCGTTTACGTAATGTGATTATGCGGTATGTGAAAGAACCTAGAGTGACTGTTTGGCTAAAGTTTTCTTGACAAAATTAAATTCCTAGTACAATTTTGAATCACCAGAGCTCAGGTGGCTCCCTCTGTGGAAGAAACTAGGAGCCAAATTCCATTGTGGCAATTTGTATTCACTTGTATGATGCTACAGTAAAAAGTGATACCAGCTCCTGGGGAATGTATTAGGACTGCAATGGTAATGACCAATGTGCAGTCCCATTTGAAAGAAACGTTCTTGTACACCAAGCCAGTAAAATATATCATTACATCAGTATAAACATTCGGGGCATTGGAATAGTAAGATCATCAATACGAAAAGGAGTGTGTGTGGACGTTCTATATAAAGTAGAATACCTTAAAATCTGGCGTATAACATGCACCTATACTTCCAAGCAGCAATTTTTAGTTTTTAGGTATATTCGTCGTATAACGCTAATACACACTCTTTTTTTCACAAAGAAACCTGAAAGGTATATGTACAATGCTCTTGAGTTTTGAAATCATTTTTTCGAGGTATTACCCGGGGCTTTTGAAGAAAATAGTCTACTTCTAGAACTACAACCTTTTAAGTTTATATGGGATGTCATTTCTTTCAAGTAAACAGTATTCCAATCTATGTTGAAGTCCTAATTTTTTTATGCTCATCTTTTTTATTTTTAAAGTTCCCATTTTTATACCTTGCGTAAAACGCGCACCCCAAATTTAGATCTTATTTTTGTTTGTGTGTGTGTGTTAAAAGTGCGTGTTATACGCCAGACTTTACGGTATATAGAACTATAAGAGTGCAAAAATAAATGTATTAAGAAATTTAGTTTTTGCGTTTTTGTTTAATTCTACAAAAATTATTTCGTTTCAAGTTTTGGTCCTGATAACGAATTTTGTTTGAATTAATGAATAAATAAAAATTACACACACACACACACACATATATATATATATATATATACGTCATAATTTAAATATAGCAAGAGACTAAAACTATTAAATTTAAAGAAGTTGAAAGCTGTCCAATATAAAGGACGTTGATTTGTCCCTGCTTATTATGAAACCTTTTATTACATAACATATGGATAATGTAGATTGTTTCCAAAGATGTTTAGCAAAATACATTTTATTAAAATAAACTGAACAAAACATAAAAACTCACTCTTGCAGGTCGTACCATACATCTGGTACCCTATATTACATTCGCAAGACACGGAACCATAAGAACTTTCGACGCATATACCTCCAGGTTCACATGGACAAGCTGCAAGAAAAAAATAAACATGTGAAGACCATTAACACAGCTACTTCAAACATACTTATCAGAGCCGAATAAAAAAAATTCCTTAAAAAAGTTAAATCTTGGGAGAAAAACAATGAAAAAAGAAGCTAAAAGCTTAAGTAAAAAGCAATTCGCAATGTTGAAATATATGGTAGCAAATATTTCTCAATTACTCTCGATAGCTAAGGGCTCTTTTTTTCCTTATTTATATACAGGGTGATTCTAAAATCGTGGGACAAACTTTGTGGGGTGATTGAGTTAACTAAAACAATTTTTGTATAGGAATATATGGGCGCCAGTACCGCATTGAGGCCCAAGCAGAAAAAAATGGAGCGTGGAACGCCATGCAATGGAAGTGAAACTTCTTTGGCGACATTGGCCATAAAAGGAGGAATACATCTAATTATATTAAACTTTTGGGGGAACTTATATAATAATCAAATAAAATTCAAACTTATTTTATTGCATGAAAATAATATTTTTATTCTATTTTCTACATCATCATTTTCCAAGAAAGAAACAATAGGTTTGTGGTAACTGAAGTAAGATATGAAAATTCTCGATTGTAGTTGATCAAGAAAACGTGAGAAAACTGCATCAATTGTGGTTCCGTATCTTGTTGTTCCTTCTCTAGCATCAGTATTTATTGTCAAATTCAGTGTCTGTTTCAAGAATTCAATGAATGGATTTGCTTCTTCTGAAGCAAAATTAACATTAAAGTCTCCAGTTGAGATAATTTGGCTTTTTATCATCATCGGATCTAGTGATTGCAGCAACCTCTAGTGTGTGTGCACAGTACTAAAACTTTACGGATGAAGGCGATAACAGCTGCAACAGTGACATATAGATGGTGATATATAGATGCATGCCAAGAGGATGCATTACACCATGCCATTTTCCATGGTGTAATGAGAAGCACATATTTCACCAATTTCTGAGGTATTTACTGCAAGTGAAGCAGTTTGTCTCATCATTAGATCCCTATGAGGAGTAATGACATGAGTTACATCATTAGAATTCTGGTATATTGCAACTCCTCCAGTTCTTACATGAGGTCGTTTGAAATGACATACACAATCAAAATTTGGAATATGAAACGAGTCTTCATTTTTTAGCCAAGTTTCAGAAAAAAGTAATATGTTTGATCGTTGTGTTATTGTGTTCGTGAAATCTGCAGCATGGGCTGATAAACTCTGACGAAATCGCTCGCAGAAACGCTAGATTATTTTCAATACAGCCGTTAATGTACTCTTCTGATTCAATTTGTCGTCGAGTGATATTTGCGTTTTTTACCGACGTGTTTGAAGGCAACTGTAAGCTAATCCCGAACTCTCAATCGAATGAATTTCGTTGCCATATAAAGCAAATGATGTGGGGTCACTCCACGACAATCAACACATCTTAATTCACTTGTTCCTATCATGAATGGTGTAACTCTAACTCCTTCCCTGAAGTTTCTAAAATGACCCAAGTAAATTACTGGGAAAGAGATCTCCTCAGCATGTTCATCAAATAGCAAGCTTCTTGGTACATTCGCTTCTCCAGGAGCAATACGAAGATATTTCTCTTCATTCCATAACAACGTCTGTGTTGCTGGGCTCTAACACTCTCTTTAATAGTTATATTTTCGCTGATTTCACCTTGACGAGCTTCAGACGTACTCTGGTTCAAATTGAAGAAACTGTCATCGATTGTAACATCATACATTCTGTACAATGGAGTAGCTACTAAATATTGCAACCACATGCGTTGATGGTTCTTTTAGTAACCAAATCCATCAGATAGCTAGTTCTGTGAATTTCCTCCGTTTGATGTAAACATTGACACAGTAGTCATCATCAACATTTCGAGGCGATCGGTTGACCATTGTATTGACGGATACAGGAACATTGATTATCTCTGCCCTAATATTCCAAACTGACCGTGTACATGTCTTAATCGCCGAATTCGCATGGAAGGTATTCGTGGCGAAATGAGCCTTTCTGATACCAAATCCAAAGTAGGAAGATGTGCTGGAATTTCTGGGTATACAAAGCCATTATAATTTGATAAATTTAGTATACTTTTCCTACTTAAACTTTGTCGGCAATTGTAGCATGCTTTAATGTCTTTTAAATTAATTCCCGGTAAAATATTTTGTAAAATATTTTTGTACTCAGCAACAGGCGTTCTCAAATCATCTCTAAACCATAATCTGTCACAAATCGAACACCCGTGACCAAAAGGATTATCAACGAATCGCTTTTGAAAATCTTTGTGAGCATTTTTATGGGAATCATAGTCTTTGTACTGTAAGATAGAATTTACTATCGATTCACATGAATCAGTTTCAACCCGCAATAGACTTGTTGAGAGTTCTGTAGTTAAGGGCACAGGGTGATTCACAAAGTCCGTATTAATCTGTGCTAGAATTAGAAGAGTCTCAATAGAATTCCCATCATTGGTCATTAAACTCGGCATTAACAGAGTATTTTGCAATGTTTTTTCCATGCTCGGTATTCTCTCGTGTACTCTAGTCGAGATTTGGCAGAAGCACTTGATGAATTTGCACTATTTTCTGTTTTTGGTCACTTTATTGACTGGATTTGCTGCTGGTTTTTCTCTTTTTTTTCTTTCACGAAACTCGTTTCCTCTTTGTGTATTTGGATTGGGCATTCTGACTAGAATGAATAATAATTCAATGCAAATGAAAATTAAAGAAATAAATTATCCACCGAACACATCGCCATGTAGCTAACAATCTAAGGAAAATTTCAAAAAGGCACGCTTTTGCTGCGAGAGCTATGTTGTCTACACCGTAATGCTCACACTGCAACTGATACGACCATTGATAATGTTCCCGGGTCGGAGAGAAAATGACCCCTAATCGGAAGGTCGGAAAGTTGACCAGTCGGAAGCGTAGGCAATTATCCTACTTTTTCACCGATATGACGCAAGTCACGCGGTGTCCCCGCTCTTCCTTTTCCTCCCTCGCTCTTTCCTTACTATGGCGACGATTCGGGAGGATGGGGGGGAGAATACTTCCGTTCTCTTTTTCACTGTTACGCAAAACTGGGCAATTTTCTCATTCCCTCTCGAGCCAAAAAAAATTTCACTTCAAAAATAACACATTAACATAAACATAAAATTCCTTATCGGTTTACTTTTCGGATGATTCAGTAGAAAAAAATGTTAAGACAGTTTTAGAAATTGCATGCAAAAGCCGTCATGCATGCTTGGTGACCTTTATGGCGTGACTGGCTGACAATATTGGCGATAGTTGAAGGCAGCAAGGTGATGGACCAGTGACTGCTGCACCACCAAAATCGGCATTTGCGCTTGAGATTTCAGTCGTTAGGAATGATTTTATTAGGTTGGGGGAAAAGAAATCCATTATTTTTTCGATAGATGACTGTAGTGTCGATATCTCGTGAAGTATCGATCAAACAATATCAAATTTATGCCCGTTGTCAAGGTGACATTTCACACTTAAAAAATTATTTTGCTATTTTTTGTTTGGTCCATTCAGTTTTGACTTAAAGGATGTTAAAAATGGAAGTCAACAAAAAGAAAATTCGGTACATTTTACATTTTTTTTCTTTGATAAAGGCGAAAATGCAAGCCAGATGGCTGAAATTGTGAATGGGGTTTATGATGTCAATACTGTAACAGCTAATTACGTACAGTTTTGGTTCGACGATTTCGTTCAGGCATTTTCTTATGTTAAAGATGCACCTCACACAGACAGGCCTGTCGTCGAAAATGTCGATAAAATCACAGAAATAATAGGAGTTGATCGGCATGTTAGTAGTCGTAGCATCGCCCAGAAGCTAAAGATTGACCAAAAAACAGTTTAAAACCATTTGCGCAAAGTTGGATTCAAAAAGAAGCTCGATGTTTGAGTGCTACACCAATTAGCACAAAAAAACATGATGGATCGAATTTCCATCTGCAAAGCCTTGCCCTAACGGAATGAAATTGACCCATTTCTTAAGCGGATGGTGACTGGGGAGGAGAAATGGGTCACATACTACAATATTGTGCGAAAACGATCGTTATCAAAGTGCGGTGAAGCAGCTCAAACGGTGGCTAAACCAGGACTAACGGCTAGGAAGGTTCTACTGAGTATTGGTGGGACTGGAAATGAATCATTTATTATGAGTTACTTCTGTATGGCCAAATACTAAATTCAGGTATCTATTGTCAACAACTGGACCGTTTGAAGCTAGCGATTGACCAGAAATGGCCATAATTGGCCAACAGAAGAGGTGTTGTGCTCCATCAGAAAAACGTCAAGCTACACACGTCTGTAGTGACTCGCTAGAAATTCTGGGAACTTGGTTGGGAAGTTTAAATACATCCACCATACAGTCCAAACCTGGTACCAAGCGATTACCACCATTTCCTTGCATTGCAAAATTTCCTGGGTGATAAGAAATTGGAATCAAGAGAAGATTGTGAAAATCGATTGCTAGAGTTTTTCGACAATAAGGACCAAGATTTCTATGAGAGAGTCATTATGAAGCTATCTTTAAAATGGTAACAAATTATACAACAAAACTGTGCATATTGGACCCAAATCGGACAATCCGAAACATGTTAAATAAAGTCTTGAATTTCCTGCAAAAATAATGGATTTCTTTTTTCACAACCTAATACTAATAGCAAAACCAGATAGGCATCTAATGTACGGTACTGCTAATGGTAATGGCAGAGCAGCGCTACCGGCTATATCAGGAACGCTTTCCAAGCAAACTCAAACCGAACCACAAAGTATTTCAGCGATTGCATTGAAAGCTGTGTATCACCAGTGCTAATGGAAGGCGTAGATCGAGGACTATACGACAAGCACACCTGGAAGAGATAATCTTGGACCATGTGGACGAAACGCCCGGCACAACTACAAGGGCTGTAGCATGTCATCCACATGTCAGTTAACCAACCGTTTGGAGAGTTTAACCGTTGAACTGTTGGTGAATACAATTTCTAAAACTGTTTTAACGTTTTCGTTACGGAATCACTCGTTAAGTATGCTGCTATTGAACGTTTTGTGTTTCCGGAAATGTGTTATTTTTTCTATTTGTTCTTCAACACGACACTTCCTATGCAAAAATTTTTTGTTTTAATGAGCTCTATCACAATTCAAAATTTGTCCCATGACCCTCTCTATATACGTAATAATTCACTTAAATTTACTCTCCAGGGATTTTAAATCATAATGATCTTGAGCCCTCCAAGACTTCTCGGGATAATTAATTTTCATTTTATCCACCTAACGCAGTGTTTCGCAAACTGTGGGGCGAGCATATGGAAAATAAAAGATTTAAAAAATAATTTTTTTGAATGAAGAAAAACACAAAGTGCTTTCTGACTTAATAAAAAATGCACATTTACTCTGATATAATTTATATATATTCATCTGGTGATCATCAAAAATAAAACATTCCACTTCAAATGTTCATTAGCTATCTTTGCTCCTATAACCAAATAAAGAAAGGCATTTTGTTTGCTTTACTGTAATCACACGATGAGAGATTTTTGTTAATACGTTTCTTTTAACCCCTAAAATGCTACTTTTGACTATCATATATTTGACCTTCAAACTTACTGGTATGTTTCACTCCATCTGTTTTTCTTTTAGGAAAGTTGTAAATAATATTTTTCTGTTGCTTTTTTTTCCATGTGAATGAGTTATATGATATATGGATAAGCATATTTTGAGTACTTTGAAGGATTATTTGGCCAACATACAATTCATAACGGAAAACTTTTTACGTAATTCTTTTTTAGAACTAATATCCATATGTTTTATTGAATACACTTTTAACACGGGATCTGTCGCGCGACGCGCAGTCATCTGATGTGTTCCACAAAATCGTTAATTCTAGGAAAACTGTTTTATCTGTTACCAATGACCTTGACAGAGTATCCTCCAATAAGACAGTCTTAATGGGAACTAAAATGAATTTATCACATTTCGCCCTCTTTTTGGGGGGAGTTTCAAACGTTTTTTTCCAATCAAGTTACTAGTTTTGATCGAGTTGTCTGCGCGACCACTTTTGTTCAAAAATATTTTCTATGAACATGCTTTATGTCCTTTATTAAGAGCACGCAGATTTGGAACATTTTCATTAGTTTTATTGGATTTTTTCTCAAAAAATCAAAGAAAAATTGAAAAGTCCTTGAAAGTAGGTAAGTATATTTTCTCTTAATTAAATTATTCACTTGAATTGAGATTTTTATCGTGTATAGTGAA
Source organism: Trichonephila clavipes (assembly GCA_019973935.1). Classification (NCBI taxonomy): domain Eukaryota; kingdom Metazoa; phylum Arthropoda; class Arachnida; order Araneae; family Nephilidae; genus Trichonephila; species Trichonephila clavipes. The sequence goes on along the minus strand of BMAU01017548.1, from coordinate 113,922 downwards.
AATAATTATAAAATAAATTATAGTTTAAAAACAAATTTAAAAAAACACGCTTTTATAGTGAATCGAACTAAAAAGTAAAAAAATAAAAAAATATATTACTTAAAAGTATAACATAAACAAAATTTAATACTTTTCTTGTAAATTTGTACGTTTTATAATTATGATCGTATTGTAGCTTTAGCAACCCCCCAAATGCATTATTATTGCATGCAATACATTATTATTTGGGAGGGGCGATAAAAATTATGATTGAAAATTGAGTCGCCAGTAGCTAAAGTTTGAGAACCACTGACCTAACGGGAACTAACCATAACCTTATCTTTCCAAAACTAACATTCAACACTTTTAAATTAGGATAATGATTTAAAGCATCATCCAGTATCTGGATGAAACGACGAAACAAAAAAGCCATTATTGAAAATCATATGATTTTAATTATTCACCATCGGCATAAGTAGACGAGATTTCTGGATAGAAAAAAAAGCTGCTTTTTTGTAAACGTCATATAAACTGCGCGTGTTAATATCTTGCTTTGTGCTTTGCTCTTTGTTTTATGTTGGTGTTGTGTTTTCTACGTGACTAAATAAACGTGGACTTCCAAGTAACAAAAAGTTTCCTCTCCAATTGTGCCACGACATTCACCAGAAACAATACCTTTATTTAAAAAAAAGGCTCTATATCAGTGATGGCGAAACTTTATGGTTTAACATGCCCTTTTTTCTGTTGAAATATTTAACAAGGTATAGATGTGCCGTCAAATAATTTTGATTTGTTATTATTGGAAAAATAATAAACTAAATAATAAACTCTTTATTTTTTACTACCTAAACATACGCTTTGCACTGTACTGATGTGAATGTTTTAGTTGTACGTGTAATTCAAATTAAAGTAACATTAGTGTCACTTTTTTGTTGTAGCAAATTAAGATGACAAATAACTCATATTAGGATTGTAAGACGAGTGTGCTTCCCGCCGCCTCGCGCACCACGACCGATCCCTCGCGTTTGTTCGTAATACTTCATAGTGAACTTTGTTATTTTAAACTAAAATGCAAACCTTTTTGATCGGTGGCGTGCACAAAATATTGTGTCACGTGCCATTGGTTCGCCATCCCTGCTCTATATAATTCACAAGTCACGTATTTCTTCATATATATATATTTCTTGATATCATTCGAGAGATATATTAATCAGGTTTCAAGAAAACCTACACAAAACCATTTTACCTAGAGCTTGCGAACCGGAACTAAATCGAAAACCAGAAAAAACCGTTATTTTGGTCGGAACTAAAACCAGAACTGGACCGAAAAAAGTATTGGTTTATTTCTGTTCGATATATCTTCAGTCGTTTCGTTAATGTAGCCAACTTATCAATATTTTCTAATTTAATGTCAACCATATAATTATTAACATTACACATGCATTGCTTTTCGATTTCCTGTTTTGATGCTTACTAGTACTTTTCTGTTTCAGATTTACATGAAACTACTTGTAGAAGGTTGTTTTAATTCATTTGATTGAATTAGATGACTTTTTCAATGAAAAATATGGGTCTGAGTTATATTTTTCTCATCTCAGGGAGCGATTACCCGCAGATGTTTGTATAGACTATTTAGATTGACAAACCAGAATCATAAACCTAGTTATCAAATGCGATTTTGATAATGGATAACAATGCCAATGCTCGCCGTTCGCTGCTCACCGCTCGTATTGTACATACTGGTTAATTGTATCAATTCACACATAGTGAAGTAATTTAAAAAAATAAAATATCTTCTAAATTTTGATAGAACTAATTTTTTGTTTAACATAGAATTATATTTTTATTGCAAATAAAAAAATATACATAAAATAAATATTTAATTCGAAACTGAACCGAAAACCGTTATTTTTGGCGGAACGAAAACAGGAACAGAACTGATATATTTTTTTTAGTTGAACCGGAACGAAAAAAAATTACGTTTCGAAGCCCTGATTTTATCTACACATAGAGAGAATACAAGTTTTTCTATATTTTTCATGAGGAAAGACGAAAGTTAATGATACAGAACCTGCCCCACAGTCACATCGCTTTAGTGGAAATGAACCTTAATCCTGCCAAGTCCTTTTTTAAGGGAACAATCATAAGGCTACAAATCCAAAGTATAACTTGGGAACTGAAAGAAACACAATCTGTCATTTATTGTATTGGCAGTGTGTAGCCTTGTATTATAATAAAACAAATTACCACCTCACAACAGCTTGTGAGACCACTTGCTTTTACAGGCTCTTCAAATTGATGCGAAACTCCAACTATCTTTTGAAGAAATTATGTATAATAATTCATTAATTCATTAATCATTAGTTGATTCGAGGGAGAATCAATCGATCCCTCAGATATCTGTCTCTACATTCTAGTTTGGAGAAAAACCATAAAAAGGATCCTCTTCTCCTTGCTCCTTTTTTTTATATTGCATCCTTGCAACAGTTATATTTCTATGCCAGTAAGTATTTTTATAATCTTTTACCGTAGATTATTAGTCATTACGTACATTATTAGTATATTATGTGTCTCGTATTCTTACGCTTCTTCTTTTCAAATTCAGAAAACTAAAGTCGCTTACCACATTTTAGATTCCATGGAATGTCATGTTAACTAGGGGTAAGTGTAAAAATTACAGTATAGACTGGTAATCAAAGCATGTCCTCTTCATATTGTTTTGTAAACTGTCGCAATAACATTGAACGTTAATTGTGACTTCAACAGGTATCCACTCCAATTTCAATAAACTTCTAACATCAAAGAACAGACTCCCATAAAGACTATTCCAGAAACATTAAATGAAGCATTTTTCATTGTCTTGAGGGACTCTTGACTCGTTCTCCATTTTTGACTCCTCACTTTTGTTGACGGTTCAATTTACAGGCACTATGCTTCATCTACACGCAAAATATATACTACATAAATCGTATCCCGTCCTTCTACAATAAGATCAAATGTTCCAGGTACATTCTCATACAGCAGTCTTGCTACTAATAGTGAAGTTATAAGGGTTCCCTGTGAGAACAAACTTTCAGATATCCCAGTTCTATGAGCAGAATATGGATCCAACATTAATATTCACAGCAGATGATAGTGCAGGTACAATTACGCATTTTTTCTTTTTTCTCAATACGTCTACACAAGAAATTATTTCGGCATCAATTGTGAGGCACTGTTCAGCATGAGGAAGGTCCACCGTACTTTATCGGCCATTTCTAAAGGGGGTACATGATTTGGATACATTATCTCCTTATCGATTTGCCGTCGAAGACAAATTTTACTTGCTGCCCCCACCTTCTTTTGACAAAAATTGAATAACGAAACTCTCTGTAATTTGTTAAAAGTATCGATCCCAAACTTCTGTTGTTACAAACGGTTGTTTCGGTTAGTATAGGGTTTCTCTCCAGAATTTACATGTTCTGTACAATTCCGTCACATTTGTCGGTTCAACCACGGTGTCATACGTAACCAAATGGTTATTCTTGGTGTTTCAGGTTTTGCTCTTTGTTTCACTTGAACCACTCTAACGTATGAATAGTATACAGAGTAAAAAAATCGAAAAAAAAATATTCCGAAAAAATAAGCCGATCAAAATGAACTAAGTATGCAAAAACATTTCGAAGAAACATGCAAATTATTAAAATTTTCCGCTTAATAAATCAATCCGGAACTCTAGTGCTTTGAAACAGAATATCCAGTAGATGTATAATCGGATAAATTCTTGATCTGGTGATCAAAATGTCTTTTGTATGTCGCTTTGAGATAATTATTTCTGTATGAAGGCCTCAATGACAAATCCGTATTCATTGCAAGTATATGAGAAATCTTGCCATCAGATTTAAAAAGGCTGAATAGGTAAGTCGCTGAATTGATTAAGATTTGGGTCGACTGTATACAGTGATTTGGTTATGCTAGAAAGAATGAGTAAACAGATGTACAATGGTGGCCAAAATTGAAGACACTCTTGAAAATTCTTACGTTTTTTTTTCAATTTATATGCTTATAGAAAATATTACAGTGCACAAAATGCAAAGTCTTTTATATCGTAATAAAGAAAATTTAATACTAAATTCAACACAAAAAAAACAAAACTTGCATATTTGCAGTTAACTATCGAGATATTCATTAGATACTGATGATAGCAGTGAGTTATCAGTACTTAGTGGTATAGCCTTTATTTTTCATTTCAACTTCACATCGATGTTTCATTAAGCTGAAAATAGTTTTAAGCTCTTCCTTCGATATTACATGATGCCGGAAATAACTATAACCTCGATTAGTTCCTTTTTATTTCATGGCTACCTCCTTCGAACAAGAGTTTTCAAAAGGTGCCATAAGCTTTCGATAAGATTGAAGTCAGGACTATTTCCTGGCCAGGACAACAATGATATTTATTCAATAAGTAATAACATCAAATAAAAGAGTATATTGGACAAACCTAGAAAGAGATGCGGGACGAGAAAACGATCTTTCTTATTTTAAAATTGCAAGACAGGAGGGTGGTTTAGTGACTAATTACATCGGGAGAGGGAAAGTTTTGTTTAAGATGTCAAGAGACAAATTTAATTAAAAACAAAGCATTAAAAGGCCGAAAAAGGTGTACCACATCTCTTGATGACAGAAGAACCAAAAAACTATGGCTCCAAGATAAAAGAATGTCATCAACTGTCATCAGAAGTTATTTGAATGATGCTGGTGTTTCTGTCAGTTCAAAAATAATCAGGAGAAGATCAGCAGATGTTAGACTAAGAGGTAGATTACCACAAAAAAGGCCTTATCTCAATTTACACCAGCGTTAAAGAACACTATTGTGGTCAAAGGTGTGACAGGCTCATTGCGCTTTCTATTAATTTTTCTCTTGGGTTTCTTGGGGCCGAAAAAGGCAAATTCTTTCCAACCAAATCCAGAAGCGAAGCATGATTATGCAAATTAGGAACCTTTATATAGCAGAAGTTTACCGTAAGTGGGGTGGCCTTTTGGGAAGTGATTATGCTTGTCTGAGTTTAAACGAGTAAGCTGAAGCAAGCCGATATTCCAAAGTTCAAGTCAAGGTGGATACCATTCCACGCGAGATAAAGAAAAGACATTGAAGATTCCTGAGTGTTGCTGCTATCTAGGATACAGAGGTAGGACTGATTTAATAAATATTAGGAACTATGTATAAACAGAGGTTAGGAGTAAGCAGTAAAGTAATTATAGTAGTCAGGATCGCACTTATTTGGTAATACGTATTGTGTGTTTCTTCACCTAAGATCTTCTAAGTTAAAATATAAATATTTTCATTCTATAGTGTTTAAGTTAAGATCTTAATAAGGATATATTTAGATTATGGTAACATCTGGTTCTTCATTCACTCCCACACTCCTAGGTCACGAGGATAACTTAGAAGTAATTCATTACCCACGGGCGAATGCCTTGCAAAGGAACACATTAATTGGACAAATAATAAGTGGGCATAAATTATACAAAGCGATGAAAGTAAGATATCATTATTCGGAAGGGATGGTCGATAGTATGTAAAACGAGGAGTAAGAGAAAAACTACAATCTAATTGCATCTAGGCAGCTATGAAGTACCCACATAATTTTATGAAATGGTCATGCATATCAGCAAATGGAATCGATTGCCTACATGTCATCGATGGAACGCTGAATGCTTGAAAATCCATTGACATTATTCTGGAAACTTAGTTTCTACCTTTTCTTAGGTATCTATTTCCCCCAAATGCTTCATTTATTTTTAGCAGGACTTTTCTCCTTGCCACACAGTAAAATCATCGAAAGAGTGACTTCGTACAAAGATCACTGAATTGTTCTCCTATCCAGGAAAATGTTCTATCCTCTATCTTATCAAAAACTTGAGATCCCGTTTGAAAACTCTTATCCGAATGAGGTAGCCATGAAATAAAAGGGAACTAATTGATGATAAAATTGTTTTTCTTGACATCATGTAATACTGAAGGAAGAGCTCAAAACTATCTCAACTCAATAAAACATCGATGTGAAGCTGTAATAAATAATAAAGACTACCCAGCTATTAACCCATTGCTATCACCAGTATCTAATGTAAATGGATAGTTATTGCAGCATAACCTTTTTGCATTACAAATATTTGTATTTTGTTTTTGTGTTGAATTTAGTACTAAATTTTCTTTAAAATTATGTAAAAGACTTCGCATTTTGTGCAACGTAATACACTGAAGAGCCAAAAAACTTGTACACCCACCTAATATCGTGTGGGGCCCCCACGAGTATGCAGAAGTGCAACAACATGACGTGGAATGGATTCAATTAATGTTTGAAGAAGTGGTGGAGGTAATTGACACCATGAATCCTGCTGGGCTGTCCATAAATGAGTAGGAGTAAGAGAGTGTAGAGATCTCTTCTGAACAGCACTTTGCAAGACATCCCAGATATATTCAATAATGTTCATGCCCGGAGATTTTAGTGGCCAGTGGAAGTGTTTATATTCAGAAGAGTGCTCCAGGAGCCACTCTGTAGCAATTCTAGAAGTGTGGGGTGTCGCATTGTCCTGCTGAAGTTCCCCAAGTCCGTGGGCATGCACAGTGGACATCAATGGGTGCAGGTGATCAGACAGGATACTTACGTACCTGTCACCTGTCAGAGTCACATCTAGATGCATCAGGGGTATATAACGCCAACTGCACACGCCCCATACCATCACAGAGCCTCCACCAGCTTGAACAATCCCCTGTAGACATGTAGGGTCCATGGATTCATGAGGTTGTCTCCATATTCGTACATGTCTATCAGCTCGATTCAATTGGAAACCTGACTCATCAGACCAGGCAACGTATTTCTACTCATCAACAGTCCAATGTCGGTGTTGATGGGCCCAGGTGAGGCATTTGTGTACTCGTGTACCCTTGTTGAGTGCACTACATAAAGCTTTGTGTTATGCACTAAACAAGGGTATACTAGTGGGCCTTCTGCTCCGAAACCCCATATCGATCATGTTTTATTGAAGGGCTCACACGGTGACACTTGTTGATGGCCCAGCATTAAATTCTGCAGCAATTTGCGGAAGAGTTGCACGTCTGTCACGATTAATGATTCTCGTCAGTCATCGTTGGTCCCGTTCTTGCGTGATCTTTTCCGGCCGCAATGATGTCGAAGATTTGATGTTTTACCAGATTCCCGATATTCACGGTACATCTGTGAAATGGTCGTATGCGAAAATCCAAATTTCATCGCTACCTCGGAGATGATTTGTCCCATCTCTCGTACGCCGGCTATAATACCACGTTCAAGCTCACTTAAATCTTGATAACCTGTCATTGTAGCAGTAGTAATCTATCTAACAACTGCGCCAGACACTCGTTGTCTTATATAGGCTTTAACGACCGTAGAGCTGTACTCTGATAGGTTCCATACCACTTTATTTGCATACGCATTTCTGTACCAGTTTTTTTCTTTTTGCCACTTCAGAGTACTTTCTATAAGCATAAAAAACATAACAATTTTCAAAAGTGTCTACAATTTTGGCCACCATTGTATATTTCAAAGTCAAAACTGCAGTAATCAACCTACAGCAATTACAGAGCTATTACCTGTTGCAGCACAAAATTAATCGTTACCAATCATCCGACGTGTAATTCATACACAACTTACCAACAAGAAGAATGATAAACTTCAAAGAGAGAGGAATATAAACCGGCTTCAACCGATGTACTTCCCCCCCTGCCTCAGTGTCGATTACCGTGATTCTGGGGCTCGATCATAACTGAATAATCTTTAACGACAGAATAATATTTTAAGTACCATTTCCAAATGTCCTGACTAGCAGCGCAAACGCGCCAGGGTACCTTACCTTATTGCTATATACTGTGCATGGCCATATTATGGCATTATGTGGGTGAAAATCTATTTTACCAAACAGCTTTTTTATTCAGTTATGATACACTTATAAAACTGTGGTATGTAAAAATATATTATGGTCCATTGTGCCATCTTCCTTTCTCAGACACACTTTTAAACAAGATAATGACCGGGCAGACAAAGCGTGTTTTGTTAAGCGTTGTTTTCACGCTCAACTATGTGAAATGCAGAGAATATTTGAGGTCACAATGTGTATGGGGGCGAACTGATTACGTTTTCGTATACAGGATGGTTCTGAATTCATGATACAAACTTTAAGGGTAGGTACAGGATATTCTAACAATTATTTATTGCATAGGAATGTATGGGCGCAAGTGACGCGGTGAGGCACAAACACAAAAAATAAGAGACGAAAGGAAAGACAAAGTGTTTATTGATAGCGTCGTTGACAAGTGTATTGCTTACAATAACTGTTCAGCACATGAGCTATGAAGTCCAACTGCAGCACATATTGTTGTACCACCCACTAGCAGAAGTTCAGGCGGAGAGGATAGTCTGCCGGATTCAAATTTTGTATTAAAACAGAAATGATTTTCGTTTAACACTTTACAAACGGTCTGATGACTCACACGTGATGAGCAACAGCTCTTGTACTTGACTCGGGTCTATCAGGCACAACGTTTAAAATGCTTTCTTTCTGGCTTGGAATGCGTATAGCTCTTCGTCGACCAGCATCTCGTCTTACGACGTAGAAAGAACGATCTTCACAAAGTTGACAACGTAACCACTGAAAAAAAATTCTGTGATCCTGCAATCGTCGATTAGGAAACTACGCGTGATACATTCGTAGTGCAGCTCTGTAGTTACCATTGTAGCACGTGTCACGGGTCACGCGTCTTTTGTTTAACATGTCCTTTGGGTTCTTTGGAGGCCAGAATTAATTGCAACTCTTTTCCAACCAAATCCAGGAAGTGAAGTGTGAAAGAAAGATGCAAATTAAGAAACTTTTAAATATCAGAAGTTAGAATAAGCGCGATAGCAATTTGCCTTAAGTGATGGCAATTAGAGGAATGTAAACAGCCCGTGGTTTCTAGCCTGAAGAAGTTTTAGATAATGTTACGAGGCGAACAATAGTAATTGTACGTGATAGAGATCCAGTAATAAAGGTGCATACAACTGCACACAAAGTATCGCAAGACCTCATCTAAATCTAGTGTGATCGTTTACTGATACTACAACAAGGTAGGATTGATTATTTAATATTAGGATCAGCAATTGTATTAGAATTGAGTGTAAGCGATTCAGTTATTGATAGCGGTCCAAGTTAGGTTATGTCTTTATTATAAATATATTGTATGTGGTGTGATTTACCATCGTAGATTCTGTCACATAAATTATTATATTCTAATTTGTTAAAGGTTTAAGTTGAATACCATAATAAAGCCATATTAAGATAATGTTTCCTTCTAGTTCTTTTGTTAATCTTACGCCTCTATATAGCTCACGCTTATACTCCTAGAGATAATCCCCCTAGGGGGATTATCACACACGTCTGCATACATGTGCGGCATACGTAAAGTCTCCTATCGTAGACGTCAGCTCAATTGTGAATGGTGCTTTCCCCTACTGAGATGTAAAGGGTGTTTTTTTAGAGGTATAGAACTTTAAATTGCAATAAAACAACGATGTATTATTCGATTGACATGAAATTTTTTTATTCAAAAGATAATCTTGTGGCATTACAATTTAAATATGATTTCTGGCATAGGACTGCCACGCCTGGCTCGGATGTAGTCCAATCTTGGACGTCCAATTTTCGATGACTTTTTCCAACATTTGTGGCCGTATATCGGCAATAACACGGCGAATGTTGTCTTCCAAATGGTCAAGCGTTTGTGGCTTATCCGCATAGACCAATGACTTTACATAACCCCACAGAAAATAGTCTAGCGGTGTTAAATCACAAGATCTTGGAGGCCAATTCACAGGTCCAAAACGTGAAATTAGGCGGTCACCAAACGTGTCTTTCAATAAATCGATTGTGGCACGAGCTGTGTGACATGTTGCGCCGTCTTGTTGGAACCACAGCTCCTGGACATCATGATTGTTCAATTCAGGAATGAAAAAGTTATTAATCATGGCTCTATACCGATCACCATTGACTGTAACGTTGTGGCCTTCATCGTTTTTGAAGAAGGATTCCACCAGCCCATAAAGCGCACCAAACAGTCAGTTTTTGTGGATGTAACGGTGTTTCGACATACACTTGTGGATTAGCTTCACTCCAAATGCGGCAGTTTTGTTTGTTGACGTAGCCATTCAACCAGAAGTGCGCTTCATCGCTAAATAAAATTCGCTTATGAAAATCGGCCATTATTTTCGAAATAAAATTGCACAATTGGAAAGCGTTGTTCAGGCGTGAGTCTATTCATGTTGAATTGCCAAACCAACTGAGAATAAATCACTTGACAGCTGTTAAATCGGTCGCCATCTTGGAAAGTAATGCCAACTTAAACTTCTATGCCTGGAAAAAAAACAGTCTGTATCTTGTTAAACGGCGGCTAGACATGTATTGCTTCCTACCGGCAACGCAAACAACCGATAACTCCATTCATCTTTTCCTTTATTTCCCCTGTTTGCGCCCCAACGCGTCACTTGCGCCCAAACATTCCTGTACAATAAATGATTGTTACAATGTCCTGTATCTATCCTCAAATATGTACCATGAATTCAGGACCACCCTGTATACATAGATATTTAAAAATAAAAATAAGGAACCTGAGATTTAATGAATATTTAAAATTCAATTTCATGATTGGTTGTTACAGAAACCTTGATAAATGGGAAAAAAATCATTATATCGTTATAGTTCAGATTAAATTTTTTATATGTATATCTTGTAAAACTAAGCAATAAATTGTAAGAAAGTATGATTGATAACATATTGTGTTTGTTTCCGGTGGCGATTTCACAGTAAGTCAAATTGAGCCTTAAGAAAAAACAACAGAAGGTTACATTAAGTTTCGAAGTGTTTAACTTATACGCAAAGTGACAAAAGTTAAATACAGTCTTTCATTTAAAATAAAGAATAAAAATTGAATCAATTACTTACGCTTGCAATCTTGGTCGTTTTCATAGTAGGTCAGTGACCGGTTCTTGCATGCACATCGGTAAAATCTGGTTTTCGGATTGTAAAAACAATCGACTATCTCCTTTGGGTAGCATTGTTTAGAACAATAGGGGTAAATTTCGCACAAGTCTCCAGACACATCTCTGGGACATTCACATCTCTCAGAGTAACAACTGCCTCCATTTTGGCATGGACGGTCCTTACTGCATTTAACTGGTGGAAAAAACAATAAATATATAAATATCTGAGAAAACTCATTTTTTCGCATCTTAAGTTTTCTGTGCCCTTACTACCTGGAATTCCCGAATGTAGTAACGTTAATACTACTCATTTTGAACTGCGTCTACAGTCCTTAATTAGCTATTGTATTCCTAATTCCATGGATTTATAATTCGAAACTAAAGACCAAAGGCTCCCTAACTTTTTTGCCTCATGGACGCCTTTCTGTGTTTTTCGGTTTCGAGTAGACTCCTGCTTACCTAAGATTGAATTTTTGCAAATTTATCACCTTAAATGTCTTTTTGACAGATGGTACTACTACTTACATTAAAAGAACTAAATTTCTTACTGTCAGGAAGTATAGCATTTAAAACTTAAGAAGCACATATATTAATGAATTAAATTAAAACTAATTTAATACATAAAATAACTGAACAACAAACAAATGCTTTTAAAGAGAGGGTTGAGTCTAGCGCTTCAATAACAAATTTTCAACATTTAATATCAGTCTAGTCCAGCGATACTCAACATTCAGCCCACGGGCCACATGCAGGCCATCGAGCCTTTTTAAGTGGTCCGGTCACTACCCATTGCTCTGAGAAATTAACTTATTTAAGAACATTGTTTTTAAAATTTTGTGAGAAATTATTTATGAAGAAATCAAATATATCAAGTTTGCTTTTTACTGTAGGTGTCGTACGGGTACAAATCGATATTCTTTTTGTGTTTGAAACGGTTACGGTTAGAGATAACAGACAACGTGGAGTAACGACCATTTTATGGGAGGAACTAATTTTTAACATTTCTTTCATATCTTGCAATCAAAAAATATTCGAAGAACATAGATCATTTCAAGACGATTGGAAAGTTGACTATTTTGTAGTGAAAAATAAACATGGATCAGTAATTATTTCATTTTTCACGAAAGTGCTGTGTTTATAAAATACCAATAAACAGGAATCATTCATTGACACTTTTCCTCGAAAATCTCTTTCAAGAGGTGATAAATAGGATTTCTTGAATAATCTTTGCGACAGCAACAAAGTGTTTTGTCAGTGGTAATATCACAGCGCTAACAAAAACATCCTACGAAGTTTGTTATATTATTGGTAATCATATGAAACCGTTTACAGATGCAGAAATTGTGAAGGAGAGCTTCTTATATGCTTCTAATTTAGTGTTAGTAACAAAAATAAAAAATAATAATTAAAAAAAGAAAAGCATGAGTCATTATATTTTGATCAATTTTCCACATTTTTAATTTCTAATGTTATCTTGGTTTTAAAGTATTTCTCACTTCCCCTCCCCCATTTATCTTCATGTTGCGGCCCGTGTGAAAATAACTGACATATGTATGCGTCCCAGCAGAGAAAAGGGTTGAATACCCCTGTTCTAGTAAGTTTTAACCCTAAATATCCTTTGTTAGTAAATGTCCAGTTTTCCCCCTTTCTTTTCTTTTTTTTTTTTTTTTTTTTTTGTTCTTGGGATTGGCAAACTCACTGAAACTTCTCATTAGGAAAAGCAATTAAAAACTTTCTCATGATATTCATGACAAATAACAGGCATATCTTTTTAAAGCCAAAATTGCTGTGTGTCATCTGTTTTTAAACTTTATTTTAAGATCTTCATTAGGGCGTATTCTGATATGTTACTAATATGACTTTTTTATAATGTGATTATATGAATTCATTGTCTACTGTGGTATTACTATTAAAAAAATAAGCAATCTTAAACCTAGTTTCAAAATTTGAATAAAGGTCATTTATATGCTGTACGTATGTTAAAATGTCCTGACAGATTGTCTGTGACAAATTGAAAAAATTTGTGACGTTCAATGTTATACACTCAGGAACATTGAAAATAGCGACCCAAGAAGGAAACTAAGTACAATTGCGAAACTTTGCAAATAAGTACAGCGTAATGTGATATGCAAATGATCCAAGTTTTGTGCCAATACGCATGCTCATACACGCCAAGGTGGCGCTACAATCAGGAAGAGGGTGCTATATAAGCCAGCGCAAATTCGAAGATTCATAAACGTGACGATTAACCGCCGATTGTAGGAAAATTTTGGTAAGCGAAACAGGCCAGGTAAACGTGCTAGAAGACATTTCTCACAGTTTTACGAGTTTGAGAGAGGCCTGATCATCGGGATGAAAACTGCAGGCTGGTCGATGTGCCGTGTTGCTGGCCAAGTGGATCGTTCGGAGTGTGTCGTTAGAAATTGTTGGGAGCAGTGGATACGAGAAGGTACCCACGCGCGGAAAACCGGGTCTGGAGCTACCAGGAAGACCACAAGGAGAGAGGATTGAATGATCATGCGGCAAGCACTTGTGGACCCCACAGTGACTCGTTCAACGATACGAGCAGACGTAGGCATAGCAATTGTTCCACAAACAATTTCCAGACACCTTGCAGAAGCAAATCTTAAATCCAAGCGCCCTTTCGGTGCACTCCCTTTAACACAGGAACATCGGCAACTGCGTCTACAGTGGTGCCACGACAGATCAATGTGGAATGTCACAGATTGGCAAAAGGTTTATATTTAAGGATGAATCCCGGTTTGTTTTGGGGACAGATGATAACCGTATACGGGTATGGAGGCGCCCTGGTGAGCGGTACAATTTCCCCCACACTGTTCTACGTCACACTGCCCGCACAGCTGGTGTAATGGTCTGGGGGGCCATAGCCTATGATAGCCGGTCCACTTTAATTGTGATGCGTGGAACCGTAACGGGCCAACGTTACATTGATGATATTCTACGACCCCATGTAGGACCTTTCCTAAATGGTCTCCCAGGGGCAATTTTCCAGCAAGATAATGCTCGTCCGCATACAGCAAGAGTTGCTCAAGATTTCCTACGTCATTTTCAGTCTCTTCCATGGCCGGCCCGCTCCCCCAATTTGTCCCTTGCAGAGCACGTGTGGGATCAGCTAAAACGGCAGATGCCATCGTGTCACTCTGTACATGATTTACAGTTGGCTGTTCAAGATTTGTGGGCCCATCTGCCTCAGGACAACATAAGGTGTCTAATCAACTCAATGGCAGACCGTGTGGCGGCATGTATTGCAGCTGGAGGTGGTCCAACGCGCTATTGAAGTTGCCCAGTATTTGTGTCGTTACACACCCTGCATTCGTTTAATTGTCTTGTTTTTTAGATCAAGTGAATCTCTCATCTGTGTCATTATACGTATTAAATTTCATTTCAATCTGATGCTTTCTTCTTGGGTCGCTATTTTCAATGTTCTGAGTGTACTTTTTTAGCTTAATTCTAGAAAGAGATACTGAAATGGTTCTTGTCTTAGTAAAATTTAAATTCTGTCACCTAGTAACCACAAATTAACTTCTCTAAATTTAGTACATAAATCATTTAAATTGGTAAAATCTGGTTTCCAACATCGCATGTAAGGAGTCACTGGCGTGGACTCCTTACATGTCGTCATAGACCCTGGGGGTCTGTATAGACCACTTTGGGAATCACTGATCTAGACTGTTTCTTGAATTTAACTGCAACTAAGCGAATTAAATATTTTGATAAGCAAACGGAAAGTTTTTATCAGTTTCTCGAGTTTGGGAGGGGGGAAAATTGTGCTTTATTTAACTCTTCACCTGCAAAATTTTAGATATTTAAAAGCAAATTTTTAAATACTTTTTTATGATTTCAAATCGACCTATATATTACATTATCCAAAAAAGTATGAGATGTTACAATGGCGGGGGAAAAAGCTCTTAAAGCCATATAAACTTTTTAATGTTGCTTTATCTCACGTAAAACAAAAGAACCAGCGAACGTCTCTAATATTTAACGATTATTTAACAATTGTTTAAAAACACAGTCATTTGCTTTGATCTTGAAAACATTAATTTAAAAGTAAAGATTAGTCTGATTTAAGTTAACGTTCTACTAGTAACAACAAGAAGGATATTAGTGACGAACCCATCAACTTTGAGCCACGTATAAATCACGTGATACACAGAAATATGAAATTCATGAAGAGCACTTGAGCTGATGAGTGAGATAATATTTTTCAACTTTAAACACAAATGCAACCTTTGTAAATAATACGAGCATCTAAATTAAATAATTTATTTTAAAAGTTAATATTTCAAAATGTTAGTAAAGTAAAAAAGTATTCTTACGTTTACACTTCTTATCCCATTGTAGATAATCATCTGTACACTCACAAACTTTATTTACTGTCCCGAACCTGTTGCGAAATGTACAGTTAAATCCTGGTCCACAGTCACAGTCTGAAAATAAAAACTTAAATGAAGGATGAAAAAGTTAACTTAAATGGAGTAGTATTAACCAGAATAAAAGGAAAAGAGAAATATTGCGCAATAAATGAAATTCCTGACTTTTCCCACTTTTAACCTCAAATGTTTTCTTTGTACTAATTACTTTAGGGCGAACTTAGATTAAAAGTTCGTGTTATTTTGGATTAAGGCTAGAATTTTGTGAGGGTTTGCAGCTCTCCTATAATAACCATACAACACTTCTTCCCTGGGAATTATGAGTGAACTCAATCACTAATGTCCTAGTGACCAAGAAGTAAGCAGCTTTCTTATAGAAAACTAATTATTCCGTTAGTTTCAGGTGGCCTTAGAGGAAATATAGAAGATGAATGTCTAGTAAACATGAAAGACAGACAAAGCATTATTTTCATTGAGTGGATGCTGCTATCGATTGGAATTTGGAGCTTAGTAATGAGAAGCAGCTTATAGATCTCTTTTTTTACGAACTTTTATTTAACTTGCAATGTAATTTGTTCGGGTGGAATCTTGCAATTCAATTTTGAAGCTGATGTCTTCAACTGATTGAGCTGAAATTTTGTATACACGTTTAGTTTAATGGCAATGCATGTTTTGACTATTTATATTCCAATATCGCAATCAGTTTAAAATATATTAAAACCTTTGCCCCTGTTAGCTTTTTACTCTGCCGAGCAGCTTACCTGTGTAGTTAAACAAGCAAATTAAATAACTTGATTTGATTGATTTTAATTTTTAAAATTTTCAAACTAAGTAAATATGAGTACTTAAATCTAGCGACAAGCTTTTATATCATAAATTGTGTAATGACATTATAAGTTGATAGCAAAAAAAGTTTTAAAAGAAAAATTTATTTTATTCTTTTTAGAGCATTTAAATAAAAGCTTGTTTTTAAAAAAGTTTTTTTACTTTTAATTTTTTTATTACTGTCAAAGAATCAACATATTTAATCAACTAGACTGCTTTCTAGTATTACAAATACGAGGGAAGTTCCGAAGTAAGTTTCGTCATCTTTTCACACTAAAACTTTCTTACTAAAAATATTACATCATGGCACTATTTTTCGACATAGTCACCACCGACATTGAGTCGTAGAGTGCAATGTGGAAAAACCCCTCTGGTAAAATTGGTGGCTTGCGATGCAAGGAATTGTTACACAACACTGATTTGGAAAGACTTTTCCTCTCTGATGAACTCGGATGCTTCCACGTCATGAAGAAAACCTTAGTTTCTGTGTAAATGTAGTGCACCCACGTCTTATGAGCTATGAGGACTCTAAACAGAAACCCATTTTTTTAGTACTCTTTTTTTCCTTCTCACTTTTCAGTAACCCAGAACATCATGGATCATGTGATGAACCTGAACAAGAAAAATGAGCAGTGTACACCAGTGGCGTAGCTACCAATGGGCTAGTCGGAGTCGTGCACCGGGGCCATCTGCTCGGGAGGCCCCTCGGACCCTGACCACCAAGCAAGTCAAACTTTCTATAATTTTCCCACATTTAATATGTAAATATAAAAGGTTGCAACACAACTATAATCATGGCAACTCAGTTGAAAGTAATTTCGGACATGTAGAGAATTCTTTCCGTTATTTGTATAGTGTTGCGAACTTTACTTATTAAAAAGTTTATATTATTTTCAATTCTTTGCCCGAGGTCCCGTATAAGCTGCAATTCCAATCTGCCAGTGCCAAAGAGGCCTGTAGGTATTTTGCACCCAAGGCCCGAAATGAACTTAAATCGGCACTGGTCTGTGGTGATGTTAAATCGAACCTGGGTCATCACTAAAGCTCCCACAAGAAAACTCATACACATACATGTAGAAAGTACGTAGCTTTGCTTTCCTATATTCTTTAGAGCACGATAAAGAGTTGAGGTTTTAAAGTAGCTTTGTATATTCAAAATATTTATATATTTTTTACTTTTTTTACTTGATAAAACCAACTAAAATAGGGCTCCTATTTTTTGTTTGCACCAGGTCCTTTGGATACCTAGTTTCACCACTGGTGTTACCGCTATTTGGACACCGTTATGCGCCTGTACTCTAACATATCTTCTACTCTAGCAATGTTGTTTTCATTTGTAGATGCGTAGAGGCATGCATTTCGACCTTCCTCCTCGAGATTCTGCCTTCCTTCATTCGTTGTTCGTTCATACCGGAAAACAGCACGCACTTCCATTGAGTCTACGTTGTCAGTACACGTCTGTCTGCTACCGTGAATTGTACTGAAATAACCTAGGGTACGCCAGTCTACTGCTACTCTCTCTTCTTCGGCGATCGGCGCATGCATTATCCCTCCTATGCTGACGTTATTTCCGGCATTTAACCAGAAAAGGATGAAGATTTGTATGAGAATTGTTCTTTCCACCTTCTGGAACACTACATCTTACCTTCCAAAAGAATGTCGAAACTTGTTTCGGAACGTCCCTTGTATATCTAGTATTCCAGATTTAATTACCTCATGAATATTGCTCGCCGAGAAATGTACTATGAAAGCTCTTCTCTTAATGAAAAGGTTTTACGATCCCCTCTGTAATATATTACCGAGACTAAAAAACAAAGAACGTTCAAAAGAGGCAGACTTACATTTACAGTCAGTGGCATTAATCTTGGCAAACTCTGGAAAACACTCACAAACATCTTGTTTTCCATCCTTCACGCATCTTCCATTTTTACATCGACACTCTACAGTAAAAATAAATTAAAATAATTAATAATACTTTTAATTTTTTATGTATAAATTTCTGTATTTGAGGAATACTGAAATCACAAAATCAAGAGTCAAAGTTGAAAGAATTATTTCGGCCACATTAAATCGATGTTATCATTTTAAGGGTCATTAACAATTGATATGAGGGTCATTTGTCTGTTAAATGAAATTATCTCCACTAGGCATAATTTTTTTTAAAAAAATTATTATATACAGCAATATGCCAAATTTACTCTTTGAAGCTTAATTTATTCATACTTATTTCTAAGCATTCGGATAATGAAATGAACAAAATTGAATATTTTTTCTTATCAAAAATGTGCTGCTTTATATATTTCTTGATTAACAACTTAATATAGATACATTGAACGAGTTATTGGGTCGTGATAGTATTTTTGACTGGAAATGGTAATACGATGAAGACTAGATCTGTATTGATATCTTATTATTTAGATCATTTCTGTGATAGAGCAGAGGTTAAGGAAGTCAGCGTAAGAAATGGAGCGTTCAGGTTAGAAACTGATTGTTTTCTTTCTATTAAAGACATAGGTTTGAGATGGTTTTACGTCTTAAAATTCAGCTAGACCGCACGTGACGTGGTATGGAAGTCTAGAGGTGGAAATAATAGTTAAGATATTGTCTTTCTCATATACCCCTTTAAGACCCAGATCGCTCGATTGTGCGAGTTAGACATCTTATACGTTTTTTGCTTCTGGAATAGTCTTATGTAAGAAAACCCCGAATCGAACGATTGAGCAGGTTTACAGAAAGTATAAAGTACCACTTTTATCATTAGAGAGGGATTTTTTTTACATTCCAGAAGTAAAAACACATATTTAACCCACACAATTGTGCGAGCTGGGTCTTAAAGGGATATCGTCAAAAATAGCTAAGTCCATCTGCAGAATATCCTTAGTGTAACTCTAAATTTTCTACAGCAAACAAAATGAAGACCTTAAACTTGAGCTTGATTTAGAGTGTAAGAACCACTTTAACAACACAACTCACAATCTTTCATGATATCAAGTTTTTATGCATACATATTGGAACACCCTCGTGTGTTGTTTTCTTTGCGGTAAAAAAACCGAGAATGAACTTAAAAAGTAAGATTATGGCAACTTAACAAGATGTTACCAGGTTTGTGCCAAATTGGATACTTTATCACCGTTGGCTGCAAATGATATTGCCAAGAAAGCATCGAGAAGTCTCTGGTGTCGACCCATCCGGAAATTTCCATTGGGCTATATAAGTAACCTTTGACACAACGGTCAAGTCAGTTCTGAAAAGAGTTCAGTCGTCTGCGTTGACTGCGATAAGAGAGAAACACTTTATCTGTCTATGTTTCTACTAGTGGAACTGTTTAGACAGCCGTTTCTGGATAGTTGCAAAGTTTGATTATAACAACTATGATTTGTACTATTGTATAAATAATTTCTTATATTTCTTTACGAATATACGCTGGCTTATCCTCGTGTTGTCAACTATTTGTCCCTGTAGATTAATATATATATATATATATATATATATATATATATATATATATATATATATATATATATATATATATATATATATAAATCTGTTATCATTTAAATAATTAGAGTCGTCAGCTCTTCTTCACCCACGGGAATATGTAATAAAATATATATTTATGGTAATCAAAATAATGAAAACAGCTGATACTATGTATGCTGTTTAAGAAAGGGTTTAATACTAATGGCATATAAATAAATGTAACAACCAGATCTCTTTCATGCAAATAGTGAATATGTTTTTTGCTTGCTATGAAGCTGAGGGAGGGCAATATATTTACCCTCGTAGATTCTCTTAACATTATGAAAATGGGAGACGTGAATTTCCATTTTTTATTTTTCAATTGTTGGTAACAAGTGACAGAAATTCACTTCATTTGCATAGATACAAACCATTACAGAATATATAAAGCCATTTTTTGTAAACAGTATTTAAAGTATTTTTTTCAAAATGGGACTTCAAGGGACATTACAGGATTTGCACGAGAATTCAGGCCACATGCTTTTCACTGCATACCGTCTTCAATGTATTAAAGGGTAAACTGTCGTAGCATACATAGTTGGAGCATCTGTAACCGAAACTGCTAACATTGTGAGTGTTTCTTTGATTACGGTAATGAAAATTATGACTGGTATTTCATACATGGGAAACTAACATCTGCCAAGTATAAAAGAAAACGAAAAGTAAATTAAAGAGACGGTCAAATGCTTAAGCGGGCTGTACAGTTAAAAAAAGGACGAGTGAAGCCTAAAAATTCAATTAATATCTGCAATTCCAATAAAGTTCACAAGCAGCAGAGACATCATACAGTTACAATTCCAAAAGCCCTTCTGATGAATGTAAATTCTAAAATTGTATCAAATGGTGTCACTAAGAAACACAATTAGATGATGCATGGGAAACAATGGATGTTGTCCAATGAATCGTTGTTTGGGTCGTTCCCTATATTACAATGTGTGTGCGTCTGGAGAACTTTTTCATAAGTGTATCATCCAGATAGCTCGTTATCAACTAAGAAGAAAGCACACACAAGTGACTCCATCAGATTTCACCAATGATCTCGTAGTTTTCTACGTTAATCCCTTATCTACCGACGGCACTTATAAGTACCACTCACTTTAAAATTAATTGAATAACCATTTTTACGAATACTCTGACAATACTTAGCAGGAATATTCTTTTAAATCCACTCCTCCAAGATATATGGTAGTACAGGTTCTATGATGAGTATTTTAGATTGAAAAAGAGAATAGTTTTACAGAAGAAGTTGCGTTTTTAGCTGACAATTTGATCGAATTTCGAAGATTGTCATTTTTGTTCCTAAAAAGTTGTTAACGTCAGGTAAGAGTCTTATTTTTTATATGTTAAGGAAATCCTTAGAAAACGATTTGACTATTTATTTTAAATGAACAGTGTACATAATTAATTTTACAGTTGAATAGCTGTGTGGTCCTTATAAGTACCGATAGCACACTAAATGTTAGAGCAAGAACTCAGTTTTTTTTCGTTCGGTGTGGCTTATAGTTTTGTTGTTGCTGTGTTGTTTTGTGTTGTAGAATAATCATCATAGTGCAATAGAGTTATGCTTTTTTTTTCAGCATCTCTTTATAGCTTAACTTATTTATTTTGCCTTTTTATTGTTTTAATTTAACGTTTTTAAAAAATTTTGGACTTTAAATCTGAGCTTGTTTTTTTTGCCACACAATTAAATGAAATATCTATTCTTATTTCAAACATTAACAACATTTCAATTTCTTTATGTGTATCTGAGATTTGACAATAATTGGATATTTTCAAGGTGCTATTATTATTATTAATAATATTTCCTTTTCTTAGAAGGTCTGGAAAAAAGAAGCTTAGTCTTCAAGAAGCTTTTGATTGATTACAGAACCTACCATCTGAAATCAGTGATATACTAAAAGATGAAGTTTCAGATGAAGAGATCGCAGCAAATAATCAACTGGAATTTTCGTTTGATTCTCAAGAGACTGAACAAGATTCAAAGTGCAGTAGTTTCTGTTAAGAAAATACAGCATTTCCTATCCTAGGATGCCGTGCTTTATATAAAAAACATTCAATCGTAACCTCACTCAAAATGTATAACGTGTAATGAATTTTTGTGTATTAATAAAAAGAAAAACTGTTTATTTGAATAACACCAAATTAAGTTTATGTGTAAAAGCTGTTTTTGTATCTAAAAAAGTGAATAATTTTTTAAAATTTAATAATCTTTAAAAAAATAAATATTTTGTGCTGTCAAATATTAGGGTTCTCTGGTTAGTTAGCCTTTTTTTCAAGAGTTAAAACTGCGTTAAAAAAGTCAATCGATCTTTTCGTATTTATGAGACTATTTTAGACCTTTGTAGACCGACGATATTTTAAAGCTCTAACGGATTAAATTTCACAAAACAGAATATTTCATTTGTGTATATCCCTTAAGTTTCGATGTAGTGACTAAAAAAAAGCATTGCATGAAAAAAATTATTGCTTTAAATTATAATGTGGTAGATAAAGGGTTAAAGAAACTATACGTAACGAGTGGTGGTAAAGGTTAAATAATATGGTAAGACGCAGATTTTCCCCCCAAAGCCCTTTTGTTATCCTATAAGTAACGGTGGCGTTACGAATGATGACATGGCCGCGGTAGCCTAGTGGTCAAGTTATCGGATCGTGGCTGGCATGTCATCAGTTCGAGCCCAGTACCACTAAAGACCCACTTTGCAGGGAAAGGATGGACGTTAAATCAGTCCAGAGCTCAAATGTCCTCCCGTTGGTGTAGTGTGTTAGTTAGGAGACGGGGGTGCCAGGTGTCGTCCACTTCACTTGACCATGGTTCAAAATAACGAGGTCCGTCGCCAAAAACCTTCGTGTAGCTGAAAAGGGAGACGTAAGTATTCACTTATGTGAATGATGACGTAGGTAAATTGATAACCTAAGAAGAGATATGACACAAAATTAATCAAGATCTGTCGTCTCTGTTACAGCGAGAATCTGTGTTAATATTTTGGCCAACTAAGTGTGTATCATAGTTTCAAACATTATTCCCTTCAAGGGATATCGTTTTCTAGGTAATTCTCTAAGCCATTTATCTATACTTGTTTAGGATACAGAAGAAATCACAGGTCTGTCTAGTACTCGACCCTAAGAATTAATGATATGTTCTGAGGAACAGAGACCACGACGTCTCATGGTGTTCAAATTCGCTTCTCTACGTGACGCTTCTGAAAAAGGATTCAATATTCAAAGAAAATCCAGACATGGTTTGTAAAACAACATTTATGAAATAATTTCTATTTAGTAGCTTTTACAACAGTATTAATATTTCTAATAATAAGAATGATTACTGCGCCATTTATGGGGTAACCACGTTACTCTTTTTTTTTCAATTCCTACTATTAACTCACACACTCTCTATATATTTATTTATCTTGGTGGAATTTTCTCAATCGTTAATAAAATACATTTTAAACCGCTCAATTGAGCTGAAATTTTATATTCATGATTATTTTGGATGACAATACAATAACTTAATTAATAAAAATTAATTGATTAAAAGTAATTATTTAAAGAATTACTAATACAGCTACGTTGGCATCATTTTTGGCGACATAGTGACCATTTTGGCGACTTGTGTCAAAACTTGAAAAGGTTTTTTTTTCTCCCGTTTTAAAGCATTCAGTTGAACTGAAATTTTATATACACGATTGTTTTGGATGACAATGCGATACTTTAATGATAATGAATAAAAATTAATTGTCACTTAATATTGTGATTCTGTTATATACATATACGTATTTATATTAAGTGTAACTATTTAATAAAAAGTAGCTAAAATAAAAAATTTTCTTTGTTGAGATAAGTAGGAATTGACTTAAAAAATATTTTTTTCAAATTACTTGTTTTTGTATAATTTCGTTTCATAAGAACTGAAGCTTTTTAAAGCAAATCGAAAAAGAGATGTGATGATCCTACTGAAACGTTATATGTGTAAATAAAAGTTAAATATCTCAGTAAAGAAAATTTCATACTGTGTGTGTGTGTGTGTCAATTTCAAGACAGCTTCTCATTAAATCAATAACAATCATGGGTCAAAGAAACCGACGATGATTTTAATCAATTTTTTAATTGCTCAGTTTTTCAACCTAAGTATTTAAATATAGAAATATGTATAGTTTGTTTTACGAATATCATGTGTTTGTGATTCATTAGAACATATGCTCTGAACAATAGCTAAAGTAATTTCAGGTCTTTATATTATAGACCAAGAATAAAAATATTTAGATTCCGCATTTTTCAGAATTGTTGACTTTGAGAAATAAATCGCTGAACTTTTCTATAGGAATTCATGTAAAATACACTGCTCAAAACAATTAGGGGAGCACATGATTTTAACAAAAGTAAGCAAAGATGTATACCAATAAGTAACATAAAATGAATCATCCATAATGTAAAGCCTACCAGGAAACGGAAGAAGAAAACTTTATATGCAAATCAAAGTTCATGACGTCAAAAACCAGAAAAAGGAGATAAGGGCAGAAATCGGGAGTTGCAGAAACGTCTGTTTTATTGCCGTAACTGTGAAATTCGATTGCGCAGTATTTTTTTTTGAGACAATGTTACTTGAGAATGTCTCAACAACGTGATTTACCGGAATCCATGGCATGGCGTGTTATAGGCAGACTGGAATCCGGGCAAACACAACGTAGTGTCACGGACGTTGTTGGAGTCGCCAGAAGTGTTGTTGCAAGGCTGTAGAATCGATTCCAAGAACAGGAAATGTTAGACGTCGACCAGGGGCAGGTCGGCCACGCGCCACTACATCAACTGATGACCGGTATATACAGTTAACAGCCCGTCGAAACAGATCAGAGAATGCTACGCAGCTGCAAAGACAGTTGCTCTTGGCAACAGGACGAAGGGTGTCCAGCCAAACAGTACGTAATCGGCTTCATGAGGGAGGGCTCTATGCACGTAGGCCAATGGTCTGCATTCCGTTGACCCCACGCCACCGTGCGGCCCGAAGAAGATGGGCTGCTGAACATCGAGATTGGGAGCAACATGATTGGAGCCAAGTGCTGTTTACAGACGAGTCCCGATTCAGTCTAGAGTGTGACACCCGACGTGTTCTTGTATGGAGGGACAGGGGCACTCGAAATAACCCCGCATTCGTTCGTGAAAGGTCACAATACGGAAGAGCTGGTTGGATGGTATGGGGTGGAATCAACATAGGTGGACCTACGGACCTGCATATCATTCGGAATGGCACTTTGACGGGCCGAAGGTATGCAGACGAGATACTTCGACCTCATGTTATCCATTACGCTGGAGCCATTGGAGATTCCTTTGTTTTCCAGGATGATAATGCCCGACCGCATAGAGCTCGTCTGGTGGAGAACATGCTTGAAGCTGAAACAATACAGCGTATGGAATGGCCAACGTGATCTCCTGTCCTGAATTCAATCGAGCATGTTTGGGACATACTCGGACGACGCATTGCTGCGCGACCAAGGCCGCCTGCTACTGTCCGAGACTTGGAGATTGCACTTCTTGAGGAGTGGAACAGTATTCCCCAAAGTCTGATCGATAACCTCATCACATCCATGGCAAACAGGTGTGCAGCAGTCTTAGCTGTTCGAGGAGACCACACGCCCTATTAAAACTCATGCATCATGTCTAAACAGTACCTTTTTTATCGTTTAAATGTAACCAAATTGTTGCCCTAAATCATCTTTTCATGTTTTTTCCATATTTTCAAAGAATTAAAGCTTAATTCCAAAATTTTTTACGCCTTTTTTCTGTTTTGCACATTGATACGCGTGTACTATGCATTGTATGCCAATACGTGGCTGTCTCACACGGTTTTCTTCACTTTTTTGCTTGCTCCCCTAATTGTTTTGAGCAGTGTATTTCTGAAATCATATACTCTAATGTGCACTATTTTCTTTCCTTTTGTTATAAAAAAATAAAGCTCTTTATATATATATATATATAAAGCATTCTTTGTTACATCAAGTAATTTACGTTTCGTTGTAAAATATTTCTGATAAAAAATGTTCTTACTTTAAAGTAGCTATATTTTCATTAAAGATTTCCTTTTTTAAAATACAATGCTACATTTGTATTAAAACATTTATGTTGAATTAATTTTCAGTATATCTCAAAAATAGGAATTTTCTAAATCTTATGTAATTTCTCCGTTAAACCTGTTGTTATTAATGAAAGAACAGAACAAATTAAGGCCCATTTTAACCCTTTATCTACCGACGGTACTTAGAAGTACCACTCACTTTAAAATAACGTATAATACTCTGACGATACTTAGCAGGAATATTCTTTTAAATCCCCTCTTCCAAGATATATGGCTACATGGGTTCTATGATGAGTATTTTTGAGGGGAAGGCGAATAGTTTTTAAGCAGAACTTGCGTTTTCAGCTTACATTTTGATTTGATTACGAAGATTGACATTTTTGTTCTAAAAAAGTAGTTAATGTCAAAAAGAAAGTCTTTTACTTTTTTTTTAATATTAAGGAAGACCCTAGAAAACGATTTGATTATTTATTTTCAGCGAACAGTGTATATACAGTTGAATATCTTTATTTAATAAATTAGCTCTAACGGATTAAATTTCCCAAAGTCGAGTATTTTGTTTATGTGCATCCCTTAATTTTCACAATGTAGTGATTCAAAAAAAAGTATTGCATGAAAAAAACTGCAGTAAATCATAATGTGGTAGATAAAGGGTTAAAGACATTTATTTAACAAACAGAAAATACTATTTGTGCAGTAATGCAAATTCTATTCCTGTAATTTAAAACATTCTTAAAGAGAAAAGTTTATATTTATGTAATAAAAAATAACTTTTATAAAACAACGTTCAAGTAAAGATCAATGTGAATCATATACTTACCGCTTCAAGTTCGATTAAAATAACAATGATTATTCACAATTTTTATGCTGAAATAATTTCCATTTTAGTTATCAACACATCAACTTAAATAATAATAAAAAAATACAGGCTTTCTATAAGATACCCAATATCTCACAGGTATACAAATGCGTATAGATAACAACGTCAACACTTTTTGTGGACTCATTGTAGATATCTCTATGAGAAATTATAGATATTCTGTCTTTCTCGTTTCATTTGTTTTCATTTTAGATTCAGATATAAAAAAGTGGAGCAAAATAAACTGAAAATGCTAAAGGTTCTCAATACTATATTTGCTTTCATTTATGCTAGTTAAAATGTTTGTCATTTAATTTTCATTCAATTAATTTTTCATTCTTATTCAATTCCTACTATAAGCTCTCACTCTCCATATATTTATTTATTAATTTATTTATCTTGGTGGAATTTTCAATCGTTAACAAAAAAACATTTTAAAGCGCTCAATTGAGCTGAAATTTTATGTACAGCATTTTATTTCGAATGACAATACAATAATTTAATTATAATTAATAAAAATTAATTGATTAAAACTAATTATTCAAAGAATTAGAAATACAGCCACGTTGGCATAATTTTTAGCGATTTAGCGACCTTTTTTGGCGACTTGTGTCGAAACTTGAAAAGGTTTTTTCTCACATTTTAGAGCCCTCGTTTGAACTGAAATTTTCTATACACTATTGTTTTGGGTAAAAATATGATAATTTAGTTATAACTAATTAAAATTAATTGTCTGAAACTAATTATTTAAAGAATTACAGATACAGCCATGTTGATTTCATTTTTAGTGACTTGAGTCAAAACTTTAAAAGATTTTTTTCTTACATGCAGTTGAACTGAAACTTTATATATACGACTGTTTTGGATGACAATACGATACTTAAATGATAATTAATAAAAGTTAATTAACACTTATTGTGATTCTTTCCTATGTATATACATATTTATATTAACTGTAACTATTTAATAAAAAGTAGCTAAAATAAAATTTTCTTTGTTGATCTAAGTAGGAATTGATTTAAAAAAATTTTATGTTACTTGTGTTTTGTTATTCTCCTTTATATTACCTAAAATATACATATTAATAAAAACAAATATTAAATATTAATAGGAGAATAACATTATACAACCTCTGACAGTAAAATTCGGTGAATGAAGTGAGAATGGTCTATCTGGCAACACTGGTGAAACAAAACTCTCTGAACATGCGTAGCGGCAGGTGTTGACCCTCTACCCCCACCGTTGTTCAGTTGCGACTCACACACACACATTTGTGTTCCAAGTAAGACTTGTTTTACAAAGTGCTTGTTCACAGTAAGTTAATTCTTAACTGATTCCAGGAAAATGAACGAACAAAGTATCACTCTTTAAATTTTTATTTTAAGCTTGGCAAGACACCGAAAGAAACTTATGTGATGTTAATACGTGTTTATGATGAAACGCGTTTTCAACTAACCTATAGGAAATCTATTTTGTTATTTGATTGATTTAAGAAACTCTCCTTCCAAAGTACCCAGTGGCGTAACGGAAAACACTTGGGCCCCCTGCAAAGTCAGGTTTTTGGCCCCCAAGTTGGATTTTACAAAGGGTAGGTACTTGGCGACAGTCAGGCTGTGGGCCCTCTCCTGCCTCCCCCCCCCCGCAATGCAGGGGTGTACGTTATGCCACTGAAAGTACCTCTAATATATGGATTAGGATTCCTATTTAAAGTCAGCTAAAGTAGGAAAATTAAAATATTATACGTTGTTTGGATTAGAATTACAATGAAATTCTTGAAAAACTACATTTGTCGAATGTTCTGAATTATTTTGGATTTTGAACCTTTTTGACTGTGGTTCGAAGCCCTCTTTTGAGATTTAAGTTAATATTTTATTATTTTTTTAGTTAGGATTCAATGTGAGCTTCTGTCCCATTGCCATCATCCCTTTAGATATTGTGATTAGGTTAAATAAAACTTGTTGAGTTTTACAATTTCTGTTGATTTTTCCCCACTTAACATTAATACGAAAACTCCGGTTCGTTTTAACCTATACAAACGATTACGACAATGAAGCAGTAAAATTCTTTAGAGACCGATCGTTTGTATTCATGCAATACCTTTAACTCAGTGTTTCTCAAACTGAGAGGCGCGCCCCCTAGGGGGTGCGAGCATATCGAAAAGTTGAAAATAAAAGATTACTTAAAAAGTTATCAATTTACTAATCGAAAGCAAAACAAAATATATTCTGACATAAAAAAAATACTCATTTATTCTGATATACTATACTTGTACGAGTAAATGTATCAGTACGACACAATGTATTTGGTACAAAGTATCAATAATAAGTTAAGAACAAGTTTAATAATTTCTAGTGATTTTTTCCATTAGCTTATCGTATACAAAAAAATTACATACAAAATTCAATACTTGATAATTAATACAGTTTATAGATAAGTTGGTATTGTAGCTTTATAGCGTCAAAGTATTATACATTATTACTACATCAATACATTGTTATTGTATGGGGGGGAGGGGACTCGACGAAAATCATTGTTGAAAACTAGGTCACGACTATCGAAAGTTTGAGAAGCACTGCCTTTAACTGATAATTTTAGCGTTAATGAAACAATTAGATTTAATGTATGCATTCAGGGTGTTCCGAATTCATCGTACAAACTTTAAAGTATCCGACTACGTTCGGAATGGTGATTTTAAAGAAGCATATAAATGAATAATTTTGGTGATATTTAATGTCACTTAGATTAGAATACATGTATAAAATTGTTTTAGGGACATTCTGACAAGACAAACTTATTTAAATACAATATTTTGGGGAAAAAATTAACTTAGAATAACCTTTTTTCAAAATGTTCTCCTTTTATAAAAAATGCTTCTAAAATAACAATATTTTGCTTATATAAAGTAAAGACTTCTCCAGAGAGTCTTAACTATTTTTTTAAACAAATTCACATTATTTTCAGAGTTACAACCAATTGAAATAATTATCGGCGTTTTTTTCTTAAAATTTCTCCCCTCTGTTGTCGTAAAACATGGATAAACCCACTTCTAAGTTATATGTTTCAAACATTCTAGTCGAGCCTCTGTGCAGAGGTTTGAGCTATATACAGGCAAAATATTATTATAATAGAAGCATTTTTCACAAAATGAGAATATTTTGAAAATGGGTCATTCTATTTTCATTTTTTGTCAAAATATTGTACTTAAAATTTTTTTTTAATAATTTTCTTAAAACAATTTTATATACATTTTCTAATCTAAGCGACACTAAATATCATATATCTAAGCATATTCATTATTTTTTAATAATATTTACTTCCTCGGAATCTAAAACTATAAAATGAATTTGAAATTTTCATTTACCAATGAATAGTTACATACCGTTAGTTTAAAAATGTCTTTAAGAACAAATTAGTTTTAACCACAAAAAAACATATAATGTACGATTTTTTTAACTTTTTAATTTAGTAATTAAAAACAGTATACTTCTTTAGTTTTTTAAAAAATACATTTATTTAAATACATTATCGTAAAATAATGAATCAAAGAATTTTTACCGCTAGGTATTGAAGCTACTATATATTTCTGGATGTTTGAATGCTCAATTTAAAAAAAAATGTAGCTTTAAAAAAAGAAGTATGACGGGAAGCCTTAAAACGTGTTTACATTTTCTACATAAAAAATCATTTAAAAAGAAATGATAAAAACATTTTAG
Organism: Trichonephila clavipes; assembly: GCA_019973935.1. Lineage (NCBI taxonomy): Eukaryota > Metazoa > Arthropoda > Arachnida > Araneae > Nephilidae > Trichonephila > Trichonephila clavipes. The sequence continues at coordinate 83,536 of BMAU01017548.1, read as the reverse complement.
CATTTTCTTTTATATTTTTAAGTTTTTCATTCCACTGTTTTTCATTAAATCTTTTTTAAGAATAAAGAAGATTATCAGTTGTGATGTGTTATAGAAAAACTAAGCTTCTATTCATCATTTTATGAATGTAACAATAAATACTTTCTTAGAATTTAAAATAATAAACTGGATTTGAAATCTTCATTATTTACGTTCACTTTATAAGAAAAAACATTCAAATAGTAAATAATTTTATCTAATACAAACATTTCAAAATTTTGTTTCCCATCAAACTCTAACATATTAATTATTTTTTTACAATAATTCTCTTCTTTTTGTATTTGAAATAATAAAATGGTTAGAAATGTTCATTTACCAATTAATTGCTACACACTGTTAGCATAAAAAAAGGCACTAAAAACAAAAATCTAGTTTAATTAAACCTCTGAAATAATTCAACAGCAGATTTCTCATTAATTGACCATTCTCAAATTGTGAAATCCATTGAAAATCCAAGAACGTGCTTCACATTAACAAGGACTACGCATTCTCTGAAGTTTGCTTTCCCCACATGTGCCATAAACACTCAAACTCGTTTTTATAAAAGTACAGACGGACCTCCGATTTACGAACCTCTATTTTGCGAATCTCTCTATAGTACGAAATTTTCTTTGGAACCAAGCGCATAAAGTATATTGAAAGGATTCTCTATTTAACGAATTTTCCACATAATGAACCTTTTTGGGGGATTTAGCGACTTCGCTAAATAGAAGTCCGACTGTGGTTTCATGTTTAAAAAAGCAAAAAAATAAAAATCTTGAAAATAACAAAATCATAATTTTGCTAAATAAGTTTAATTTCATTCCGTTTCAGCTTAGTTTGTCATCGCTAGGGAAGGGTAGAAAATGTACCAATCCGCTTGAAAAATAGTTCTATCTTGTTCTGGAATCTAAACTAGAGAAAATCCATATAGAACAGCGTTTCTCAAACTGGGGGGGGCGTGATTACCTTACAAGGGGGCGCGAGCATATCAAAATGTCAAAAATAAAAGATTTGAAAATTTTCAAATTTACTGTAAGGAAGCAAAACAAAATACATTCTGACATAATAAAAAAATAAAACACACATTTACAATGATATAATATACTTATAAATGCATCTGCATTGCATAATGTATTTGATGTGTAATTTATCCATACTAAGTTAAGAACAAGAATAATAATTACTAATGACTCCCCTGGGCTTGTCATATACAAAATTCTACACAAAATTTAATACTCATCTTGATAATTTGTGCAGTTTATATATAATTAAAGCCATATTGTAGATTTAGCATGTAGCTTTTAGTCCGTTATTTTTGAAATCAATACATTGTTTTTTTCAGGAGGAGGGCGTGAGGAAAATTATGATTGAAAATTGGGTCGCAAGTATTAAAATTTTGAGAAGCACTGATGTAGAAATTTGTAGAAAATGTCATACATTGTGAAAATTACGATTTCAAGGATATATTTCAAGTTGATCACATGTTAAAAGCATTTATTTTTAAATCAAAGTGAAGTTCTGTCAAAACAACAATCATGAATTTCCAATTTGGCTCGAAACCGGTTTTCGAGACAACATTTCAGGGTAAGCTTGGCTACGCTTCTATGGCAATTAATGCCATTCGCTTTGCGTTAACGTAATTTGCGAATATATGCAATTTCAACTTTTTGAGGGTTTAAATTTTAAGCTTAAGACTCCAAATTTTAGATACCGATAACAAACAGAGGTAATTTTTAAACAAAAACTATAAAGAAGGAACTGCATAAAAATAAATACTTGGAAAAAGGTCTATTAGACTTAAAACACAAAAACTTTATTAAAAAAAGTTCGTTAATTTTTAAGAAAATATTTCAATGTTCGATCAGTCACGATTATTACGTTTGACTCATGAGAAAAAAGTTTCGTATGATTATTTTTAAAATTTACAAGGTAATTAAATATTTAAGTCAATTTCGAGTATTTTCCGAAAAATCGCAAAGACAAAAGCTTTTTAGAAATCTGATTTTTAAATTACTTATTATAAAAGTGCAAAGTGTAAACTTTTCTAGAACAGTAGCTCGTTTGATCACAACAATTAGAAAGCGATACAGAGTTATTGAAATATTCTTTTCATAAAAACGTGAAGTGAATGAATGATCTATTCGAATTAGCAATCATTTTTGTCTAATTACGGTACGAAATATAGGATGATAGCGTCTTTGTGTGGTAAACGGCATACAGTGGTAAACAGTCATTTTAAAGTTTTTAATTCATAGCTTTTTAACTAATTGCAATTCCGGAATTTAAATAGTCAAAATGGATTCCTCGGATCATTTCTCATCTTTGTGTACCTTCAGCGGTTTGTGAAAAGATAGCCTCACATAAATTAATAGATAGATATTTACCCTTGTTCACTCACGAATTTTGATAGTGTAGATTAAAAAGTATGTTTGCTTATTAATACTTCGTAAGCAGAAAAAAACATGTCAGTATGAAGTTAAAATTTTTTATTTCAATAAAAATCTCAAACAATTGCTTGTGGATACACAACATATTTGTTTTTCTATGAGGTGTGTAGATATATTTTTTCCTGGATTACCATGAAGTGTACATCTTTGGTCTACAATTAAGAGTACTTTTATACAGTCCGCCTTTTTCACTCTGAATTTTAATCAAAAACAACCAATTAATCTACAATAAATAAACTTGGCTTACAAAGTTTTTAAATTTTTTTCTCAATTTTTTGCCAAAAACAAAAGGAATTCTTAAATTTAAAAATTTAAAAAGAAGTAATGTGTGTTTAAATCAAAATATCGCTACCGAAATATGTATATCTAAAATTCCAGTTATTAGTGAGAATGAATTTAAAAAAATCAACAATATCACACACATTCTCTCGATTTCCTTAATTAAATAGACGCTGTTGACATCTGTCGACGGCAGCTGCATCGATGAAAAAAAAGTTTTTAAAAAACAATTCACTCAAAATAAATGTGAAAATTTTTTTGGTAAGATTATGCACACACATATACGTTTACTTCGAAACATCAGCAAATCTCCTTAAAATTCTTTGGAGTGATACCAACAACGGTGTAGATTCGGAACCCCCACCTATAAAAGTCACATGGCGTCAGATCGAGTGAGCGTGGAGGCCATGCGATGCAAGCTTTATCGGGAGGCTCTTTGCGGCCAATCCATTGGGTGGGTGCAGTGATCAATTGCGTGCTGAGTGATACTAGTGAGGTGGTGCACCATGTTGCTGCCAAATGAAGTTATTTAGTTCACTTTCTTCCAATTGAGGAAATATCCATAGTTGTAGAGCATCAAGATAAGTAGAACCAGTTACACTTGGTTACCAGTTACAGCCTTGGTCGTCCCGTACTTTTCCCTTCACAAAGACAGCCAATTGTTTCAAACTGATGATACTACCTAAGAATGTTATTATCATTTGGAGGTTGACAACCGAACTTAATACGGAACGCTCGTTGCAGATTAATAGCAGATTCTGTCTTTGCAAACTGGAGAACACAAAATTCTTTCTGTTTACTCGTCGCCATTTTTCTACTAGCGCCTTGATCGGTGAGAAAGAGGAAAAATTAGCATACGTTTCGCGCATACGCACACAAATGCCAGCAAATAAAACCGTTTTAGCTGCTCTTTCATTCGATGCATGAGTCATACTAATATATTGTATATAATGAATACTATACAGAGTTAAAACTCCGATATTCTTTTAGAAACAGCCGGTATGTTAATCGTACGGTAATTCCTTTCAAAGCTAGGTTATTACATATACTAGAATGCTATAAAATAAATTTAGAAAAGTAAAAACATAAGGAAAATTTCTGTCTATTATTCCTCCCTCTTATATTTTCGATACTTTTTACGTCCATTTAAGTTATTCTTCTTTGATTTTACCATAACTTAAAGAAATATATAAGAATATGAGCAAAAATTGAAGGGAAAACTCAGTGAAGTAGATAATCCCCTTATTTATTATTTCCTTTTTTAAAGGAATGAAATATTATACTTCAAGCTTGAAAAGGATGTTTAGTAATCCCATAGTACACGTTATTAACATACTAAGTTAATACAGATAAAAAGTTTGAAAAACAGGAGTTTTAAATTTTTACAATTCTGAGGACATACATATACATATATTTTATTGAGGAGCATAATCAAACGATGCGTTTCATTGGCAAATCTAAAATGAATAAAAACTTTAATTTCTACATTACGGAGGTTAATATTCAACATGCCTTCTCCAAAAATATAGAAATAAATTATAGTTAAATTAAAAAATGCGTGTTTTTCTACACCAAAAAAATTTTTTATGGTCTCTAGTTTTAACCCTATTATCACTGGTGAAGTTAAATACATATTTGAGAATATGAAACAAACCTTGTTTTAAATGACTTTAATAATTTAATTTATAAGTTGTTTTTGTGTAATCATTTTCCCGTGTTAATAAAGAGTACTAAATTCTATTGTTTTCCTTTTAAATTATTATTAAATATGAGAGAACTTTAACTGTAACTTTATTCATTCATTCCCTGTTTTACTTAATCCAGAGAGCATCAGTATAAAAGTTCCCATTTTATTACCAAAAATATTTTCCTTCAGTAATCTATAATTTCTAAGTTATAAAAAATTAAGAAATGCACTTGAAAACTGCACACACAACATTGTTCACAAAATGAATAATTTGCAAAACTAAAAAAGATACAATGAAATGTATTCTTGTAATTCTTAAAATAGTTAGACACATCCTCTACTCGTCTTTTAAAAGTAGCCAGAAAAATTGGCAAAAACACCAACCTGCACTCTACATTTAATTTTACTAGCAGAAAGGTAAAAAAAAACATCTTTCTCTATATAAAAAAAAGGTTTTCGTGATGCTGCTATATTTATTTATACATACGGTATAGTAAAGCATTAAAAGAGATACCAATGCACGCAAAAAGAATTATTACTTGTACATTTACTCGGCCAGAATTCTGTAATATTTAAGTGAGTGAGTGGATATTAACGTCACACTGTTCAGCTACACGAGTACTTTTGGAGACAGACCGCGTAATTCTGGACCATGGTCAAGTGACGAGGACGACACCTAAGCTGGTACCTCCTCTCCTAACTACCACACCACACCAACAGGAGGACGTCTGAAACAGATTTAACGTGCATCGCTCCCAACACGGCCGGTCTTCAGTGGTACTAGGCTCGAACTCATGACACACCGGCCACTGCGACCTGTAATATTTGAGATTGGAAAAGGAAGTGAGAAGAGATTTGAGAAAAAGGGATCAGGCGAAGTTATGGCTGTGTGTTTTTTCGGCTAATGTTAAAGAATAGGACCCAAATTTGGAATATTTTTTCATATATAAAAGTACTCAAACATTATGATTATATTCTGTCTACACTATCCTGTAGAAAAGCACTTATTTTATCATACTACTCATTTTTATACGGGTTGACACATTTTTTTCTTTTATAAAATGTGTTTTGAATTTTTCTTCTATACCGTAATGCTAAATGAGCTATCCCTTAACACGTTAAAAGGAAAGACTAATTATTTAAAAAAATATTTTTAAATTTTAAAAGCACTATCTTATATAAAAAAAATGTATGAATTACAATGTTACAAATTGTTATAAACACCGAGGCACTTTTTCTGTCCGAAAATGTGGTCCGCGTTAAGTTCACGCTCTTGGTAATATGGCGAAAACAGCCTTAACAGCGTACTTTAAATTGTAAGAATCAGACGTAGACTCAAGAAATTAGAACTACAAAATACATGTGAAGTACAGTTTTACAATTTGGGCAATGAATATGAACCAGTAGCGCACATAGGAATTTTTCAAGGGTAGGGGGTTCGGGGTTGAAAGTTCACCATTCTTGTACCATGCTCCTTTTGATTTTGTAGATTTTCGGGAACAAAACACATTAAAAAACTAATTATTGAGTAAATAATTAACATTAATTAATAAAATTAATCATTATTAACAAATACTTCATTAAATTTTACGTACAATATACTTAGAATTATAATCAATCGGAAAAAAATCAAGGGCTTTGGGGGGTCAGACCTCCAGGACCCCCTTGTGGGCCACTGATATAAACAGTTGTATAATTTGTACAATGGAGGTTGGTTCACCGTTAGGCGAACAGGGGGTATCTTCCCCTCTCTTAGTTTTTATAATAAAAATTTTTAACTAGTATTGTTCCTGAATAATAAATCACGAAAAAATTTTAGTAGGCAACTATTTGTAACTGACTTACCAGCTTGTTGAAGTACGTTCCATTCATTACTGTTCACGTTCACTGTGCCATCTTCCTCATCTGTTCCAGATTCTGGTGCATATTTCTGTAAGAGTTCGTGCTCTAGAATAGCTAGATCTAGTTCTTTTAATTCTTTTAGCGCGTGACTTCCTTTCCCATGTAAGCAAACACAATACACTGTCGCTATAGCAACAATAAAAACTTCGCACTTTCCTAAAGGCATTTTACAGTTATTACTGATTTAATAAACAAAAAAAAAACACTATTTTTTAATAAGAAAATTTCTTACGCATTGTCGTTCTGAAAACTCATACTGAAAAGGCACAAAAGTACACGAAATTATCGAATCCTGTCTCTATTATCTTTTTTTAATAGAATATTTTGAACAGATAAGCCTTATCTACAATCCATTGATATCAGAAAACGTGGAAGTATTATAAAAAAGGGAGAAAGATTGAATTACATTTCAATGCGAAAGAAGATATTAATTTATGGCAGAAAAAATAGATGTGTTTTCATATACACGCGTAATCTGCATGCTTCTATTGTATTACTATTGTATCGAGGAAAGAGATGGGAAGAAGATAATTTACAAAGAATAAATTGGATTATGTGATTCATTTTGTAAAGTTTTAGTTAAATAAAAAAGTTGATTTTAATATCGTTTTCTGCATTAGCATAAAACACTTATTTTAATACATCATGGATAATCCTTTGGTATTTTGAAAGAAACCCCTTTTTAGAAATGTAAATTAATCCTGCACTTATAAATAATGATTCTGATGCCAAGATAGCAGTAATAAAAAAGATAAAATTAATTTATAAAATACCTTAAAAAGGAGAGGGGGAAAGTAGCTTAAAATATTTTTGAACTATCTAACTGAGCATAATGTATAAATGAATTTATATGAAATATATATATTTTTATTAAATCTCCTAGCCATTTTAATATTCCTAAAGGATTTCACTTCTTTTGGCAAGTATAGATTTTTTCCAACTCCCTAAGTAACCGAAAAATTATATATATACTTGAAAATTTCATCGTACAGTGCATAATCATTTAATTGTTATTCGAACAAATATCGAATATATGTGTAAAATGTGCGCAAAAGTTTTCATGATGCAGTTTTCAGTTCAACTAACGTCACAGATGAAGTAACAGTTACCGAAATCGTATACCAAATATTTTAAAACACACCAAGTATTTTGTTTTCCATGCTTGAGGAAAAAGAGCTTTAAATTACTCATCCCAGGATTAACTTGAATAATATTATGGCAACTCTCGAAAAAGAGAGAAGGATTACGAGATTGTCGTCTTTATTGTCCATGGTGACAAATTTGGTTAAATGTTATATTGCCAAGGAGCCTTCGATAAGTCTCTAGGATCGAAACTTCAGGTAGTGTCCATGACTTTATATACAGATCGGTGGAATTCAGAAGTCAGTCAGTCGAATGTCGATGATAAAACAGAGAAACTTTATCTGGCCAAGTTCGTGCTGTGGAACTGTTCTAGAAAACCATTTCTGAAACACTGCAAAGCTTGCTTATAACGAACGCTTTTTTTATTGCTGTAAATAAGCTTGCTGGCGCATGCGTGCCAACGTCATGAGCACAAATGCAAATATTCTTCCTTGCGGCGCTGTGCCGGCAGATGAGAACTTTCTGTGGAATAAGCAAGACGAGAATTTTCTCTCTAATACTCTGATGTGAGCATTAATGTAGGACTCTAATACTCGAAGCTCGCAATAATAAAATAATTAAATTTTGCTGTGCTTGTAAATAGCTTTATATATTGCGTGGTTGAATAAAAAGTGAAAAAGAAATAAGCGTAGCTGTGTGGTCCGTCAATGAAATAAAACAACAAAAACAAACAAATCTGTTTAAATATTTCTTTGTGTATGTATGTCGATTTGCCTTCGTGTAGTCATGTGTTCGTCCTTTTCATAATAAATTTGTTATTATTCAATTACCGTAAAATATATTATATATGTGGGAGACAACAAGAGGTCCAAGACATTTGTCTTTCTCTCTATTTATTTTAAAATTCAACAAAAATTAATTAAAAAAGGTAGCTATTCTAACAGAATGATGTGACGACGGTAACGCCTGCTCGCGCAACCCCCTCAGTCTTTTTCTCTCTCTTTTCTAATGTCCAAAAGTTTCAGTTTTAGTTTCACTTAGCTACGCCTGCGCGCGAAGACTGCTTGCTTTTGGCTGCATGCCACATATATATATCCGGCGTATAACGCGCACCTATACTTTCTAGCTGCAATTTTTAGTTTTTAGTTATATTCGTCGTATAACGCGCACCCCTTTTTTACAAAGAAACCTGAAATGTAAGTGTGCAAAGCCTTTATGTTTTGAAGTCATTTATTCGAAGTATTATTCCAAGCTTTAGAAAAAATAGTATACTTTTAGAACTACAACCCTTTAAGTTCATAAGAAACGTCATTTATTTTTTAGAGAAACCTCCTTTCAATATTATGTAGAAGTTAATTTTTTCTATGCCCATTTTTTTTTATTTTTAAGACTCTCATTCTTATACCCGGCGTGTAACGCGCACCCGTAAATGTCGATCTTATTGTTTGTGTTAAAAGTGCTCGTGCTACACGCCGCATTTTACGGTCATTGGAATCGTCCGCTGTTCTTCTCCAAGCAAATGTGCAGCGATACACATACAACCCTTTAAGTTCATAAGGAACGTCATTTATTTTTAGAGAAACCTCCTTTCAATATTATGTAGAAGTTAATTTTTTCTATGCCCATTTTTTTTTATTTTTAAGACTCTCATTCTTATACCCGGCGTGTAACGCGCACCCGTAAATGTCGATCTTATTGTTTGTGTTAAAAGTGCGCGTGCTACACGCCGCATTTTACGGTTATTGGAATCGTCCGCTGTTCTTCTCTCCAAGCAAATGTGCAGCGATACACATACAACCCTTTAAGTTCATAAGGAACGTCATTTATTTTTTAGAGAAACCTCCTTTCAATATTATGTAGAAGTTAATTTTTTCTATGCCCATTTTTTTTTTTTTTTATTTTTAAGACTCTCATTCTTATACCCGGCGTGTAACGCGCACCCGTAAATGTCGATCTTATTGTTTGTGTTAAAAGTGCGCGTGCTACACGCCGCATTTTACAGTCATTAGAATCGTCCGCTGTTCTTCTCTCCAAGCAAATGTGCAGCGATACACATACAACCCTTTAAGTTCATAAGGAACGTCATTTATTTTTTAGAGAAACCTCCTTTCAATATTATGTAGAAGTTAATTTTTTCTATTCCCATTTTTTTTTTATTTTTAAGACTCTCATTCTTATACCCGGCGTGTAACGCGCACCCGTAAATGTCGATCTTATTGTTTGTGTTAAAAGTGCGCGTGCTACACGCCGCATTTTACGGTTATTGGAATCGTCCGCTGTTCTTCTCCCCATGCAAATGTGCAACGATACACATGCAAAACACATAATTTGATGTTTTCTCCATAATTTGCTCCAAAAGACGACATTGAAAAATCCGAAGAATGAAAATGCGCTTTGTCAGAAATGATCTGCAGCTAACCCCAACAGTACAGGAAATGAATTCCATGAGGCTCTGTGTGTGTTTTCCTTGATAAAGCTGCCAACCTCTGAAATAGGTACTTCCTCTCCAACGAACACCTACGTTAATGTAGGGGACCATTCCGGGAACATTTTGGCTCTAGTAGTATATTATATATTACCGGCAAAGTATCAATTCCGGCATTCCATAGAATGCCTAAAACTAGCCGGCAATTTATGAAATGGTTTTTATTTCATACATGTAGGATTTTCCATTTAAAACATTTTGTAAAAGGTTGAGTCATATCCTTTTCAGAGGATTATTAATGTCATTTTTGTTTATTACCGCATTCCGAAGCAGCGCTGTCTGGTGAGCTTTCGAAGCGCCGGCTTGAATAATTTTTTGGCAGAGGCCTACTAACCACCACCAGTTCAGCACGTCACGTTTTTCGCGCATTTCGCGCCCAGCGCTGTTCCAGTCCAAGCATGAGAAGTGTAATTAATTTCCCCGTCTTCTAAAGGTACAACTCAACTTTCAATTAACCTAACTCCTGCATGTCTCTTTCCCTTTGTAAATATTTCCCTTTAACTTTAAATAAATTCTTTTTTATTTAAATGAAGTATCTGCGTTTAAATGACTTTGATTCCATTAATTCATCACTAACCCTTTAATACTTACCCCTAGACAACTACCTCGCCAATATAAAATCCCGACTTCTGAAGAGTTCGATTTTAATTTGAAGATTTTAGTCGGACTCCCACAGAAATAATTAAGGGATCGCCCGGGATTTGATTTCAAAAATCTTCTCTAAATAATTAGTTTGACGAACTCTTAGCCTTATCTTAAAAAAAAAACATCTTTGGCTTCACGCCTAAATTACAAACGGACTGAATCGAAAACGCGCGGTTTGCCTCTCATAACATACTAACGTCGGTCACTCTTAGGTGAATAAAATAAAGTGACTCCCCGGAAACAAGAGCTATAACTTCACCGAAAACACATTATTTTCTGCAGTGTACAACTTCAAAAGAGTATTTGATCCATTTTAAGTCCAGTGAACACATCCAAGAACTCTTTTTTCATTTTCAACTGTATCAGGTACTGTGTTTTTGTTGTTCTTCAAAAAAAGAAAAGAAATCTAAAAGAATACGTGAGCCACCGTCATTTTGCTTATAAAAATTGTTATAACCGGTTTTATGAAGTAATTTATATTTTTAAATATCATGTGTGTTTTTTTGAAATACTATTTTTCTATTTGTGTATAGAAATGGTATCAATTATAATTTTCTACAAATATATATCTTTTAAAATATTAAGGAAGTCGTACGTAATATTCAAGTTTTTTCATTTGTTTTTAATTTAATAACGCATTGAATTGCACTTCATGTGTGTACGAAAAGTTTTCGTTTCCTTTGGTTGCGTCATTGACCTTGAACGGTGTCAACTAGCAAGAATCCATATATTTTCCATTCCTAAACATTTTGCAATTTCGATGATTCATATAGTTTAACATCTTTCTCCCGCAGCTGTTTGGTAATTAATTATTGTTATGAGTATTCGAGAAATATATTTTGAAAGAATTATGCTATATTTTTTAGAATTGATGAAAGATTATTCTACATGATCTTATTTTTAATGCTGTATTTTATCATTCAATATATAAGTATTTTGAGTTCATTTTGACAGAATTATTAAGCTTTCTATTGAAACGTGTGTTTATTCTTAGAATTTGCTGATGAGATCCTAAAAAGATTTTATTTTTATTGGTGTAATAAATAATATATATGAGATTAGTGACTAACTTCTAATTGTTTGCTTTTTTCAATAAAGAACTTTAAATTCCTAAATTCTTTTTCATATCACAATAAATTTAATCACAGTTTTAAAACAAGATTTCTATTAATTTATTTTTTTCTTTCAAATTCTTTTTGCATTTATTATAACGAAATGAGATAACTGATATATTAAATGGTTTTAAAAAAAAAGTTTTATTTTTAGTTGAAATTAATAATTTGACTATTTCAAATTAAGCACTACGCATTTTAGCTCGCACTGTTGTCTTTACACGTTACTGGTTTAAAATATTTCTAAATGAATAAAATTTGAATGTTTCAATGTATATTTAGTGTATTTTGATATATCATTTTAACTTGAGAATTTTTGTAAATGCAAATGAGATTTGCCTATAGCAACATCATTTTTTTTTGTTTGAACGCGCGACAGTTTTGTTTATTCCTTTGGTTACTATCTAAAATTAAATTTAAATTTTAAAATGGCGTATCTTGGCAAAGGTCGACGCGAAGATTTGTTTGTCTTAGCCACGGAATTGAATTTAGAATTCGATAAATCTATGACCATCGCCACACTCAAAGATCTAATTATTGGTAGTGAAAATTATGACGAAGAACTGACCAAAAACATACATTCAACGATTGTTGAGAATCGCAAAGCCAGGGAGAAAAAGCAAGAAGAGCAAAAAGAAAATTTACGCATTGAAGAGCAAAAAAAAAAAATTACGCATTGAAGAACGAGAAGAAAAATTACGCATCGAACAATTGAGGTTAGATGAGCAAAAACGAGTTTGAGTTGGAAAATTTAAGAATCGAAACACAATCCAAGTTAGGCGCCGATACATCCAAAGAAAGTGATACTAAATTTCTCTTCAAAGAAGTTTCAAAGTTGATACATCGTTTTGATTTGAAAGAAGACATCAGTCTTTATCTAAAATGATTTGAACGTCAAGCGTACTGCTGAAACGCTTTAAACTAACTCCAGAAAAGTTTCGACAACTATTTGTCACTCACCAAAAAGCACCTGAAAGAACATGGATTGATTTTTACCATGAGTTAAACACTTACTTCAACGGATGGATAGATGGATTGAAGATAGATACTTTCGACAAATTATCAGATCTAATCATAACAGATAAACTAAAACGAAAAACGCCTTTTGAATTTAAGGAATATTATCTTAATAAATGGGCAAATATGAACTCCCCTGTTCAATTAGCAGAAAACTAGAATTCGAGAAGACTTTAAAAGGACTCTGAAACAAAAATCTAGCAGTCCATTTGTGAAGAAACAAGAATTCAAATCCACAGAAAAGAATCACAGATATGAAGCACCGGGAAAATTCCAGTATAACAGGAAAGATAAGAAGTTTCCAGCGTCAACAAATTACAACAAACATTACGAAGCTCCTGTCACCAAGTACGAATCTGTTCAAAGATATCAAGACAGCGCGCAGAAAGGGTATTACAACAAAAATTACGATAAACACTCAAATCACAATGCTTTCAAGCATGCTCAAACGAACTATTCAAAATCACAGAAATTCAAGGAACCTCCAAAAGAAACTTGCACACTCATCGTTAAGGAACGTTTACGTACTAAAGAGATATTTTTTGGAAAGGTGAAAATCACGGCGCTCATAGACAGTGGTAGTACCGTAAGTTTGCTACGAGAAAACACGAGCAGAAGAATAATGGATCCAACAAAATTATCGAAGAACAGGATGCTTCTCACAGGTATTGGTGAAGCACAAGTGACAACTGTCGGTTCCTTTGAACATGAGTTCGAAATAGATAATGAAAATTACTCGTTAACTTGGCATGTTGTACCTGCAGATAAATTAAAATTCGAAGCAGTTATTGGATCAGATCTTTTGGAACAAGCATCGATAAGTTTCACTAAAGAAGGAGTTTAATTCAACAAATATGAGAATCATGCACAGCTTATGCAAATATCTGCTGAAAATCTTCAAGAAGAACTAGACCTGCGTCATGTTGAAAATCCTCAAATCAAGAAGGAACTTGAAAAGTTAATTCAAGACTACAAGCAAGAAAAAACAAGATCTACCGACGTCACAATGAGAATTATTCTAAAAGACGAAGAACCAGTCTGTCAACCCCCTCGTCGACTAGCTTTCACAAAAAGACAAGAAGTAAACAAACAGATAGAATAATGGCTCAACGAAGGCATTATACGTCCGAGTTCTGCGGAATATGCAAGTCCAATCGTAATGGTAAAAAAGAAAGATGGATCTTCGAGAATGTGCATTGACTACAGAAAATTGGATCAGAAGCTTGTGAAAGATAAATTTCCGTTACCTCTTTTCGAAGATGTTTTGGACACTTTGCAAGAAGCAAAGGTAAATTCTACATTAGATTTACGCAATGGTTTCTTTCACGTCGATGTTGACGAAGATTGCAGAAAGTATACATCCTTTATCGTCCCAGATGGACAATTTGAATTCAACAAAGTTCCTTTCGGACTAAGCACAAGTCGAGGAGTTTTCCAACGCTACGTATCAAGTATATTTAGAGATCTTACTCGGAAAGGAATTGTAATCAGTTATTTAGATGATCTCGTCATTCCAGCGAAAAACGAACAGGAAGGTCTCGAAAAACTTAAAATTATTTTTGAAGTCGCAAAGAAATACGGATTAGAAATTAAGTTCAAGAAGTGCCAATTCTTAAAAAAGAAAATTGAATTTCTAGGTCACATTGTAGAAAGCGGAACTATTAAACCATCTCCCACGAAGACACTAGCTGTCCGAAAATTTCCAGAACCAACAACAATAAAACAAGTACAAAGTGTTCTTGGTTTAACTGGATATTTCCGCAAGTACATCAAGGATTATTCAAAGATAGCTAAACCACTTAGCGATTTAACAAGAAAAGAAAACCTCTTTGTTTTTTTTTTTGGGGGGCTCAACAAAAAGAAGCATTTGAAAAATTGAAGAAAATCATGTCCGAAGACCCAATCTTGCACCTTTATAAGTATGGAAGAAAAACAGAACTGCATACAGACGCCTATAAACAAGGGTACGGCGCAATTTTGTTACAAGAAGCAGAAGATGGAAAGTTACATCCCGTTTACTACATGTCGAAAAAGACAAATACAGCAGAAGAAAAGTATGACAGCTACGAACTAGAGGTACTAGCAATTATCAACGCATTAAAGAAGTTTCGTGTTTATCTTTTAGGACAACACTTTAAAATAGTAACTGACTGTTCAGCATTTCAGAAGACTATGCAAAAAAGGGAGCTAATTACTCGCATAGCCAGATGGGCGCTTCAATTAGAAGAATTCGATTATGAAATAGAGCTTAGAGCTGGAAGTCGTATGAAGCACGTTGATGCTCTTAGCCGATATCCCGTAATGATGGTATGCAATGATACATTAACTTCAAAGCTTAAAAACGCACAAGAGGAAGATGACAACATCCAAACATTGAAATCACTTCTAGAGAAGCAAGAATCAGAAGAATTTTTTGAGAGAAATGGTTTACTCTATAAGTACTTAAATGGCGGAGAATTAATTGTAACCCCTAAAGCAATGCAAGCTGAACTAATTAAGTTGATTCACCAAAATGGTCATTTCTCAGTAGGAAAAACAGAAGAAATTGTGAAACAGGAATTTTTTATCCCAAATTTAACCAACGTCGTTTAAAAAGTAATACTTAATTGCGTTCCATGTATCTTAGCTAATAAGAACACTGGCAAAAAGGAAGGGTTTTTGAATCCTATTTTTAAGGAAAGCATTCCTCTTAGTACGTACCATGTTGACTTCATTGGTCCTTTACCCTCCACGAACAAAAGTTATCAACACATTTTCACCGTAGTAGACGCATTTACCAAATTTACTTGGCTATATCCCGTCAAAACTGTGTCTGCGGAAAGTGCCCTGGAAAAACTAAAACAACAGAAGAAAATCTTTGGTAATCCCATCAGAATTATCTCTGATAGAGGTTCAGCGTTCACTTCAAAATTATTCAACGACTACTGTGATGAAGAAAACATTCAACATCTACAAATAGCGACAGGTGTTCCTCGAGGAAACGGACAAGTTGAACGAATTCATCGAACTTTGATTCCAGTTCTCACCAAACTATCATTAGACGACTCAACGAAATGGTACAAATACGTCGACAGATTACAGAGAATACTAAACAGCACTATATGTCGCAGTACAAAATGAACACCATTCGAACTATTAATGGGAACCAAAATGCGTAACAAGGAAGACATCCTAATCAAAGACCTACTGCTAGAAGAAATGGCGAAAGAATTTCTAGAACAACGCGAATTTTTAAGAAACGATGCAAAAAAGGACATCGAAACCCTACAATCTGAGAATAGAAAGACGTATAACAGAAGAAGAAAGAAAGCTTCGTTATACAAAGAAGGTGATTTAGTAGCCATCCAAAGAATCCAATTTGGAGCAGGACTGAAACTAAGACCAAAGTTCTTAGGCCCTTACAAAGTAACAAAAGTTAATTCCAAGGATAGGTATGAAGTGGAAAAGGTTGGTCAGCACGATGGACCGAACTCAACCACCACCTCATCTGATTTGATGAAACATTTTTATGCTTAATTGAATTTTTTTATTTGTTATTATTTTTAATTTTTCTCATATCCCTCTTGAGAAATTAATAGATGTTCTATGGTAACACACTCGTTTCCATTAATCATTTTATATTCACTTGTAACATTTATTATATTTTCGTATTATTCTTTATCTTTCTATTGATGCGAAGGATTTTTTTTTATCGTTTAGTTAATTGCAGATCACAACATAGAATATTTTGTTTTTATATTCTTTATTTTAGGTCCGAATTGTGAATATTAAGTATACATCCTTTCATCGGTAATATTTTATTTTATTATATTTAAGAACCGTATTATTTGTCTTTTTATTGCATCCACATTCCAATAATCTTCAAATTTATAGTTGTAACTAAAAAAAGTTTGTATTTAAAGTACTTTAACTCTCAACATTTTGTAAGAGCTGAGAGACCAGCTCTGTCAGGAGATGGTGATTTTGTAGGATTTTCCGTTTAAAACATTTTGTAAAAGGTTGAGTTATATCCTGTTCAAAAGGACTATTAATGTCAATTTTGTTTATTACCGCATTCCGAAGCAGCGCCGTCTGGTGAGCTTTCGAAGCGCCGGCTTGAATAATTTTTTGGCAGAGGCCTACTAACACCTGTCGGTTCAACACGGTTCGCGCCCAGCGCGGTTTCAGTCCAAGCATGAGAAGTGTAATTAATCTTTTAAAGGTATAACTCAACTTTCAATTAATCTAATTTCTGAATGTCTCTTTCCCTTTGTAAATATTCCCCTTGTAAATTTTTCCCCTTTAACTTGAAATAATTTCTTTTTTACTTAAATGAAGTATCTGCGTTTAAATGACTTTGTTTCCATTAATTCATCATTAACCCTTTAATACTTACCCCTAAACAACCACCTCGCAATTTAAAATCCCGACTTCTGAAGAGTGTGATTTTTATTCGAAGATTTTAGTCGGACTCCCACATACGTTGCCTAGGCATTCTATAGAATGCCAAATGAGAAGCCGGCAAATTATGAAATACAGCAATTAACTGAGTCGTTGGTGAGTGAGGAGAGCGAGAGGAATGACTTGTGTGTACGTGCGGCCCTTTGATTGACATGGGAGAAAGAATCTCATGATTTCACCCCTGAAGGTCACCACCTATACGTCGCAGGGAAACGATGAAATTAGGGTTTTCGTCAAATCACTAAAGGAGATGATCAATTCACGCTAAATGTTAAAATAACGTCTCTTTGAAGTCTTTTCCCTGTTGTAAGTAACTGAATTAGTTAAATACCCAAACTGTTTTATTGAAACAATGAAATGAAAACAGTATGCCACTTTTTTGGTGCTGGGGGACTGATATTTGGGGGATCGTAATAACTTTTGTTATGGTTAGGATCTGCTGAGACGCATCTTCCCCCGGTGCATTCCCACCCCTTCTACAGCTTTTTGGCCAATATCTTGACACCCGAGCCTCACAGTCCATTCGGACATAGCTCATTCGATCCCTCTCTAACTGTTCTTCCAGTTTTTATAAAGAGTTTTTTTTCCAGGTATAGAAGTTTAAGTTGACATTACTTTCCAAGATGGCGACCGATTTAACAGCTGTCAAGTGATTTATTCTCAGTTTGGTTTGGCAATTCATCAAAACGATCATCAAGCAAGGCGTAAATTCGTCGAATGGGCCCAGAACGAGATTGCCGTTGCTCCCGATTTTTATAAGCGAATTTTGTTTAGCGATGAAGCGCACGTCTGGTTGAATGGCTACGTCAACAAACAAAACTACCGCATTTGGAGTGAAGCTAATCCACAAGTGTATGTCGAAACACCGTTATATCCAGAAAAACTGACTGTTTGGTGCACTTTATGAGCTGGTGGAATCCTTCTTCAAAAACGATGAAGGCCACAACGTTACCGTCAATGGTGATCGGTATAGAGCCATGATTACTAACTTTTTCATTCCTGAATTGAACAATCCTGATGTCTAGGAGCTGTGGTTCCAACAAGACGGCGCAACATGTCACACAGCTCGTGCCACAATCGATTTATTGAAAGACACGTTGGGTGACCGCCTAATTTCACGTTTTGGACCTGTGAATTGGCCTCCAAGATCTTGTGATTTAACACCGCTAGACTATTTTCTGTGGGGTTATGTAAATTCATTGGTCAATGCGGATAAGCCACAAACGCTTGACCATTTTCAAGACAACATTCGCCGTGTTATTGCCGATAAGCGGCCACAAATGTTGGAAAAAGTCATCGAAAATTGGACGTCCAGATTGGACTACATCCGAGCCAGCCGTGGCAGTCATATGCCAGAAATCATATTTAAAATGTAATGCCACAAGATTATCTTTCGAATAAAAAAAATTCATGTCAATCGAATAATGCATCGTTGTTTTATTGCAAATTAAAGTTCTATACCTCTAAAAAACACCCTTTAATTTCATGCTCATAGGGCTGTTTCTTACATAGTTTTTAATTGTGTTTTAAACTTCTTTAAATTTTTAAAATTTATTTAAATCCGCAATATCTTGGCTCCTGTATCGGACTTGAGATTATAACCAACTATTCCACTCGTCGAAACCCATCCAGTCACATACTTGACTCCCATTGGATAGGCATAGGGAGAGCTTAAGCACTAAAATATTATGCTCCCATGTTAATCTATGGGACCTGAAAAAATTTCACCCCCTCCCCTAAGGAGTTGAGCTTGGGACTTGATTTTTAAAGGTCCGTCATATTTTCGTGTGTGCGCGAGCTTTACGTGGAATTGGCCCCCTCCGTTGCTTCCTCCTTTACAGGGCTTCCCCATTAATAACTCGAATCCTATGCTATCTTGGTCGACCACACCGGCTGGATTCGATTGTTCTCCCTATGAGCTCCTCAATTACGTAATTTTATCCCATTAGCCCCATTCCATCCTCCCATTTCACGTTTTTAAACAATTTTAAAGTTTAAAAAAAAATTTTAATTCCCCATAGCTTCAATGATTTTTGACCTGTATGGTTCCGAAGTACAAGGACTCAACCTTCCAGGTGTCCCCCTCCCGAACGGCATTTTGCCAATGCAAGTCCTGACTGGATCATTTCATCATTTCACTGAAACAGTTCAGAGTTTGATAAAATCACTTACTTTCATCATGGAAATGACATTGAAGAGACGTTATTTTAAAATATTGGCAAAATGCTGTCCGCGGCGGGGAGACACCTTGGAGGTCCAGTTCTTGTACTTCCGAGCCATACAGGTCAAAAAACCTCGTAGCTATGGGGAATTTTAAAAATTTTTAAAATTGTTTAAAAACGTGAAATGGGAGGAAGGAATGGGCTATTGGGATAAAATTACGTATTTGAAGAGCTCATAGGGAGAACAACCGAATCCAGCCGCTGCGGTCGACCAGGTAGCATAGGATTCGAGTTATTAATGGGGAAGCTTTTCAGGTTGGGGAGCACCGGAGGGGGCCAATTCCAGATAAAGTTCATGCATACACGAAAATATGGCGTACCTTTAAAAATCAAGTCAAAAGCTCAACTCGTTAAGGTGGTTAAATTTTTTCAGACCCCATAGATTAACATGAGTTCATGATATTTTAGTGCTTAAGCCCTCCTCATGCCTACCCAATGGGAGTCAAGTACATGACTAGATGGTTTTTGATGAGTAGAACAGTTGGTTCAAATCTCAAGTCCGAGACAGGAGCCAAGATGTTGTGGATTTAAATAAATTTTAAAAATTTAAAGAAGTTTAAAACACAATTAAAAATTATGTAAAGAATTGCCCTGTGAACATGAAATTATAAAAACTAGAAGAGCAGTTAAAGAGGGATCGAATAAGCCAGGTCCGAATGGACTGTGAGGCTCGAGTGTCGAGATATTGGCCAAAAGGCTGTACAGGGGGTGAGAATGCACCGGGGGGATGCGTCCCAGCAGATCCTAACCATAACAAAAGTTATTACGATTTCCCAAATATCAGTAAACTTTAAGTTTTGGGGAGAATACAATTTGATGACAGCACATGCCATCGATGCTTTCGACTGCTCATGCTGTTCTATTTTATTCAGGTTAGTTATTACATTTATTCGATTTTTATTTAGAACATAGTTTAAAATTCTAATATCTTTCGATCATTTCATATCTTTCGATAAAAAAAAAAGTCGTTACCATTTCGAGGTTTCAATAGTTTATACTTCGTCTTTCAAAACAGAACGTAAATGAACCAATATGAATATAACATGCAGCACAGAATTATTTGAAATCAAACTATCAAATTGGTTTTAAAATTACTCCAATTTTTGAGACACCATAATGGCTGCGGTAGCTTAGTGGTTACGGTCTCCAACTCGAGGCCACAGTGTCACGGGTTAGAGACCTGGTGCCATTAAAGACTCACCATGTAGAGGGATCCGAAGCATGTTAAATCTGTTGAGCATCAATACCTTCCCGTTGGTGTAGTATGGTAGTTAGGAGAGAGGGTGCCAGCTCAAATGTTGTCCTTTTTACTTGACCGAGGTTCAAAATTATACTATATCTGTTGCTAATAGCTCTGAAACATCTGTGGTACATTCGACGCAAATAGTTCAGGGAAATTGACTTCTGTAGATTCTTTAATCAATCCCTTAGTGTTACAGTTATCACTATTTAAAAACTTCAAATTCTTACCAAATTTCTCGAATATCGCGTTCAGTTTCAAAATCTCGCTTTCACCTTCTGTAAAGGAATCTTACAGCCCTCGTGTTGCTTTATAATGTGATGTTAATAAATATTCACTCTCACTCTGTGATATAAAATTCAAGTGAGCAAACATCAAGTACTTTAATAAAATTTCAGTCGGCTCCCGCAAATTCAAACCTTCGATAATACGAACCTATCGCTAATTCGAAGTACATGCTCAGCCCCTAGAAAAACTCTTAACATTTCGAACTAAAACAATACGTTTTGGTACACTCAATATGTGACGGGACTTTATCGCGATTTCCACTAGTTGTCCCTCTTGGGATTCTTTGGGGCCAGAATGACAATTCCTTCTAACCAACTCAAGAAGAGAACGTGTGTATGCAAATTAGGAATTATATATATATATATATATTGCAATGTTGGAATTCGCGAGAGTCGCTAAATGGAGAAGTAATGCTAGAAGTTAACTAAGTGTGAAGTGAGATAGTCTAGAAGAGGAGTCTTCATTCTCGGAGTTGGCCTAACGATGCCGGTGTAGATAAGCCAAAAGTGGGTTCGAGACCAACGAAGCATTGCCTAAGCCAGAGCCAGCTAGATTAAAGTTTGACTTGACGTTTTAAGGACCGTAGCTGTTTACCCAGGAAATAGCGGTAAGCTAATTCATCTAAACTATAAGGATAGTGCGGAAACTATTAGATTAGAAATTAATATATAAATAAAGATTCAGTTGTTAAGTGCGCTAATTATCATTAATACGTGTTGCGTCTACTCATGCGTGATCAGTATCCTCCTAGACTAGTATTGTTGTTGTATCGTATGTTAACTAAGATCATAATAAACTGATTTTAGTATGGCAGGTTTTAGTGATTCTTCCTTCCTTCCTTCAGACATAGGTAACGTTAATAGTGGATAAAGGGTGTTCCCAATGGAGGGGGCACCACAAATATTTCGAAGTAAAATCTGTGGCTGTCCAGACTACAACACGCGATAATTCGAAATTATCTCATATAGCCCTCGACTATTCGAATAATCCACTATCATGTAGAGTTCTGAAGCAAACAGGTTGGAGTTTACATGTTTCGTGTTGCATTGTCTATGCATGTCTCCCCTGTAACGTCTCCCCTTTGATGACCATCTTTCTGCCATCCCTTCTTTGTATTTCCCGGTTTTCTAAGGCAAAAAGACACTTTTATTGTTTTCCTTCTTTAAGTGGATAGTAGACCGGCAGCTCCTGTTGTCAGCCATCCATATCTTTCGTTTAACCATTGGATTTGCTAAACCTGTGTACAGAAATGATGGTCTGCTAATGTGCAGAAGAGAAACGAAGGATTGTGTATTTTGCGTCGGAGTGACATGACGATTTATGACTCATTTGTGTGACTTATAGCATGTGGCAGCAAATAGGGCATGAGCCGAACTGAACTTTGCCATTAAGAGTCAATGGTGTTGGGGACAGTGTCTGAGGGAACCGAGTGCGAAATGATTTTATTTCCAATGAGGAATGTAAAAGATTTGGATGGGCATGAAAGAGTCCTGTTCGAGAGGTTAAGAAAGAATTTTTTTCTCCTGTCTTGATAATTCGAACTTTTGATAATCCGAAGATTTTCATTGGTCCCTTCAACTTCGAATTATCGAGAGTCGACCGTATATACATATCTAGACCAGTGTTTCTCAAAGTGTGAGGCGCACCCCTCTGGGGGCGCGATGACCCTACAAATGGGGCGCGAGCATATTGAAAATTTCAAGATTTAAAAAAAATAACTGGAAAGAGAAGTAAAACAAAATACTTTCTTCCATAATAAAGAAATACACAACAACACTGATATAATTTATGTTTACCATCTGGCGTTTTTCCGTCATCAAATAGCTATCTTTGATCCCAAAACCAAATTAAAGAGAAAAAAACATTTTGTTTAATTTGCTGTATTTCCTCAATGAAAGATTTTTTTTTATTACGTTTTAACATAAAATATTACTCGTTAAAAGAAAAACGAAACCCAGACCCTGAGAAAATTCTAAGAAGATAAACAATTAATCACTGCAATTATTATTGAAATACTGCACATTAGTTGTAGAAAAAGAAAAGGAAGACATTATTCACTTTTCAGCCAGGCTGCATAATACATTTGTTCATCATTTGATCGACCTTCAAACTTACTGGTATGGTTATTTAGATCATTCGTATTTTTTTCTGAATACACTTTTAAACCGGGAGTGGTGGGCGCGGGACATCTGTGATCTCTATTGAGGGAAATTGAAACTGATCAAGCAAAAGAAAAACCTGCTGAACCTGTCCTCGAGCTGGGCAAGGTCGACTTAGCCTTTCATTCCTTCAGTGGGTCAATAAATTAGTACCATGCTTGCTTGGGGGCTAAACACTGGGAGGTTCTGCTTTAGACTGACCATCTGATCGGAACATCTGCTCATGAACCTCAGCGCCCAATGGTCACGTATACTGAGATGAGCATGGTAGGCCTTGGCCCTTTATGGGCTGTTGCGCCACTAAGTTATGTTTAGTTTATACATATCCAGATTTTGTAAGTTAAGATTAGAGAAATAAAAATTTTTAAAAATCCAACTCATTTATTCATACAAAATATATTGTTTTATTATTTGTTTTTTAAATTTGAATTCCCTTTTCAAACTTTTAGCGTAAAAGTTTGGTTTATAAAAAGAATGAGATACATAAACAGATAGAGAGAGATTGAAAAATATATCCCCATCATCATGTCTAAAAAACTTTTTTACAAAACTTTTCAATAAACTTTATGTTAATTCTCATTTTGTATATTAATTAAAATTATCGAATTTCGGTGTTTTTAATTTGATTAATAAATGTATCGTGCACTGGCGTAGCTAGTTTTGAGTGAGCCCCGTATCAAAATTCCTTCGGGGCCCTTTTACAGAAAAGTTTACACATGTTGAGGCCCCTGTAGCTTGGAAGCCTTGTATCATTGATACGCCTCTGGTCTACGACGGGACGACTGGGAGAGTACGTCCGTTCAGGATGAGGAAATTCGTAGAAGTGATAAGTTGTAGGGGGCGCGACAAGCGACATAAAGGAGGTTGTACAAGGTACCAACATCTTCAGTGGGTCGATAAATTAGTACCAAGCATGCTTGAGAGCTAAACACTGACTGAGGGGTTCCGCTTTAGACTGACAACCTGATCGGAATATCTGCTCATGAATCTCAACGCCCAATGGTCACGTATAGTCTTACTAAATATTCAATAATACTCTAATACTAAATTCATATTATACTAATGTAATTCAATAATAGTAATTCTAAAATAGCCAAATGTTTTGATTTAAAAAATAAATCTACTCCGATTATTTTGTTGGGGAAATTAGAAATAGGCTCACCTGTTAAATCAAATTTGTTGGTGCTGTCATCTATCTTTTATTTAAATAATCTAAAACTATAAAACGAATAGTTTCGGATTGAAACTTTAAAAAATTTCAAAATAAATTTAGGAACAATAAAGATATTTTGGGTGGTGGAGCGAATGGAAGAAATAAATTTCCCTTATAACATAAACATGAAGAGGAAAAAAATTTGAAAAATAATCTAATTCATCAGAGTCACAACAACGTCAAGAGAATATCGCCAGCACAGGGTATAGCGCAGCTTGTTTTCTTTAAAACCCAGCCTAGAAGGACTTTTAAAAAATCATAAGCTGATTTTTTGTGTATCTTGTTCAGCATAAAATATGGTCCTCCCAATATTTCCATGATTTGTTGATTTTTTCTAGAACACTGGCGCTCACACACAAGAATATATAAATATGCAGTGAGACCCCGATTTAACGAATTCATCGGGCCAGACACTTTATTCGTTAATTCGAGATTATTCGTAATGCTGGACTCCAAAAAAATAATAATTTTTTGCACAGATTTTTTGGAAATTTTATAATAAGCAACTACACAAAGAATATCCATTGTTAAAAATTGCACACTTTTTATTCAGCTGCTAAAAATACTGTTAGCGAATTGTTATGCACCAGTTAATTGGAAATTTTAAAATACTGATGTAACGTTTGAAAGAATAACGGTAGCGTATTCTTGGTTAATTAAAATATGAAATTTATTTACGTCACAACCATTGAAAATTATTTACTAAATGATACATTACAGTTATTAAAGTTAATTATATATTGTTAGAGTCCACTATTTTGTGAGAGGAGGATTCGTTCGCCACCGCTCTCGTGCAAGTTCAAAGCATCTCTCCTCCTCATCTTCCGGTCGACGAGCTAGATTCCTCGGGGGTCAAAAAGGGGTTGCGTTGCACCTGCAAGCTGCACGTGTGGGTGTCGGGTCTACAAAGAAACCGACCAGATGTTGATGTTTGGAGAAGCGACGTTACACTGACTAATAGATGTTTGACAATCTTTATGATTCTTGACCCGAAAGAGTTATTTTTCGACTTCAAGCAGAGAAGAAAATACTGAACCATTTGCATCCTGCTTCATGAGGTATGTTTTCACAGTTTCCAAACAATATAAAGCATTAGAAAATGTAACAAATTTGACAGGAGTTTCATTATGTAAAATATCAAGCTGTTCATTATGTTAACTGTTTCATTTCTGACTATCTGCCACCAGTGCGGATTTAAGCTCATTTTGGCCCCTGAGCGCAGAAGATCTACAGGCCCCCTTGGCACTGGCGAATCGAAATTTATAACCAGAAAACCTGGTTAAGTCTAGTTTATCCGAACCCCTGGACGCACACCCCTAGCATCTAATGGATATTCCGGCACTGTCTTCCCCACTTATCAAAGTTTCAAAACAAAATTTTCTTTTGAAACTTTACGTATAATAAGCTTCATTTATCTCAAAAAAGAGGGCAAATGGTAAAAACTCTTAAAAAATCCCCTGCATTGTGAAATGGAATAAGATAAGAAAGGAATTTCCTGTACTATTCAAAACTCCCACTATATGTTACACGCATGACTCATCTGCACCTGTAAAGTGAAATAATGGGCTGCACCCTTTCCCGTCGAAATTTGCTGCGAAGAAGTCTTTTTTATGTTCCGGACAAAAAGGATATATATATATATATATACATCATTTGAAAAAAAAGCCTTTTTTTTCTCCCCTAACCTAAACTAATAAAAAAATGTTTTTTGGCTGTTAAAATAATTCCTTAATTCGGGGTTTATCATTCGTTAAATAGGGGCTTTCCCCTATATTTTAATCGGGGGAGAATCATTAAATAGGAGTTCGGTAAATCACGGCCCGACTGTAACTTTATTTTTGCATATTAACTAACTTCCTTAACTGTTACATAAAAAGATTTACTTTTTAACTGATCTAACGAAAAAAAGTTTAATTAAATCCATATGTGTGTAGTCAAAATAATTAATTTTCCCACATTTTCAAATTGAAATAGTCAATGTATCCTTTGATTAGAATTCAAAAAATATACACTAAGCACAGAGATAAAACTATTCGTGAATTTTAAGAAAATTGTGTGTAACATTTGTAGCAGGCCCGATTTATTGATAGAAAGTCTAATTAATAGCATTCAAAGAATTAAATACGTGCTGCCATCTATTGAGCTTCTTAAAAACAATACTATATTATGTTTGTTTCAAATGATAGAAAATGTCGAAAGTGGTTACCAGTGTGTTTGGCCAAATTAATTCAGAATTAATTTTAAAAAATATAATTTAGAGATTTAGAAAATAATTAAAGACTTGCAGCAGACAAAACTTTTGGGTCGTGGTCTCGTCGATCAAAAGATTGTCATCAATCTGCCTATACCGGCGTTGTTTAAATCAGTTGAAGATAAAAATTCCCCTTGTGATGCCGTCTGATTTTGCAGACTTGAATGCTGACTTAAATGTTAACCTCGTCATCTGACCGAAGTTACGTATTGGCCATTCGAAGTGGATCTATCAGTTCATTAGAAGGAAACTGTCAGAGAAATGGTCAAGAAAGTTAAATCACATATCGTTCTTTTAAGCCCAGGATGGGCATTAAGTTGATGGCGATCGACCAGTGGACCACCAAGACATTTTAGGGTAACCACCTTTACTAAGTCATAAGACGCGCATACTGAAAGAAACATATTTATGGAACACCAACACCAGCTGGACTGGAGAATAAGCTTTCCACAACAGATGCGACTGTGTTCACAGAAGCAAATGATTCGATACATGTGAAGATGACACATGTAGCTTAATTAGAAGCGAATGATGACCCTTAATTCGTTCACTACCACTGTAGGGGGGAAAGCGACCACTGCGATTCCAGCCGCAGAAATGTGTTTTTCCCCCACACGCTAACTGAGGGGGAGAATAAATGCTAAAGATCAGCTGACTATTGAGACATCATCACACACCCCGCTCTTCAACGGTATTGAGTCCTCCATTTGATATGATGGAAGCGACAGGGAACAAATGAAAGAACAAGCGCCGGTTTCAGATTCATCGTTTTTACGTATGATCTCTACTAGCTGAAATTGAATACGCCAGTGTCGGTTTATTCATTTAGCGCTTGGGGCGGGCGTTAAAGCCTGGATAAGCTGGACTTAACCATATTTTCGGATTATAAATTTCGATCCACCAGTGCCAAGGTCGCTCGTAGATCTTTTCCGCCCACTGACCGAAATGAGCTTAATTCGACACCGGAATAGGTCCAATGTCTAGCAGTCGCTCCAGAGCCGGTTGTAGCAGTTTTGCCACCCGGAACAAAAACGGAAAATGCCGCCCCTCTCTCCAAAGCAAAAAATTATAATTAAAAAAGATAAATTGTTCACATAGATACACAACAATAAAACGCAAATAATTATTGTGAACAAAAGGGCAGCATAACGAGATATATATATATATATATATATATATATATATATATATATATATATTCAGTTGAATGAAATTTTATACATAATTGTTTTGGATGACAATACGATACTTTAATGATAATTAATAAAAATGTATTACCACTTAATGCTGTGATTCTGTACACTATGCATATACATATTTATATTAATGGTAACTATTGTATAAAAAGCAGCTAAAATAAAAGTTTTCTTTGCTGATTAAGGAGGAATTGACTTAAAAATTTTTTTATTACTTTTTAAGCTTAAAATGCAAAAAAAAGGGATGCATATGTTAAAATCTCAATATATTTTTTAAAGTTTTACGTTTATATATGATGAGCTCACACACATAATATTTAGCTTGCATAAACACACATTCTTTTCAGAAACATTTATTTATTATCGGTTTTCTCCATTGAGCTTTATTTTGCTTGAAAACAAAAAAAGAATTTCGTATTTCAAAAGTTTTGATTCAGCATTGATAAAGAAATCTTTCTTCTTGTTTTTTCAGATGGCTTAGACTGTTCATTAAATAGAATAAGAATAAGATACTACAACTTCCTGCATTAACAAAAAAAAATAGATCCTTAGAGAAGAAAAAAAAACGTGATTTATTTTTACTTTCATTGAGATGAAAGAAAAACTGAATCAGGAAATTCAAGATATTGTTGTGACATTCAACTGTCTCATTCTTTTTTCAAAGGAAGATGTAAAATTCTTCTAAAAAGTAGTTTTTCCAAAAATAAGCACGCATAGAAGATTTTTATATATAAAGATATTCGTGTATATTGTTTTCGGGGTCTTACTATACTTCATTGTAAACTTTGCAATTTTGAACGGCGGAGTGCCCCATCCCTGTTCTATGTTGTGTAGTATTGAAATTATCGTTAAACATAAAAATGACAGGGTACGTAGGTATTAGCGACTCCACACAGTAAAATTAGCGCCACGTGAATCACAAAATGATATCAAAACAACAAAAGGATTCTTGTGTGTTTTACTTTAATAAAATCCATTCACAGTCAGATTTTAGTGAAAAGTGGTGCGATTCGCGTGGTGCAAATTTGGCTGCACTGACGCTAATACTTGGTTTGGTGGGGCGCGGGAGAACCTATTTTGAAAATGCAATAAAACACACTACATGTTTCATTCGACTTTATTGTTATTTTCCGCCTACCACATAACATTGGAACTTTGCATTGACACAGTTTTAAACACAATGTCTGTTAAATGTCAATCTCCATTATCAATACACTAATGCAGTCGATTTCGAAAACTTTGAGTCACACCTTTTCAAACGGATCGACCTCTGATATTGCCTATTTCGGCTTGGATATTGTTCCATAGGTCTTTCAGAGTCTTTAAACGATCTTCGTAAACCAGGGACATGAGATAAGCCCACATGAAGTAATTAAGAGGGAATGAGTCAGGTGAACACTCTGGCCAGTTTACATCCCCTCGAAGGGAGATCAGTCATTCGGGGAAATATCCATGGAAATCCTGGAAGTGTGGGCAGTAGCCCCATCTTGTTGCAACCACACGTTGTCAAGATCTCTTTCTTCGGGAGCGGGTAAGAAGAATTGTTCGACCATTGTCACATACCGGTCTGAATTAACACACAAACGCGTTCAACGCGTTCATGTGTCCTAACGATCCTCGGGGGTACTTTTCTTTCTTTTGGGACATTCCCCTTTGCTCTGAAGGCATCCATCCGCATTAAAACACATTTCCGATCAGGAACACGACGTCGTGGAGGAATATCGGTGACGATGAAAGGCACGTTGTACACCAATCACTGACCGACTGTTAGAGAAATACGCCTCCAAGGCAAAAGCGCACTGCTGCCTCGACCACAGCTAATTGAGACGGGCAGAGAAACTCAAATATCCCACTCCACCACTTACACCGAACCTCTCCCCTCCCTACGAACATCAGTTCCCACACCCCACCCTGTGCGTAAGTACCAAAGGCGCTTTTAGTTTACTTTGAATTACAATTCATGTAAAACTTTACAAAAGTTATAAACGATGAGCCGATGTTTCTGAAATTATGGTAAAAGGATGCGGAGAACACCTGAAAACCAACTCTTTTCTGATAACTCGTATTACGTATAATTAGCATTACTTTAGTATTTTAATACTATTCTTTATTTGATTCTCCAATCAATGTCGCACTTTGAAGGAGAACTTTCAATCAAGGGGAACAATATATATATTTTAAGATGAA
Organism: Trichonephila clavipes; assembly: GCA_019973935.1. Classification (NCBI taxonomy): domain Eukaryota; kingdom Metazoa; phylum Arthropoda; class Arachnida; order Araneae; family Nephilidae; genus Trichonephila; species Trichonephila clavipes. The sequence continues at coordinate 53,662 of BMAU01017548.1, read as the reverse complement.
TCATCATCATGAGAAATTTTCAGACTAAAAGAGACCAGACATCATTAATCAGTTCGTTAATTACGGTAAAATTATGTACAGTGGAACGTCGTTTATTCGAATCAATTGGGACCGGACACCATTCGGATACGCGATTGTTCGGATAACCGAAAACTGAATGCGATCCACGCAGTATATAAAAGCGGACACTATACGAATATGGAAAATCATCTCATGTGTGTGTGGGAAACGGGCTTGAAGAAAATGCAAAATAGGTGCAAAATGTCGCAATTTTACCTTAAATTTTTGAAAATAATCACTTATTTTTCGCTGTACCATTGTACTCTTTCGTTTTTCGCTGTATAAAGTCTCTGATTCTCTTGAGCAGCAGTAGTTGAGTAGGACAGCACTCTGATTGTTGTTCGTACCACTTCATAGCTGTCTCTAACGCAATAAACGCGTCAGCATTTGATGAATCCTTGCTACTTTCGTTGTTGTTGTTGTTTTATGGTATAAATGTACTTTCCGAATTATAAAATTGTGCTAAAGAGGTTCCACTTTCTTCCCTCGCGAGACGGTTCAATATTTCAAGTTTTGTCTCGATGTTCAAGACGTTGCGCTTCCGTTTTGAATTCGAAGCCATTGCAGCTCACAACTCAACAGAAAAGCATGTGTACACACCCTCACTTGGAAACATACTGACCTAATATTCCCCGCAGATGTTTACCAAATCACACAACTGAAATTCCCCAAATATCCCGTACTGGGGATACTTCTGGTCACTTCTGGCCTCACGCGAAACAACTGTTGAGCATTGCCCTGTTCGAAAACGTATTCGTATACAGTACATGTAGTTGAAAAAAAAGGTCCTGATATTTGACGGTCCGGATAATAAACGTTCGGATAAATGACGTTCTACTGTAAATAGAAAATAGTAAGACAGGCGTACCTTCGTAATTCAGTTTGACCCACTTGTCAGAGTGCTAGTCAAAATTTTGATGATGTTGACTCTGTCATCCCTAAAAAAAATGGGTACAGAAGGTCTTTCGCACTTTATTGAAACGATTTTGATAGTGAATTTTTTTTTGTAAATGCCGTATTTTTTGTAGCAATTTGCTTTTATCTGATAGCTATGACAATAGCTCTAGCTCGAATTTTCCATTTTAGTTAACTTCTCAGTACTGAGAAACTAAATCTACTCCCTTCCTTTTGATCCGTTCTCCAAATTAGGTTCAGTGTTCTCGGATGTCGTTTTCCTAAAGCTCATTTTAGTAAATCAGAAGTATAAAAGTCTATTGAAGAAATATCAGGTGAATTTTACAGGTACACTCATGTCCATAAATTAAGAATAATTCAGAATCACACAGAAATTGAACTCTAAAATAAAATTTTCACCTGTAGAATTATCACACACATCTTGAAGAAGAATATACAAATTACAGGAAACCACCAGATGGCGCGGATAATACGTCACAATGACAAGAGTGTAAGAGAGGGGTATATAAGGAATGGTGGAAAAGAATGTTCACAAGCGCTTTAAAAGTCTTAAAGTGCATTAACCGCACAGTTAGGGCATAAAGGAAGCATGCTCATAGGCCTGTCAGATGGGTTCCACTTACCGCAACTCACTGTCACCTGCTATTAACCTGGAGTAGAGAGCATGCATTGTGGACACCACACCAATGGTCTTGTGTGATGTTTTCCGACGAGTCCAGGTTTAGTTTGCAGTCTGGGTTTTGCCGGACTTTAATATGGAGAGAGACAGGTACCCGTTAACACCATTGAACGACACCGTTACGGTGGTGCAGGATGGCTCGTTTGTGGAGGAATTATTCTTGGTTCCAGAACTGACCTGCATGTTCAGAGTGTAACGATGACAGGCCACATCTATCGGGATGTCATTCTGGAACAACATGTACGTTTGTTTCGGGGCGCCATGGGTGCTGAATTTCTGTTTATGGATGACAACGCCCGTCTTCATCGTGCAAACATTGTAGATGAATGCCTTCAATCGGAGGATATCACCCGTATGGATTGGCGAGCATACTCACCGGACTTGAATCCAAAAGAGCATGTGTGGGATAAGCTTGGCCGACGAATTGCAGCCCGTCAACCCCCTCCCACCTGTCTACCGGAACTTTGGAGGGCATTGCTTGATGAGTGGTGTAATATTCCCCAAGATGAGATTGATAATTTGATATTCAACTTACCTAGACGTTGTAAGGCCTGTATTGCATCGTCCGGGAGACATACCCCGTATTAACCATCATACTAACCATGTTATACTGTTTTTTGTAAATAGATTCTTTTTTGAAATTTGCTCCAGGGAGTAAAAATCGCAATTTTTATTGATTATGTCAATCATATAGCATCCTTTTCGCTCTTTACCTTTTGTTTAATAATTAGACGTTACAACTAAGTCAAATTTGTTTTGCTTCTGTCTCTTTCTTTGCCTGAACTTCATTATCCTTAATTTATGGACATGAGTGTATTTCATCAAACGAGATACACTTTATTCCTGTTTATGATTATTTTATTGCTAAATAAGCGGCAGTTGACTAGAGGTCAAATACGGGGGTGACTATATAGGGGCTTTGTTCATATGGAGCTCGACTTTATCAAAATGTCCTTTCCACATAAGGCTGGAATTTCTTCTAAAATGTTCTGCTGATAGTAGAGTAAATTAATTTTGGCGTTCCCTAAGGCTTTTTTAATTTTTTATTTGCCGTTGTCACAAAATCCTGCAACTATTGTGAATCCTTTTCGAAATTTTCCTGTACACTTTGAGGCCATTTCGTACGGTCATTTCCATCCGTTGAGCAATAGAAAATTGATTTTCTTTGATTGCAGTCATTTAAACATACCCAAGCCTCATCGAGTGTTACCACACATTTCCATTTTTCAGCAGCTAGGTGTGTTTTCCATATAACTTTCTGCAGTTTATTTTTCTTTCAGTAATATGTTTCTACAAAAGCAGATGAACTTTAGGTTTAAACATACTTTTTAATTTTTAGCTTTAAATCTTTATGAATAATTTTACTTACAATGCCGGAAGACATTCTTAGTTTCGAATAAATTTCAGAGTCGACGAATTTTCTGTTAGGATCAGAGACTTCAACTTCTTGATAATTACCTGCGTTCGAACAGTCTGAAGATACAATTTCGTAGTTATATTTTCATTTTTACTTTCTCTCAGCTAAACTTTTTTTCCTTTTAAATTTAATGTGTTATATATACTCTTTTTTTTAATCCAATAACCAAGAATTTTACACCCCTTTATAATTTGTTGATACGAATATTTCTCCTCGGAAAGCTAACTTACGTAACCTTCAAAAAATCTACCAAGTTTAAGAACATTTTTTCAAAAAAAAATCTTTTATTTTACATTCCAATCAAAAGAACACATTAGAATACGATTATTCTAAAGTTACTAAAATTTTATCTCAAAATGCAAATGAGAAAATAAGTTAAAAACCGTTTCCGTAAAGTGCGAACGATCTTCTGTATTTATTAACAAAATGCTACATTAGTCACGCATCATTAATCAGAGAAAATAATTACTTTTTAATACAAAAACTATGAATTAAATACATAAATTCTACTTTTTAAGCGCATGAAATTATGGGTTATGGGCGATGGTCCTCGTAATTTTGAGTCTCGGTCAAGTGAATAGGAAGCCATATTTCTCCACTCCTACATGAGGACTTTGAGCATCGGCACATTTAATGTGCATCAGCATTAATATTACTTTCTGTTGTATTTATTTTATGTTAAAACTGTAATCGGCCTCACGCTCGGCCTGTTAAAGCCTTCGCAGTTCCTGGCGTAGACAAAACAAAATGGGAAAATTTTTGCTTCTCACATAAAAGATAGATATATCCTGTCGAGGGATTTTTTGCAGGTGGCAGAATTTTTCCCTACTTAGTTGACAATTATCGCTATAGTTTGGAGACTTCACACATTATCGTTATAAATTAAAGCCTATGTGTTATTCTGATGTATAAGCTATATCATTGTAAAGTTTCATTAAAATCCATTCAGTTGTTTTTGCGTGAAAGAGGAACAAACATCCAAACATACTTTCGCATTTATAATATTAATAAAGATTTTTCAGAAAATGTTGACTATAGGTGCAGCTCTTGTATACATAGTGATTTGAATTGTCTACCTGTCGGTCTACTAGCATAAGCCTTGCAGCAATTTTAACAAATGGGCTCAATATAAAATCACCTTTAGAGCAGTTATAAGATGATTTTGCTCCTATCATGGCTAGTTGTGGTTCTTGGGAGAGGAGGACAATTGTATCAGTTAAAGAATTAATCCAAATTCTTTTAATTTCGAAACGTTAACCCTAAAATATGGCGACAGTTCTAATGCACCCAGACTTTTCTCGTTCCAACGATCAGACTAAATAATGAGACATCCAGACAATCACTTACCTATAAAATATTAGACGCAATCTGAAACTAAACAAGAAAATAAAAAAGCTGTCTGGAACTTAAAAGGAATGACACAATGAACATACCCGAACTGCTACATCAATGTTGCGTCACCATTCTCAGAGAGAACATATTCGAAGAATATCAAGCTATTTCTTCCAATTTCAAACATCTTTTTTCCCGAGACAGAATTGGACAAGATTACAAAGGGATGGTTTATTGGATTTTGTTTATGTGACATTATTAGAGCAAAAGGGTATTTTTTACAAGTAGTTACTAGAAAGATTTCAGAACGTCAGGGATTCTGCAAGAAAAAGTATGAATTAATTATTTCATTCCTAATAAACATATCCAGTAAATTTTCAGTAGTATTAATATTATTTATCACGAAGAATCTACTTTACAAGGTTATATTCTTATACAACATAACGCAGCAATAATTTTCCAATTATGAGTTTTTAATAAATAACAATTTAGCTCTCAGAAACTCTTCCTCTGTATTAAATTTATTTGTTTCAAAGGCTCAAATACCCGCCAATGCTAAGAGAATTGGAAGAAGTTTTTCCGTCTCCTCAAGTTTTGCCAAGTTAAAAAACTTAACATCTAGTGCAGGGATACTCAACCAGCGGCCCATCGAGCCTTTTTAAGTGGCTCTGTCATGGTTTTTATTGCTGTGAGAAATTTAATTTTTTATGAACATTGTATTATAAATTTGGTGGGAAATTCTTTGTCAAGAAATCAAATATATCAATTTTGCTGTCGGTGTCGTACGGGTACCAATTTATATTCTTTTTCCTATTTGGAAAGGTTACGGTTAGTGATAAAAGACAACAGCGGATTAGTGACAATTTTAAGGGTGGAACTAATTTTTAACTATCTTTCATATCTTGCCAGCGAAAAATATTCGAAGAAAATATATCGTTTCAAGACGATTGAGAGGTTAACTGTTTTGAAGTGAAAAACAAACATGGATCAGTAATTATTTGATTTGTAACGAAAGTTGTGATGTACCTCCCCTTGGAAATACATCCCTCGAAGTATCAGCGTGAGCTAGAGGTGTAGGATTAGTGAAACAACTAGGATCAAACATCATTTTAATATGACCTTATTAAGATATTCAACTTAAACCTTTAACAAATGTAGTTATAATAATTAATATGAGAGAATCTACGATGACTCAATATGCAACACACAATATATATATTTATAATAAGATCTAATTCAATTCAGACCAATCTCAATAAGCGAACCGCCTAATCCTCGATTCTAATACTAAGTAATCAATCCTACCTTATTATATTTCGTAGTAGTACTTGTCTTTACCTGCAATGAGATGCAGCTTTACATCTAACTTCTAGTCGAACATCAATATATATATATATATATCCACGTCACACACAACTTATTCAATCTTGAAACACGAACTGTAATAACCATCAACTGCCACAACGCACATCAATTGTCTAACATTCCTTTACATTGCCATCCCGCTTACTCTAAGATCCGATATTTAAAGTCCGTTTATTTGCATCTCTTATTCACATCTCATTTCTTGGACTTGTTAAAGAAAAGACGCGTAAGACGTCACAAAGTGGTGTATTTAAAAAATACCAATAAACAGGAATCATTCAATGACACTTTTCCTCGAAGATCTCTTTCAAGAGGTTATAAATAGGTTTTCCTGAATAATCTTTGCAACAGCAACAGAATGTTTTGTCGGTGACAATACCACAACGGTAACAGAGACATCCTATGAAGTTTGTTATATTATTGGTAATCATATGAAACCGTTTACTGAGGCAGAAATTGTGAAGGAGTGTTTCTTAAATGCTTCTAATTTAGTTAGCGACAAAAATAAAAAAATATAATTACAAAAGGCAAAACAGGAGCTGTTATATTTTGATCAATTTTCCACATTTTAAACTTCCAATTTTATCTTAATCTTAAAGCATTTCCCCTCCCCCATTTATCCTCTTGTAGCGGCCCGCGTGAAACAGCTGACATATGTATGTGGCTCAGCAGGGAAAAAAAGGTTGAGTATCCCTGATCTATAGTGTTTTAGAACACAATTCCATTCGTAACTTTCAGATGTTAAAAATTTATCAAATTTTTTCTTTGAGTTTATTACAATCGGCTTAGAATTCAAACAATTTTAAGATTTTCATTACTTTTTACAATATTTGGTTTAGAGAGTAAATTATTTTCACTACTTGCTTTTTTAGGGAATCCTAAATGTACACGTAATGGTTATACTTATTTTTACGGTAAGATTCAGTTATAAGAATATTTTTCTAATATCCATTATAAATCTGTCATCAATCAAGCTTTTACCCGGAGAGTGGCAATATTTGCTGCGAATAAAAATTATCCTTATTCTTTTTTCGATCATTCTGTGTGTATTTTGAAGTTAGAATTATTGTAGTTTAAAAGTTTTTTTATATAATGAGGTCATTTATCATAATATTTAAAATATTTTTCCGAAGTTGATCGGTGACGAAATATGAGAACTCCATATTTTTCCTCGAAAATTTATGTTAAAATAAGTTATGTGTTTTTATTATATCCTTTTTTTCATTATTTAATATTTAAGCTTGTACAACCTTTTAATATTTTGGAATGATTTTTAGCTGTTTCTATGGTTTTTGGTTAATAAAAGCAATTCGCTTTTTTTTGCATTTATTTAATTGTGTGTGTGTGTGGTTTATCTTAAGCTATAATTACTCATTGAAACGCCATACTCCAACATGTTTTAATCCACTAAGAATTTTATATATAAGAGAAACTTATATCATATCGTTACATTTTTTTTTGAAAATTAAATTCATCACCGGGTTTATCATTCTTGTGATGGGGAAGTCTGAAAAATGAGGTAGCAGCTCGAATGCCCTCCTTGTCAGTTGACCATCATTCAAAATTACGAGACAATAGCCTTCATGCAGTGGCGCACACAAGGGGGTCCTGAGTCCGGACCCCCCCCCTTAAAGCCCTTGATTTTTTTCCGATTAGAAACTGAAAAAAAAAATCTTGAAATAAAAAGTAGTATAAGAGAAAATTGAGTAGCTTTAATTTTAAGTCACATTCAATTCATTTTAGCCTCATTTTAATTTGTTTAAGTTTATGCAGTATATTATCCTTTAAACGTCTCTTGTTTAGTGTTTAAATGTTTTTATTTCACGATTACATTCTGCGAACTGGGTAAACATCCTTGGGGTATGTAATCTCCTTAAGAAGGAAAAATATCCTTTTCTACTTAGATTTCTGCTTAGAACTCGTTTGAAATTTCCCTCGGTTGTGAAAAGAAAATTCTTTCATATGATTCAAAAGCGTGGAAATAAAAAGTATTTTTAGATGATGACGTTGTGATTGAAAACATGCATGTCAATATCAAAGCTATCACATAATGAATACAAGGATGAAGCTTGAAATAAACCACCTGCTGCTCTCAAGGGCATCAATGCCCTTTCCAATATGTGTGCTACTAAGATATAATATTTCACGCTATATAAAAGATGGCTCCTTCACCCATCTGCGTCCGAGATTTTTTTTAAGTTTCATAAAAAGAGTAAAAAGAGATCGTGCATGAAATGACAGAATATAGAATAACTTAACGACTTTTTGTTGTTGTTGTTGAAGCAATAATGCTGAATTGTATCCAAACGATTTTAGACAAGCATACTTTTTGAATTTTTATTGATATATGTAACACATCTTTCTTCTTTTCTTTTTTACTATGTTTTTTATTTAATTCCATGATAATCTCTTAAATCGGTAAACAATTTATCATTGAAGAGTTTAAGAATTCTTTTTCAATTCCTACTATTAGTTTACTCTCTCCGTATATATATATATATATATAGTATAATAAAATAAAATACAAAGTAAAAAAGTTGTAAAACCTACAATGCCAAAAAGAAAGAAATTTCAGATCAAGAGACACAACAAATGTAGATATAAAAAGAGTCTTTGGACTAAAATGGAAACCTATTAGGATTTTTACTATGTATGTATATATATATCAGTGGCGCACACAATGAGGGGGGGTCGTGGACGTCCGGACCCCCCCCAAAGCCCTTGATTTTTTTCAGATTGATTATAATTCTATGTACATAATACGCAAAATTTAATTAAGTATTTGTTATTAATGATTAACTTTATTAATTAATGCTAATTATTTATTCAATAATTAGTTTTTTACTGTATTTTGTTCCCGAAAATCGACAAAATCAAAAGGAGCATGATACAAGAATGGTGAACTTTCGACCCCGGACCCCCCATTGAAAAATTCCTGTGTGCGCTACATATATATATATATATATAATCTTGTTCAAATTTTCAATCATTAATAAAATACTTTTTATTCATCCATTCAAGTTCAAATACATTTTTTTGAACTTGTAGTGGATGACACTTGATGTAAAAACAATTTTTTGAAATATTAACTCATTAATTAAATTAAAAAATGAATAAATAGTAACAAACAAAAACATTGCTGTAACTACTAAATACTAGTATTTATTTCTAATGATTCCTAAGAATACATTTATAATGTTTTAGAGTTGCTACCTTTTAAAAAAGTACTCCGAACATGTTCGGATAACTTAAAGCGAAATATCAGTTAACAGAAAATAATACAACGGTCCCGAGAAACTCCTATGTATTTCCTGTGGCCGCGGTAGCCGAGTGGTATAAGTATCGGATCGTGGCTGGCTTTGTCACGAGTTCGAACCCAGTACCACTAAAGACCCGCCATGTAGGGCACCAATGCACGCTAAATCTGTCGAGAGCTGAAACGTCCTCCCGTTGGTGTGGTGTGGTAGTTAGGAGAGGGGAGTGCCAACTCAAGTGTCGTCCACGTCACTTGACCATGGTTCAAAATTACGTGGTCCGTCGCCAAAAGCTCTCGTGTAGCAGAACAGTGCGAAGTTAATATTCACTCACTCACCCTATGTATTTCGAAGCGAGACACCCTTAAGATTCTCAGGCGCAAATGCGACCCCGAGTTATTTTAGCAATCCAGTACTATCTATTTCCACTTAATTTTAACAAGGGCAAGTAAGATTTTTCAATGCTACTCCCCAAGTGTTCGATAGGAGATTAAGACCTCTTCGGAGATCAGGAGCTCCGCTGTTACTATTCAACTCCTATGTATTTCCACGTATTTATTTTCTTTCAACACGAAAAATGGCTTAACACGAAAAGATTTCCCTTCTGAAAATGAACAAAATACGTAAACATCAACCACGCAGGCGAGTTTTCAGAGGGGTGTGAAGTGAAAGAGAGGTGGTTTCACATGTTTCGTAGAAAGGAGGCTAACTTGATTTTGAAATACCCTCGAAACTTTGTCATAACGTAATGTATGTTTATTAATACATTATATATTGTGAATTAAATTTAATTATTTGTTATTTATAAATAAGTTTGAAAAAAATCACGTTAAATTTGCCACTGAATTTTAAGACCATATACTAGGGCAGGGGTGGCGAACCTTTTTGGGTCAACGTGCCATTTTTTCTAAAGAAATGTTTAATGAGTTACAGGCGTGCCATCAAATAATTTTACTTGGGATTATTGAAGAACTAATAAAACTAAATACGAACAAATCAAAATTCTTTATTTAATACGAAAAAATATATTTTGCACTGTACAGTAAGAAATGTTTTAGTAATACATGTAATTAAAATTAAAGTAACATTAGTGTGACTTCTGTTGTTGTAGATCAGATGACAAATAACTTATATCAGGATTATAAGATATTACTTTTAGCAGAATGCATGCTGAATTAGAGTCGTCTGCTAAACGGCTTCTAAACGAGTCTTTGATGTAATTTATCTCTGAAAATAATGATTCGCAGGCATCGGTAGATGAAAATATGGTTCAAATAGCATACGCTAGCTTCTTAAAACAGTTAAATGTGTCTGGAATCGAATTCCATGTTTCCCAAATTTTTTTACTGGCATTTTTACTTATATTGCTTTTTAATCTTTCTGCTTCAATCAATTCCAACTTTTTCCTTGTTTCAATAAACCTTTGAATCCTTATTGAATGACTGGAAATCAATCAGTTGCATTTCAAATTCTGCAATTTCCAACCAATCGAATCGGGACAAGTTCAGTTTATCAAACGAAATCACATCAGGATACATAATAAATTTGAACGTTTTCAATAATTCCTTGAACTGAGAAAATCTCGTTGAAAATTCTTCGATTAAAGAAACAATTATGGAAATAAGTTCATCAATAACTTTTTTTTCATTTCGTTTCTCTTGGGCATCTAAATCTTTGATAAGATCTTGAATATAAAGATCTTTGATTTCAAGTTTGGGAAGTACTTGTAGTTTCTTGTGATAATATTGTTTCTGAAAACATACAGTGTACAGCTTCAAAAGCGCGAATGAGATCAATCATGACGATAACTGTCTTCTTCGGGTCTTGAAGTTTTACGTTCAGTTCATTGAAATGTTGGCATATGTCTGTTAAAAACATCAATTTTAAAAGCCACATAATATCCATCAACTGTGGATATTGTTCAAATTTGCTCTCATTTTGTAGAAACAGTCTGATTTATCCCAAGTAATCAACAAATCTTTGAAGTACGTTCCCGCGGCTCAACCAGCGAACATTATTATACATTAGTAAGCCATTATACACCAAATTGACTTCTCTCTCTCATCCAAAAAAGCATCAAACTTTCGCTTATTTAAAGCCTGCGAAAGTATGAGGTTGACTATTTTTGTGACTAACGTTATTACATTATCAAGAAATGTTAAACCACTCTTTGCATATAAGGCGTGTTGGTGAATAATGCAGTGGCATTCAAGAATCGAATGTCCTACGCCTGTTTTAAATAAAAAAATGAAACCATTTTTTTGCCTAACATATTTAGAGCACCATCAATGGTTACTTAAACTATTTTTTTTAAAATCAATTTTTTTTCCAACAAGAGAATTTCATACTGCCGTACAAATATCTGTGCCCTTAGTAGTTGTTAACAACGATATTATCACAATTAATTCTTCCTTAATGACGTTTCCAACACAATTTCGAGCCAAGACAGCTAAACGTGCAGATTTAGTGATGTCAATACTTTTTCGTCAAGGCATAGCGATATAAAAGGAGCGGAGTTAATGTCATTTTTTTGTTGATCTATAACATTTTCTGCCAGTTTCAAGATTCTATCTTTTATTGTGTTTCTAGATAGAGGAATATCTTTGATGTGCTAAATTATGTTATCTTCATTATCAAAATCATCAAAAAGTGAGGGCGCGCATGCCAACCAAGCTTCCTTCAAAAACTCTCCCTCTTGAAAAAGTTTACCGTGCCGAGCAATGGCATTTGCAGCCGAGTAACTTGCCGCACTTGTGTGACAATTTTTGCGTACATATTTAATTATAGACGTCAACTGTTTATTTTTGTCTTTTATTGCACTTGCAATTAATTCTTTTTGCTCTGATTCATTTTTTTCACAAAAAGATTTGTGATTTGTTTTAAAATGCCGTTTTACAGACGATATGTCCTGCATACCACTGTTCCAGAACATAAAATACACACTGCTTTGTCGCCTTTATTGATCATGCCATATTTCTCAGTCCACCAAGTTTGAAATTCTCTTCTACACTTACTATCTTGCACTTTTTTTGTTAAATAGCCATGTTAAAAAAGCAGATCTAAAAATCGTAAATTTAACACAAATAAACTTTAAATATACAGTTGTGTCGACGAAATTGAATATTCTGTGTGCTCTCGCTTGATCATACCCCCCAAATAAACCCCCTTTTACTGACTGCGGTCACATGCGCAGATTTTTTTGTTTTTTGGAAATTAAGTACTCTTGTATGAGATCTCTGTAGTGTCTACTCTTTCGCTTTTGTCTCAGGTCATTAAAAATTTTAAAAATAAAACCGTGAGAGTTACGTGATGAATTAGACTTACAAGGCAGGAATTAGATCACATTGATAAATTAGTTGTATACAAGCTGAACCATTAATGTAAACGTTATAATATATTTTTAAACGACTTTAATATATCTAGAAATAGTTACATACACACCCACTATGCGTTGAAAAACTTTGCATCATACACGACATAACTACGCAAGATATAACAAACGAGTCTGCTCCTCGACGCGTCGGCATCGCGACAGATCACTCGCGTTTGTTCATAATATTTTATAGTGAACTTAATTATTTTCAGCTAAAATGCAAATCGTTTTTGATCGATGGCGTGCCCAAAATATTCTGTCGCGTGCCATTGGTTCGCCATCCCTGTACTAGGGAGATAAAAAGAATGTCTAACGAAGTGTAAGCAAAAAACCAAGATACAAAAAAAATTATAAATATATTTTTCGTTTGAATAAAAGACTTGTATATCAATGTTTCTTCAAGTTCTATAAAAAATTACTTACACTGTAGATTACTGCTGCATTTTTTCAATAAATCAAACAAAAAATTCAAATTGTTTTGAAATAATTTTTTTCTTATTTTCAATCGATATCCTTTTTAAAAGCTATTTGTATTTTATTTTTGAATTAAAAAAAGGACTCTACCAGATTTTTAAGAATTTGGTGCATACTTTAATTACATTCCCTATAGTTATTGCAAAAACGTAATATTTAATTACTGTAGTACTCAAGAAAATAACATTGATGAACCCAAGCTAAAATATTCCGAGAAAAGCAAAAAAATAGGAATAACTATATCAAGCAGAAAATGGAATATAACCACAAACGTATAAAGAAATATAAAAAAAATAGCATTACAGATGTGTCGGATATACACATACGATTTAACAACATTAAAAGGGCATTCAAATTTCCATTTATGTAAATTATTTTCATTTATGTAAATTATTGTGATGTAAATTATTCAGTAATCAAACTATATAAAACATTTCTACATAACATTTCTACATAACATTCCTACATAAATATTTCTACATAACATTTCTACATAACATTCCTACATAAACATTTCTACATATTTTTATAAACATTAAAAAAACTATTACTTACTTTTGTAATAATTAACGATTATCCGATAATTTACAGAAATAGTTTTTTATATATTAATTATCATGAGAAATTAACACGTCAGGACCATGGGCGAAGCCAATCCTAATTGGGCCCATTATCAAAATTCCTTGGAGTCCCTTTTGTAAAAATGATCGCTTTAATAAAACTTATTTGAAGGTGTCACATTATATTACACATGTTGGGATCCCTGTATCATTGATACGGCGTTAGCTACGACCCTGCTCAGGACCTTCTTAAAATAATTTTCTGTCCACACCCCTGTGGGCAAAAGGACAAATCCTCTTGTTATGCACCTTTAAGAAACATCTTCCTTTCACAGAGACGTACGCAGACTTCTTTCATAAAAGAGAGGGGGGGGGGTATGATTTGAAGAATAAAAGAGAGAGAGAGAAAGAACGCATGGGGAAAATAGTTGAAGAGTAATCTTTTACTCTAAAAATTCAAAATTTTAACCAATGGAAGAAGCTTGAACCTCAGAGGCGTAACGGAGAACGACCAAGAGAGATCTTGGTCGATCCTGATTTTAATTAATTTCTAACTTTATTTTTTTTCTCTTTTTTTTTCTCTTAAATTTTATTTTTTATTCTTAAATTCCTTTTTCTCGAAATTTTACTGCGATCCAACTCTGTTGAATCGCAGATCGTTCTGATTGGCTACTTATTTTTGCAAGTCCTTATACCCCATTACCTGTACTCCTGGCTCGGCCAATAAAATCGCTCTCTTTCACCCCACACAGATCTTATTCCCACCTCCCGATGTTTTTTCCCGCACTTTGATCGTTGATGAACTGGATGGAGTGCCTAGGCCTGTCGGCCTCTAACCTCCTATCAGGTAATTTTGAGATGCCTTTGACGAGTTCTACCATTGCCCAGTTTTAGGAATAAATCAGTTTAATAATGAGAAAGTTCCGTAGATTTTAAAAATTTAAGCTACTTGGATGTGAGAAAATAACTATTAAAAATTTAACTTTAAAAACAGTGAAAAAATCATTGAAAAATGCGAGAAAAAGTGGGCGGAGTTATCCTAGCCAATCCGAGTGCAGCAAAAACTGACTATCAGAAAAGGCGGGAAAGTGATCTTGGGGAAAATAAATAAAGTAAATAAATTAATTGAAATCTGGATTGACCAAGATGTCTCTTGGTCTTTTTACAGAAAAGTGGGAGAAGTAGGGGGAGATTTCATTAATAGAAGCATTATCTGAGTCGTCTATATTATTGAAAAAGTTGATAGCAAGTTTTTTTCGTATGGTCTGTCGAATAGTTGGTATATTGCAAGCTATTCTTAGATCTTTATTTCGCATATACCAATGAGCATTGCAAATTTGTCTTATTATTAAATTTTGAGCAGTTTCAAGTAAATTTATATTAGTTTTTGCTGCATGTCCCCATACAGGGGAGGTATAGGTAAGTAATGGTTTCATGATCAGAGTATAGATAAGCAGTTTGTTATGTCTATTCAATTTAGACTTTCTGCAGATAAGGGAGTAAAGTTTACGCGTAGTATTTTTAAATTTATCTCTAATATATGTTATGTGTTGTCGGAAAGTGAGGTTTTTATCAACGATTACACCAAGATACTTGGTGTGTTGAGACCAGGGTATTCTTTGATTTTGTAGAGTACTTTCAGGGAGGTTTCCTTTTTGAAAAGAAAACCGCTTCCGTTTTGGAAGAGTTTAAAGCAATCTTCCACACGGAAAACCAGGTCTCCAGGTGAGCTAGGTGTTCATTGATATTTTCGACTAGTGTGTCGAGGTTTCTGTGTCTGCTGAGTATGGCTGTATCATCTGCATACATGCATATTATGGTATTAGAATGTTTAATAATATCATTAACGTAGAGGTTAAAGAGAGTTGGTGCCAGAATTGACCCTTGGGCCACCCCAGCGTTAATCTTTTAAGTTGCGAGAAGGTACGATTAATTTTTACAGTGAAGGAGCGATCAGAGATATAGGAATTTAACAGGTAAAAAAGAGGGGGCGGGATTTTATAGGTGATTAATTTAAAGAGTAGGCCAGTATGCCATACTCTATCAAAGGCTTTTTGAATATCAAGGAAGACCGCGGCCGTGCATTCATCTTTGTTGTTTCCTTCCTTAATAAATTCAACGACTCTGAGAAGTTGATGTGAGGTGGAGAGACGAGGTCGGAACCCGTGCTGCTCCGGAATCAGGATATTTTCTCTTTCGAGATGGTCGTTGAGTCTGGCTAAAATCACTTTTTCAGCCAGTTTACTAAGGACAGGAAGTAGATTTATTGGTCTGTAGGATTCGGCCAAAGCCGAATTTTATCTGATTTTCCCGCACTTTCTGATCTTGGTTCTTGCTGCAACCCGATTGGCCACCGTAACTCCGCCCACTTAATGAACGCTTCGAAATATGATTTCTAGCTCTTAAAAGAGCTTTTTTATTTACACATAACTTTTCATTTAAATGTTTTTCGCATAATATTTTTAATATTTTCTATTCTACTTAACTTAAATTTTAATTTTATCTAATTACTTTATTAAAAAGGGCATTGGTAAATCTAGTACAGTCATCTAAAATTCCAGGATAGGAGGTTAGAGTCCGACGGGACTAAGTACTCCGTAACCCATCCCAACGACAGTAGCCCCCTCTGCAAAGTCAGGTTTAGGGCCCCAGGCTCAAATGCATACTTGGATTCAGTCAGGCCTTAGGCCCCCTGTCCTCCCTGCGAGAGTGTACGTTACGCCTCTGTTGAACCCCCAGCCACCACTCTCGTGTTCACCTCTGGTTCGTAGAACTATATTTAACGATAAGTTTTTATTTTTTGTAGCATGTTAAATTCGCTTGTAAAGATTTAAACCAAACTGTATCCATGGTTACCGAATGTCTCATTTTTCTTATCGTTCCTTTGGTTCGATAAGGAACTAAGATGTATTATAAAACTAGCTGGGGTATAGCCGTTCTTCGCACGGGTGAACTGAAAAATTAACACAGATTGAAGGATAAAGAAGTTTTTAATCAGTTAATTATACGTGAATTGCAAATTAAACAAAACAAAAAGCTTTTTGCATATCTCAGCTAAGCAAAAAAAGAAAGAAAAAAACACCTTTGTTAAATTTTAAGTCTGTAGATCTAATAGCTGATATATAAAAAGGATTTTTTTTTATTTATAATTCCCCGTAACACTCTTGAGGGTCGACTTTTGAAAATAACTACCTAAGCTCATCTCTGCTCAAGAAAAGTAACACATTGTTAAAAGTGTTGCGTAATGAACGCTTAAAAAATAGTGTAAATAATTTATATCTGAAAGTGTAATACATTAATATTACTTTCTGTTGTATTTATTTTATGTTAAAATTGTAATATTCGCAAGCAATGCCGTTTCTTAAATTATAAAGGCTATAATGGAGATTTAATGAAAAACACAGCGAAATGATAACGATAGTCAAAAATTGGCAAATGTCTAGCTACTTTCATAGCTCGAGCTTTATTAAAGCTTTGTAAGACCCTCCGTGTAGGGGAACGATGCACGTTAATGCTTTAACTACCGCATTATGATTTACTGCAGTTTTTTTCATGCAATATTTTTTTGGGTTCACTACATTGAAAATTAAGGGATATACATAAACGAAATACTCCACTTTGGGAAATTTAATCCGTTAGAGATAATAAATTAAAGATATTCCACTGTAAAATTAATTATATACACCGTTCACTTAAAATAAATAGTCAAATCGTTTTCTAAAGTCTTCATTAACATACAAAAACGTAAGACACTTAAATTTTGACATAAACTATTTTTTCGGGACAAAAATAATAATCTTTGCAATCCGCTGAAAACGCCATCAGCTGAAAACGCATATCTGCTGCAAAACTGTTCGCCTTCCCCGCTAAAATACCCGTGCTGCCATATATCTTGGAAGAGTGGATTTCAAAGAATATTCCTGCTAAGTATTGGTAGGATATTTCTTCTAAGTTGGCGTGGTGTGGTAGTAAGGAGAAAGGGGTGCCAGCTCAGGTGTCATCCACGTCACTTGACCATGGTTCAAAATTACGTGGTACGTTGCCAAAAGCCCTCGTGTAGCTGAACAGTGCGACGTTAATATTCACTCACTCCAAAAAATACAGTACAGTAATTATAATTATTTGTATACTTAAAAATGCAATATCCGTCTATTCAATTAAAATTATAGCGTTATAATTAACTGCTAACCACAAACAAAGTATGCAGATATGTCCAAATGATGTAGTGTGAAAGACAAAGTTTATCTACTGTAAATACCAGAAGCAATAAAAGTATTTATTTTGAAAAAAGATGAATTTCTTAATACCAAATGTGCATAATAAAATCATTAAAAAACATTCAAATAAAGAGAGATTTATAACAATCTCTCCCTTCAAAAATGAGTTTTATTCTGAAATAAAATAAATTAGGGATTATGCTGTGTACAGGAATTAATTAGAAGCGAGCGCCTTGCGTAGCCAAACCAAAAAGAGTTCTTTCACAAACAAAAGATAGATATATGCTGAAGTGGGCTTATTTGCAGCGCAAGCCAGAATTGGTTGCAGATGGCAGAATTTTTTCCTACTTGTCAAATATCGTTATATTTTGGACACTTTTCACAAATCTTTATAAATTATAGCATATGCTATAAATTATAGCCTATGTGTTATTCTGATATATAAGCTATATTACTGTAAAGTTTCATTAAAATCCATTCAGTTGTTTTTGCGTGAAAGACTCCCAAACATCCTTACAAACTTTCGCATTTATAATATATATCTAGATGTCAAAGATTGAATGCAATAAAGTTGCTGACTGTGCTTTTTGATGCAGTGTTATACTTTTTACATTGTCTATCATCTGAGGAATTTAATTATTTTGTACAACCGGAGAATGTGAAACTCAAATCATTTAAAAATCAACCCAAATTACTTTTACATATTTTCATTTTTCTTTAATATGTTTGTGTCTTTATTGTAATTTGTAACAATGTTTTTGATAATTACTGTAATTTCTTGAGTAACCATAAATTATTTATTATCGAAAAATAAAAGATTTGTTTGACTATAGCAAAAAGTAGTTCATAAAACTTTGAAATAAAAGAATTCAATACTATAGAATAATTTTGCTTCTAAAGTTTCACTCAATTTTTTTAACCTTTAAAAATAAAAATACACCAAAGTTTGTTATGAAGCAATATTTCTATTACACTAACGCTAATTAACATGATGCTATTATAGTTCTCGTTGAATTAAATCAAAATTACGATACGTATACGTTCATAGGTATGCCTATTTTGGAACAAAAACACAAAACTCTAAGTTTCTTTTTTCTTTTTTACTGAATTCCTGTCAAAACGAGTTAGTTACCTGGCCTCCTGCCACCCGCCAATCACAAGCGAGAGCGGTCCTTCACCGAACCGCGCCTCGAAACTGAAAGCGCGTGTGTAAGATGTTTGCAAACAAGGCCAGAGAGTTCTTGTTTACCAACAACTACAGAACCAGAAGACCTCACCGGGCTCAATGTCTCACCGTTCTACAAAGAAATCGGTCAAGGAGTGCCTCCCTCCCCACCTGTTTTCGAACGAGGACAGTTTTCAAACATTCCGAAGACAGCAGCGGTTGCGCAACCAGTCTTCCCCGAAGACACTTTTTCCTACCGCTCGAATGGCAACACGGTCCTTCGCGTTTTTTCGTCTGGAGTGGTCGAATTCGCACGAGTGGATGGATGTTTGAATGTTTAGGAAAATATTGCGTCCATGTTTTGTTGTTTCTCTCGTGTCAGATTATGCTGCGAGATTATGTTAATGCAATGACCTCCTCCACATTTGGTATGTGTGGTAGATTTCAGGTTTTAAAGGCTGTTCCAGAAATATACGTGGAGGAATGAAATCCGAACTGAATGCCTTATCTGAATAAAGATGCCAACTGGAAACTACAAAATGAATGTGAGTAAATGACTGAATATTATTGTCACACTGTTCAGTAACCCGATGTGGCCGCGGTAGCCGAGTGGTATAGGCATCGGATCGTGGCTGGCTTTGTCACGAGTTCGAGCCCAGTACCACTAAAGACCCGCCGTGTAGGGCAGCGATGCACGCTAAATCTGTCGAGAGCTGAAACGTCCTCCCGTTGGTGTGGTGTGGTAGTTAGGAGAGGGGGGGGGGTGCCAGCTCAGGTGTCGTCCACGTCACTTGATCATGGTTCAAAATTACGTGGTCCGTCGCCAAAAGCCCTCGTGCAGCTGAACAGTGCGACGTTAATCTTCACTCACTCACTCATTCAGTTACCCGAGGGCTTTTGGTGACGGACCTCGTCATTTTGAACCATGGTCAAGTGACAAGGACGACACCTGATCTGGCACCCCACTCCTAACTACCACACCAACAGGAGGACGTTTGAGCTTTTGACAAATTTAACGTGCATCGCTCCCCTACATGATGAGTCTTCAGTGGTATTGTGCTCAAACTCATGGCACGCCAGCCACGAGTCCGTTACCTTGATCAGTAGGCTACCGCGGCCACACTACAAAACGAAAGATAATGTCATGTGAAATAATAGAAATTACCAAATGCAAGACGTTACACTACAAAAAAAATATTGTTCCATGTGAAGAAGAAAATAAGGATAACATACATATGTGTGTGTATATATATATATATATATATATATATATATATATATATATATATATATATATATATATATACTAGAGGACCCGAAAGACGTTGTCCTGTACACACATCTTAAATTGAAAATAAAAGGTTTTTGAATATTCGATGCTGCGATCGTAGCGCAGTCTGCTGGATCCAATGTAAAACATTCCAAGATCAACAATTTAAAAATAAAAAAATAATTAAGTAAACATTTCTAAACCCAATTTTAAATATAAGCCTTTCTCGAGTCCACTGGAACAGACAAAAACTTTCATCAAAATCGGTCCAGCCGTTTAGGAGGAGTTCAGTTACATACACACGCACAAAAGAATATTACATATATAAGGATTATTTGAAAGGATATTAATTAAAAACGCTAAAAAGCGTGAATCGTCTGCATTTTCGTAACAATAAAGACCGGGTTTCGCTGAAAATCAATTTTCGACGCCAACTTGCATCTTTTTCAATTCCTACTATTAGCGCACGATTTCTATACATATTTTATTTGTTTGTTTATTTATTTATTTATCTTGGTGGAATTTTCAATCGTTAATAAAATACATTTTAAAGCGCTCAATTGAGCTGAAATGTAATGCACATCATTATTTTGGATGACAGTACTATAATTTAACTTTAATTAATAAAAATTAATTGATTAAAACTAATTATTTAAAAAATTACAAATACAGCCATGTTTGCGACTTATGTCAAAATTTGAAAAGGTTTTTTCCTCACATGTAAAGCATTCAATTGAAAGGAAATTTTATTTTATAACAATAGCGTTGTTACAACAATGCAGGTGAATGTTGAGTTGTATTTTTTGAAAGTTTTTAATTAATATCTTTTTAACTAGTTGCGATATCGGACCGAATTGTGAATCTAAACCATTCTCGAATTTACTTGAACCCACACAAAAAATTTCATCGAAATCGGTCCAGCCGTTTAGATATATATATATATATATATATATATATATATATATATATATATATATATATCTTTATATATAAAAATCTTCTGTGCGTGTGTTTGTCACTAAACTCCTCCTAAACGGCTGGACCGATTTCGATGAAATTTTTTTGTGTGGGTTAAAGTAAATTCGAGAATGGTTTAGATTCACAAATCGGTCCGATATCGCAATTAGTTAAAAATATATTAATTAAAAACATTCAAAAATACAACTCAACATTCACCTGCATTGTTGTAACAACGCTATTGTTATAAACACACACAAGTAATATATAAAAAATTTAAATCAATTCCTACTTAGATCAACCAAGAAAAAATTTATTTTAGCTACTTTTTATTAAATGCATTTAATATAAATATGTATATGCATATGACAGAATCACAACATTAAGTGGGAATTAATTTTTATTAATTATCATTAAAGTATCGTATTGTGATCCAAAACAACCGTGTATATAAAATTTCCTTTCAACTGAATGCTTTAACACGTGAGAAGAAAACCTTTTCAAATTTTAACATAAGTCGCCAAAAGGGTCGCTAAGTCACCAACGTGGTTGTATTTGTAATTTTTTAAATAATTAGTTTTAATCAATTAATTTTTATTAATTATAATTAAAAATTATTGTATTGTCATCCAAAATAATCATGTACATTACATTTCAGCTCCATTGAGCGCTTTAAAATGTATTTTATTAACGATTGAAAATTCCACCTAGATAAATAAATAAACAAACAAATAAAATATGGGTAGAGATCGTGAGCTAATAGTAGGAATTGAAAAAGACGTAAGTTGGTGTCGAAAATTTTTTTTCAGCCAAAACTGGCCAAACCCGGTCTTTATTGTTACGAAAATGCAGACGATTCACGCTTTTTAGCGTTTTTAATTAATATCTTTTCAATTAATCTTTATATACGTAATTCTTCTGTGCGTGTGTATGTAACTGAACTCCTCCTAAACGGCTGGACCGATTTTGATGAAAGTTTTTGTCTATTACAGTGGACTCGAGAATGGTTTAGATTTATAATTCGGTTTAGAAATGTTTATTTAATTAATTTTTTAATTACAAATTGTTGATCTTGGAATGTTTTACATTGGATCCGGCAGACTGCGCTACGATCGCAGTATCGAATATTCAAAATCTTTTATTATAATTCAAGTTGGTCCCGACAGTTGGTGCTGTGATCATTTCAGGAAAATATTTTGTCACTTCGTGTTATTATTTTGTTGAAATAACTCGTGTGTTAATTAAATTATTACATTCAGATGTAATTAGTGTTTGAAATTTTTCTCAATTTTACTCAAATTTTACTCAAAACGGTCCAGATTGTTAAAGCTTACTCATAAAAATTTGGAAAGTTTGAATTTAAGATGTGTGTACAACGTCTGTCGGGTCCTCTAATATATATATATATATATATAATATAGATTATCTCACAGTACGACCACCAAAAACGTTTTTAATGGATTATTTTGTGTGATGGAGACAATTAAGCCAAGGCAATATAATAAGGTGTCTGATTGAAGTAGAGCAGTAGTTCCGAATCTGTTACACAAATGCTTCTTAGGAAAATGATCGCCAACTGAAGGTCTGTGAAAAAGTTTCGAGGAATCGCAGAAAAATTGAGGATCATTATTTATATTTTTTTATTTTTTCAGAAGATTCAGTTTCAAAAATAACGAGTAATAAATTGTATTACGAAATATAGATTACATTTTTTTTAAAAAATGTTAACTATTTTATTTAACTAAATTCCTTCCGATTTCAGCTACTTTTTCAGGTGTATCTAGCGACATTTAAAAATGAGTGGGCACACAGCTATGGTATAACAACTTAAGTTGCCGTGTTTATTTTCGTTTTTCGTGAAACTCCTTTCCAATTATATGTAAATATAAATAGAGACGTAAATAAGTTCCAACAGTGCCAAACACAACCCCCACCCCCGTCGCCCTTGATTCTTTTTCTCGATTGATTATAATCCTGTGTATATTGATTATTAATTACTAATTTTATTAACTAATTCTAATTAATTATTCACTGATTAAATTTTTGCTGTTTTTTGTTACCGATAATCAACGAAATCAAAGAATATGTTTCGCGGCGCATTGAGGTATGTATGAAACGACAGTGGTGGACTTTCGACCATGGACACCTCCCATGAAAAATTCATGTATGCGCCACTGAGTGACAGTATAGTTATAGTGATCAATCATATTAGTGGCTCGCCAAATATGATTTTTTTTGTGGTCCATGCAGTTCTAAAGATTGGCTTAGAGTGCGCATGTGACCGCGATAGCCTAGTGGTCAAGGTAACGGAGTGTCATGAGTTCGAGCCTGATACCACTGAAATCCCGCCATGTAGGGGAGCGATGCACGTTGAATCTGTCGAGAGCTCATATGTTCTACCGTTGGTGTGGTGTGGTAGTTAGAAGAGGGGTGTGCTAGCTCAGGTGTCATCCTCGTCACTTGACCATGGTTCAAAATTACGAGATATGTCGCCAAAAGCCTCTGAGTAGCTAAACAGAGCGACTTTAATATTCACTTACTTAGAGTGGGCATTTATTTGTAAGCCTTATACCCCTTTAAGTTAATTAAACTTATATTTTATTTTAAATTTCAGTAAAATTTGCTTGGACTTTTTGGAATGCCGGGAAGTGGCTCATTTTTATGTAAGGTTCCTAGTTCAATTTAAAATATGAGGAAAAGTTAAATACACATTAGTACACTAGAAATGTATTACCACAACTTGAATGAATATTTGAGGTCTGTCATCAAATTCTCATTGCGCAATTCTAGTGCAACATTAATTAAAACAAACTGACAAAGAATATCTTTCGGCAGGGTCAATATTCAAGTGACACAAAAACACACGGCCATGAAAAATCCCACGCATATTTAATACCGATTGCCCAACAGGCTTCAACAAAACCTATCAATACCGGATCAAGTCACCAATTTTAAAAAAATCACTCATCTTCCATTATCCATTCACTTTTCAACAGCTTCTGGGAAACATTTTACCGAATCAAGACGCAACCATGTAAACATTCCATATCACTTGAAAACGTTGCGTTTGGAATATCTCAAACTCATTTTCCCGTGACCGCTCCAATCAACTATAAATCACTCGCTGGTGACCATGACAGATAAAAAAGAAAAAAATCTCCCATCAAAGACAAACTGTGATGGACAGAGGCCGCCAGATAAAGAAGAAAGTTTACCAACACAGAACTCGCATTATGTGTAAGCGGAAACGTGTCTGCGTAGTAAGAAAAAAAGGAGATAATCGAGTGTGAAAAAGAAAGAAAAAGAGTCCTCTCCCTAATCGGCCAACGCGTGATCACACCATTCATGGTATCCGACGCATGAAACGCAGTTTGGGGGCGATTAAAATTTCATCTCCCTTATCGCGACACACAAGGTCTACTTTACGACTTTCTTTGAGTAGATTCTTGCCTGGTGATAGTGAATGTGTGGGAATAAAGTAAACTGCGCTCATTGGCTTCTTTGATAAGAGATCAATTCCCTTGTATTTTTTAAAGCATTCTTTAATGAAGTGAAAAAGATAAGCAAATAGAAGAGATGTCTTCAAAACCATCACTTGAGTACACAAACTTTGAGATACACATACACAAAGGTTGAGATACACATACACAAAGGTTGAGATACCATACACAGAATTTGAGTAATACTTCAAATTTCATATCGTCGGCCTAATTATCAGACTGCGTAACTCCACTGGCGTTACTGATTTGATATAGGAGTGCAACGCACCAAGCGCTTTTTGGCGCGATTCCTTAATCCTTTTGTTTTGTCTACGCTATGCCTCAGTGCGCGCTCCGCTTTTAATTTATTCCTCGATCAATATACATATAATCACTACTTTTTTAAATTTCATAATAAAACTAAAGTTCGAAGGGAGAGGTGGGGGAAAGATTTTAACATAAAATAAATACAACAGAAAGTAATATTAATGTATTACACTTCCAGATATAAATTATTTACACTATTTTAAGCGTTCATTACACAAAATTTGAACAATGTGTTACTTTTGCTGTACAGAAATCCCTCAGAAAAAAAAAAAAAAAAAAAAAAAACTAACACTAATATACGTTATCCCCATGGCAACCACATTATTGCACGAAAAAAATATCAAAGTAAACCATATTGTAATATTATCGCCTATCTTGGCGAACATAAACAAAAACTTGGCGCTTAGCCCTACTATATCAAATTAGCATCCCAGATGGAGTTACGCAGTCTGATAATTAGACCGATGACATGAATTTCAAACAATATTCGTCTTTATTCAAATTACAATGTACAAAGGTATATCACAAAAGGAGAATCAGGAAATGCCTCAAAACTCGCTGTAATTGTCTGTAATTTAATAAGGTCAAATGTATTTCAGTATACGCCAAAAACATTATCAAAATGTTGTTTGTTGTTATTCGCGCTTGTTGCAAAGTTCCATTTTAATCCGATTTATGGAGCAGTGGTTCCGGTAAAAAAGAAATCAGAGCCAATTTTTATCATCTTAGAGCTATATCGATAAAATTGGGATAATCTAAATCAAGCATGTTCAACACAAAAGGTAACGTGTTTTGAATTTGCTCTGAGTTTTAATTTTATATGTATTTATTTCAAGAATTATAGTTCTTCAGCAAGGCCATAATTATATTCCTAAGAAACTTATCAAAAATTATAAGGAACCGAAGTGAACTGCATTTTCTATTTTGACGTATAATAGCGTTTTTGAGTGTAATCCTGGAAAATGATTGATGTTGTGAATTTTACTTCATATATGAAAAACTGAAAATATATGAAATACAGTTTATTTGTTTATTCGAATGAGGTAAAAACATATCACTTTGATTGTATAAAAGGCGCTCGATAACACCTCTGCAGATTGTAAAAAGGGTCCGGGAAATGCAACGTTGATGTAATATATAGAAAGTGTTTTTTATAAATAAAAAACAACTTGAAGGGATGTATAGCGTCATTTCTCATAGAGAACTTCAGCATTACGTACCTTTACACGAATTCAAAACTTATAGTTCTCAAACCGATGAAGTAGCCATGGAAGCCAGGTGATTATGGTCGCAAACTCGTGGTCAACGTTGTCGAGTTGCTGGCTCAAGCCCTGATTCCACTAAAGAACCATCATGTAGAAATGTAGAAAAGATTATAGGGGTTAAATCTGACAAAGCTGAAGGTCCTCACGTTGTCGTGGCGTGGAAGTTTCGACAGTGGAGTGCTAGTTAAGATGCCTTCATTGTCCCATGATTAAGGTTCAAAATGACGAGATTCTTCTTCAAACACCCTCGTATTGTTTTGAAGTCTGACCTTAACAATCAATCAGTCTGACAATACTGCTTCAACTGTAAAAAAATATGTATAGAAACTTATGCATAGATTTTGTAATGTTGTTCTTCACCTTTTTTACGCAGTCTCTCTTTTGACTATAGATTATAAACGCTGGATTCATTAAAAGTTTGTTATGTTTCATTTCTCTCGACAAGTTTCAACTTCGGGAAATAATTCTTAGTCACCAATGCTTAATCGTATTTTTTCCAAACTAATAACTCTACATTAATAAAAAAATAATAATTAATAAATAAAAACCACGTTATTTTAGTCCCCTCTACCGTCCTTGTTCTCCAAATAACTTTTTTAATTTCAATGAAATGATTTCAATACATTTACTACATGGGAGATTTCACATTAAATATATATGTATGTATATATATGGGATTATATGGTACAGTTCTAGGGGTATTCAATGATCACACTGGTTTTTTGCTAAACTAACGTTTAATGTTGGACATTACAGTGCTACTCACTACGACAGACGTTTAAACACATATGATAAAATATTTACAATTCGAATAAACACCTCTGGCTCTTAAAGACAGTTCTGGTACAATTGATGACACTCAATCTTCGCGATAGTGTTGAGAGTGACCTACGCGTCTCTCTTGTGAACAACAGGTGGTGGGTCCCTACTCGGCCACTGTTCTCGTTGCTCGCTTTTTTCTCAGCCCCGGATCATCGACCTCCGCGTCTAGAGTCCGCTCGCTGAATTCCCCTCTCCTTCATTAACTCGCTGGTGACCTCGTTCCCAGCGCCCTCTAAAGAATGTTCATGTGGAAATTTCCCATATATATATATATATATATATATATATATATATATATATATATATATATATATATATATATATATATATATATATATATATATACATACACTGCTGGACAATTGCTAAGGACGGATCACAAATTGCTATGTAGCATAACATTAAGCGAGACATGAGGCTTAGTAGGATAAAATATAGTTGCCGCACTGTTCAGACATTAGAATAAAGAATATTTATTGTTCTGGAAAGTACAAAAGCTGTGAAACATCTGAAAGAAAAAAAATGTTCATTTGACCTGCGTACGGAGAAATAGAACAATGCATCTAAAAGTCAGCAGGCACCTTAAAGAAAAGTATCAGTACGGGATATGTCCACCGTGGAGTGTGATGCAACATTCCACACGTCCTACCATACTTTGCACAACATTATCCAGCAGCTGTTGAGGCAATTTATCCCATTCCTCTGTGAGTGCACGGATGAGGGTGTTCTTGTTTGTCGGAGGATAGTTTCGACCAGCAACTTGCCTCCCCCAAAGCATCCCACACATTTTCAATGGGGTTTAGATCTGGAGAACGCGCTGGCCATACGAGACGTTGAATACCCTCGCTGTCTAGACAATCCTGAACAGCAAGTGTTCGATGACATGTTGCGTTGTCGTCCATAAAAACAAATTTATCACCGACAGCACCACGGAAAAGACGAACATGAGGAAGTAGAACTTCATCAATGTATCGTTGGCCCGTCATAGTCCCATTCGCAACCACATGTTGGCGCGTGCGGCCATTGATCATGATGCTGGCCCACACCGTAATACTGCATGTGGGATATCGGTCCTTTTCCTGGATATTTTCTGGACGATAAGCAGTACCACTCTCGCGCCAGATCAGTTGGCGTCTACAATCCGATGACAGACTGAACCTACTCTCATCTGAGAATAGTACGCATGCCCAGTCCTGTTCAGTCCAATTGTGATGCTCACGACACCATTACAAACGGGCAGTACGGTGCTGTCTGGTCAATGGTACACACACAACAGGTCTGCGTGCGTATAGTCCTCCTCCCCTCAAACGTCTGGCAACAGTTTTTCGGGAGATCTGCTTTCCTGAGGCAGCAAGAAACTGATTTGCCACCTGCTGAGCTGTGGTGCGCCTGTTCCTTTTGCTGATAGGACGATATATCTGTCTTCTGCAGGCGTCGTACTTCTAACACGACCTCCCCGTGCCGTCTACTACACATTCCAGTAGTTTTAAATGACTTCCACAGCCGTGAAACAACGCTGTGAGCGATGTCGAACTCCCTGGCAACATCTGTTATTTTTCGCCCTTCTTCGATCTTTCCAATAATTCGGCCACACATAAAATCATCTATGTGATGTCGGGAAGACATGCCAAAAATTTTAAGTTCGTCTATTAAATCTTTCCTGTAAAACTTTGACTCGAAACAACAACTGTCCACACGCGTCAAAACCTTTAAAGCTCTTATGAACGCTATCACGTGATGAACAGACGTGGGGAAAAAATTTGCATACTCATACTTCTTCTTACTAATATCCCGCACTTATTCTAATTTTCCACATTTTGCTTCCTTTCATTTTGTGGTTGCTATGGATGATAGTGTTATCCGTCCTTAGCAATTGTCCATCAGTATATATATATATATATATATATATATATATATATATATATATATATATATATATATATATATATATATATATATATATATATATATATATATATAATTAGAGTAACATATACAGATTTTATAACAAACACTGAGAAAGCGGTCAGAGAACGCAAAATTTGGTAGCATATTCGCTAATTTTGAAGTTTTATTTCTTAAAATTTCAATTCTGAGAATTTTGTGTCTGAATAAAAAAAATTTAGCAATTTCCTTTCATAAATGAAAAATAAACTGTATTCCTCCAAGAAATTGTAGCATTGATAATGGATAAAAGAACAAAAGATATTGGCATGTAGCATAATAAAAATATGTTGCAAATGTTAAATTTATAATGTGTATGCATATATACAATGAAAATCGTTTAACACGTAATTGAGGAGGGGGGACTGAAATATTTTTTCGTGTTCTACAATATTACAAAAACAAACCTGTATTCAGCAAAATTAAGTTTATTAGAGGACATTTTATTTATACATATAGGTGTGTATATATAATGTATTTAATAAAAATCAATGAAACAAAAGCATTCACCAGAATTTAATGAAATTTTTTACAAGATTAAGAAGTACCAGAATCTTCACAGATTTTTGTTTTCGTTTTCGATCAACAGCCCCAAGTAACTCCATCTTCATTTTAAGCGAAATAGGAATTTCTTTCCTCCTGAGCGTTTTTGCCATTGATCTCACAAAATTTCCTATAAAAAAGAAAAAAAAAATCTTTGACCAAATTCACTGATTTTTACTTACACTGCGATGTACTCGCCATCGAATTCCAAAGCCAACTGATGAGAGAAGAGATATTTTTGTGAGGTGACTGAGAGGTGGAGGGTAAAATTAGCTTAGATAAACATAACTGACTCGTGTCACAGGCTATTTCGAGGGTATTTCAAAGACAAGTTAGCCATGTTTCTAAGAAACATGTGAAAAAACTTCTCTCGTTCATTTCACATCCTCTCTTAAATCTCACCTACACGGCTGGTGTTTTCCGTATATTGTGCATTCCTAGAAAAGAAATCTTTTCGTGTTAAGCGATTTTCGTTTTGTGTCAAGAGAAAAATGCATGAAAATGCAGAGTAATTTTGCCAGGACTATTACATTATTTCGTGTTAACCGATGTTTTGTCTTAAGCGTTTTCGCTTTGAACGTATTTTACTGTGTCGTGAAGTACAGCCGCATTTTAATGTGTTATTGTTCTACAAATTATTTCTGAACGATATGCTGAGTAATATTAAATCGATTTTAAAATGGAAACTTTATCAGTTCAATATATGTTAATCATAAATTGAGTTTATTCTGCAATCTTGTATTTGATATTAGATATGTATTCCCATCAGTTACTCAAAAAATAGAACAAACTAGATTACAGTACAGTTTTCCGATGATAAACTTTAATGCATCATTGATTGTTTTTGTTTTTCAAAATAATAGCACATCCTGTTCAGATAAGGATAATTTACTTTTATGGTTGCAGTGTTATCTCTATCGTTCTTTAATATTCTTTATTACAAAAACATAAATATTTTACGTTTGATGTGTGATTCCACATTTTAACAATTTTTTTCATAATATTTTTTTCCTCCACACTAGGTTTATGTCATAATGGTTTATTAGCGACAAATACCTCAATTGAATGGAGTAACTCTGAATTCATTTTCTAATAAATTTAAAATAATAACCTTAATTTATAATTACCGGTTCATTATAGTGTATTGTTCTCACGAAAAGGTTAAGCATCTTATTTACATTTATATGCTATTGTGATATTTAATGAATGTTTAACATAAATAACAAATCATAGTTTAAAACTTTGTATTTAAAATAAAATTTATTTTAACCTTTTATTCAATGCTCGAAAGTCAAATCGAAATTCAATTTCAAAACAAAATCTTCTCAACTTTATTCGGATAACAAAATGCATTTTTTTTATCACAACAATATGTACAAGCTTGATGTTGCCACTTTACGCAACCCAACAGAAATATAAACAGTTAATGGTGCCTATTTACGACATACACGGGAAATGGTTAAATGAAAAAAATTTAATAATTTAATTTTTTTATATAGCAGATTATTTTAATTTGGATTTTAAAGAATATTCTTAAAATTAATTAAATTACACAAGAGCTTTTTTTTTTAAGATTTATGGATTATTACTTATTTTCCTTTGGCAACACTTCTTGATTCTTTTAATGTCATGTTCTACGTCCTCATTTCATTTTATACTCCTATCAATTATAACTATAAGTTTTGAGATCTTTTAAAGCGTTTTTGAGAACTATGACCTCACTTTTTTCCTCTTTAGAATGTCACAAAAAAGAAAGAAAAGAACGAAAACCTCAGAGTGATAAACCCGTGAAAATGTTCGGCATTTTTGGCCGCGTTTGGGGATATATTTGTTTATTTTGTGGCCCACTAGAGCAGAGAAATGACGTCATTGTTTCAAGCACAAGTGAAATAGAACAAAAAAGTAATAATTAAAATTAATCTCTGAATCGTCTGCTGTATTGCGTAGGTCTAATGGCTCGTGGTTTGTTGCATCATGATGGCAACAAGTATTTTTTATTACATAAAGATGATTTTGAGAGTCCAAAGCGAGTGCTATTTCATTCGAAGGGCAAGTTTTTTCAATGTCAAAAGAGTTTTGATAATGCAATAGTTCGAAATACTTCTTTTTCTGTGTCAATTTATAGAATCTTTCTGATGCAAGGTTTTGCAATATAATAAATTAAAACGCGCTTTTTTTACAATGAATTCGTTCTTACAGAAAGGAATTTTACGAATTCCAGGAAAAAGTCCTTGGCCTCTTTGAATATTTAAACTTAATGCTACAATAATACAAAAAAGGAATTCGCATTACATGACGCAAGCTAACCGTAACATCATTTCTTTATCCTTTTTCTCTTTTCTCGTTGATTTTTTATCACAACTTTTTTACAATGTCAGGAATTGTAGACAAATCAGTCCCGCTCTTTTGAAAAATTTTCAACAATTACTTGTTAAAAGGTAATAAGAAGGCTTTCACTTATTCAATGTTTTAAATATATTTTCCCAAAATCTAAATTTATAAAAAAAACTAATAATTTTTCAATTTTATTTTTTTACTTACACAATTAAATTTATGAAATATTTCGAAAGACAACATTTTATAATATTCGGCTGAAAATTAACTTTAGGATGTCTATTCTGATATATTTTAAAAATTACTTTTAAGCAGCTTAAATGTAATCATTTATCAAATGCAATGGACTCGATTCATCTGACATCATAATCACATGATAGTACAGTCAACAAATATCCACGTGTACTGAGTATTTTGGCGGTATTTTCGGATTTGAATCTCTGCTATCACACATACAACAAAATTAAATCCTTTCTTCTCTTTGACTTAAAAAAAATACAATTTATATTTTTTGTATTACTAATAGCTTTATAAATAATTTTTTAATTTCAAATTAATATTTCTTTATTTTATTGCAAAATTACAATTTGTAAATTCTCGGAAATCCTATCGCTCAATTATGTTGCCTGGCTATCGATTCCGGTCGCCAAAAACACCTATCGCTAAATAAAGTTCCTTGGCGATCGATCCCGATCACCAAAAAATTGACATCGCCGAGGATCCCCCCCTGTTCTACAGTTTAACACTTTATTCAATTTCTACTATTAGCTCACACACTCTGTATATTTATTTATTTATCTTGGTGGAATTTTCAATCATTAATAAAATACATTTTAAAGAACTTGATTGAGCTGAATTTTTATATACATGATTATTTTGGATGACAATACAATAATTTTTAATTATAATTAATAAAAATTAATTAATTAAAACTAATTATTTAAAGAATTATAAATACAGCCACGTTGGCATTATTTTTGGCGGATTGTATCAAAACTTGAAAAGGTTCTTTCTCGCGTTTTAAAGTATTCAGTTGAACTGAAATTTTATACACACGAGATTGTTTTGGATGACAATACGATACTTTAATGATGATCAATAAAAATTAATTATTACTTAATGTTGTGATTCTGTCATCTGTATATACAATATTTATATTAATTGTAACTATTAATAAAAAGTAGCTAAAATAAAAATTTTCTTTGTTGATCTAAGTAGGAATTGACTTAAAAATTTTATATATATATATTACTTGTTTCTAAGTATAAATGATTTTGTTCAGTTGAACGATCCATAATTTTTTTGAAATATAATGTGGCTGGGAAACTAATTACTAAGCCTAAAAGTATACAAAAGTACAAGATACGACGTCAAAGAACAAAAGTATAAACTAAGCTTAAATCTAATATTATTATAACTAAAACTATTGATATATTTAAAAACTATACGAAAAGCAATAGACTAGAAAATATATTAAAATTTTTTAGAGTAGTAAAAAAATGTAAAAAATATATAATTTGTGTGAATATATATAAGCAAAATCGACGGTTAGCACACAACCACAAGGGGAATACGATTAGCTGTTATTGTTTCTGTAATAATCACAGGGCAATTGCTAAATGATTGCAGAGCCTTCTGGTGATGAATCGATCCCATTAAGGATATATCAATTACTCTAATCAACCATATATTAACTAAAATCGACAAGTACACTCTTATACGTTTCTTGTAAAGAAAAATTTTAATGTTTTGGATTCGTTAGAATCTCTGATTACTCAGATCAAAAACAATACTAACGTTGCTTCATAATAAACTTCTTTATCATTAAGACAATAAAAAGAAATAAAATATTGTCCAAAAAAATTGCTTCTATTGTCAAAAAAAATTAATAAAAATAACTGCGCACTAAATGAAACCTTTAATTTGTGCTTTGAAGTCATAAATTTACTCCTAAGTATGTTTTCTATTTTTGAATTTACATTTCTAATAATTTTTTAAATATTCCATGGGAAAAGATGGTTTTTCAAAGGAAACTTAAGTGAGTTAAAATTGTACCGGAAAAATCGAGGATCCAAACAACACAGTCTTGCATTAGTTGTACAGTTGTAGTACTCATTAGAAGAAGCATTTTTATTATAGAAAACAATTTGCTTTAAAGAATTGTATGCTTATGTTTTGCTGTATCATTGCTTGTTTTTGTATTAAGAAACTACATTTATTTATGCTTAGTTAAATGTGCTTTTTTAAAAAAGTTGCATTTATTAGAGTGTAGGAGGAGTTATTTTTAATATTTTAAAGGAGAAAGCCTATGCTTTGTATTGTTAAGTTGTTTTTGTGCATTAATTTACTATCGTGCATTTTTGTAGTAAGAGATGCAAGCATTCATGTAATTTTAAATAAGCTATTTCAAAGGCTTTGTAATAATGTATCATGTTTTCTTATTGGTATAAAAAAAGAGTGAATCTCTCTGCTTTGCATTATTAACTTGTCTACGTGTATTATTATTGCATCATGCTTTGTTATTGCATCAAAAAGCATGTTCATGTATTGTTAAATGGGCTTAAGACGAATTTCATATATCAATGTATCTCTCTCTCATGCTTTGTTATTATCATATTAAAGTAATAAATGGATTTATATACTATTGAATGTGCTTAAGATAAAGATTGTTCTATAATACGCAATGCTTTGTTATATTCGAAAATACACTTAGTTATATATTACGAAACGTCCTTTGAAAAAGCTTTTGATATAACATGCATTGTAATTTACTGAAGTGAATATTAATATATATTATTTCCATCCCGATTTTATTTTATACTTTTAAAATCTTACGAAGCGACCTTCACCTTAATAGAGAAGCGATTCAAAGTAAAAATAATTTATAGTTTAAAAAAACTAACTAATCGAGTTAAACTAATTAAAAAACTAATTAAACTAGTTAATCGAGATAAAAAGTAAAAATAATTCTTAATATAAGAATAAAATGATTAACGAGAAAATGAATGTCATTGTAATAAAAGCGTGAGGTGCTCGAAATCAAATGTTATAATTTCTTACTAATTCTATTCTGAAATGCAGAGTTAGTATAAAAATGTAGTACAAAGCACCCCACGCTCTTACCACAGTGACATTCATTTGTTCGTTGATCGTTTTATTCTTATAGTAAGAATTATTTTTTACTTTTTATCACGGTTAACTCAAAGCATGTTTTTTAGTTTTTTTACATAAACCATAATTTATTTTTCATTTTTTAGTTCAATCTAAATAAAAATGCGTTTTTTAAATTTTTAAACCATTATTTATTCGTTGATGAATTAATCTTACATGCGTCGTTTTGTTAGAAACTGGAATACCCATTGCCGTTTTCGCTTTAAAGTTGTAACTAGGGATTGCAACATCGAACCAAAAGTTCAATACCGGTATTCGGTAATTTTTAGATCTTAATACCGGAATACCGGTGGTATTGAAATTTTAGAAATAGAAATGAAACACAGGTGTTTCTTTGCTTTATTTTCAAGTTTTATTAGAAAGTGTAATTATAACAAAAATAATTTTTAATTAATAAATTATAACAGGAAAAGAATCACAAAAAAGTGAAGGAACATCTTATTTATTTAAATCGGAAAAAAGTGTAAGTATCACTATTCACTCTGTGGTACTATTACAAATTTTTGAAATGTGATTTAAAAAAAAAACATAATGCATATATGAATTGTACTGTATAAAATGCAAGTACAATGTGAATAACAAACTCACCGATTTAAAAAATATTGAAATATTACGCACTTTCTTCACAACTACAACCTTGTTTTTACAGATTTGAATATCACACTACGAATCCTGAGCGTGTGCAGTATCGCTCTGAGCTGTAATAGAATAATTTTGACCTGCCACCTGGGATATTTTACATATTTTATCACTTATCTTGATTGTACGATGGAACTTCATATTCACAGTCTAATTAACTTCGCCCGTTAGGGTGACATAAAAATAAATGCGTGTACTATTTTGCTATGTTGACGATCCCTGAACGTATGGTGGAGACAATATAAAAAATTTCTAGTAAATACCGAAAAAACAGTATTTAAACTTGCGAATACCGGTACTACAAAATTGTACAAATGGCTCAAACTATCGGTATACCGGTATTGCAATCCCTAGTTGTAACTTAATCTTTTAGTCGCCACATCTGGAAATGGGAAATCGTTAATCTTTGTGATCCTGCTCAGGACAAGGGAACAAAATTTTAAAATTATTATATTGTCATCGGTCCTTGACAAATGTGCAAAATTGCGAATTAAAGCTGTTTTCTGTTAATGGTAAAGAATAGGACCCGAATAAGGACTATTTTTTCAAAAATAAAATTACTGAAACATTCATATTATATATTCTGGTTTCACTATCCTGTAGAGAATCACTTATTTTATCATACTACTTATTTTTATTCGAGTTGACACATTTTTTTCTTTTATAAAATGTATTTTGCATTTTTTCTCCTATACCGTAATGCTAAATCGACTGTCCTTTTATGTAACAACAAAAAATTTATGTTTTTGAAATATTTTGAAATTTTAAAAACACTACATAATAAACAAATGCATGAGTTAGAATGTCCCAAACTTTTATAAAAATTGAAGCATTTTTTCTGTCCGAAAATGTGTTCGCCGTTATGTTTTTTCTCTTATACAGATGGCGAAAACGTTCTTTAAAGTGGGTAAAAATCGAAATCAAAGGTGAAGCTTATAAAAGTATGTATTCAAGCTTATAAAAGCGTGTTAGTAAGTTTTACCAATCCTTGATCTCGATCCTAACATCTGATTTTTCCGTAACTTTCACAGATGCGGGCCTTCTGTAAAAGTACTTTTTCTGCTGGAATATAGGAACGCACAGAGTAGCGCCTTCTAGGGAATCGGACAAGAGGGTGGAGGAGGATGGAAGTAATTGGAAAGATGGCGAGCAAGATGTTCTGACAAAAAAGAGACAGACAGTGTAAAGATTATGGTAATCAGTAATTTGCTATTCGGTGAATAATTTTTATATGCGAAAATAAATCAAAACTGGTTTGACATTAAGAAACAATTTTTATCAAACAAAATAAACAAGCATGTTTTTTTAAATTATTTTAATGTATTATTGTTTGCATATGATTTTTTATTTTAACAGTCCAATAAAATGGTACATTTCTGCAAGAATTTTAGGCTTGGGTGTATAGAACAGTTTTGTTTGTAAGTCTCTCTACACTTAACGATAATCAAAACTGAAACTCGTGAAATTTTTTTCACATTTAAAAAAACAATAACAATCTCAGTAACAATATCAAATACTAGTATATAGGACATTTTAGAGTTTTACTTATACCTGATTAATTTAGTTCAATTTTAGTCTGCCTGAAATATGTTCTACATTTCTGCATCCAGACTCTAACAGCGAACGGACTAAATGAGTTAAAATTTAAATAATCGTGCTGGCAAAACGTTTTTTTTAAGGGCACAATCACACACAGAGATATACGTACAGTAGCGTAACGTAGTCCCCGCAACCACCACGTCGTGGGGGCCAGAATTTTAGGGGTCCAAAGCTTATGTTATGTTATGGTTTTGCAATGCTTTGTAAGGCCCAGCTGGAGACCAAAACCTGACTTTGCTGGGGGATCCTAATATTCTTCGTTACGCTACTGTATACGGATACATTCCTTACATAACGATTCAAATTTATAATAATGCGTACAAAGACTAGGAGTTTTTGCTATTGTTTTTGTATAATTGCATACTCCAATTTATATATATATATATGTACATGTATATATATATATATATATATATATATATATATATATATATATATATATATATATATATATATCCTTGAGAGATTCATTATTGTTCTCTTTTCTCAATTTCTTTTTACGATTTTATTAGATTCTTCATCCACGTGTTGTATTAGGCTTAACTTTCAACTTGACTCTTTTTTTTTTTTTTTTTTTTTTCTATTATGTCGAAAATTTCTGCTGTACGGGGAAGGTTGAATCCACAAAGCATTGCTTAACCGTAATTCTCTGACCTAATTCAGCGACAGCTTTAGAAATCATAATAGGTCTCCAGTTATCCCAATGACTTTTTTGTATCTACATTTGTTGTGTTTGCTGAATTCCTATTTCTTACTTCTTTAGCACTGTAGGTTCTAGTACTTCTTCACTTTTATTTTATTATACTATATATATATATATATATATATATATATATATATATATATATATATATATATATATATATATATATATATATATATATATATGGTTTTACATTGTTCGAGCAAATTCTTTCAGCTAACCCACGTTCATTTTCCAAGTAAAAAAAAAGAGTAAGTAAATGAGTAAAGTAAATGAGAATACCCAAAAGGCAGGAAAGAATTGCATCTTCTAGTTTTTTTTGTTTTTAATTAGTAGTAATTATCCAAGTAACTCTTTCTGAGAAATCAAAAAGGAAATGACAGATTGGATTAAAAGGGGAGATAATACATTATTATCATTGATATTATTTTCATAACCAGGGGATCACAAATGGATTAGCAAAAACATTTTGATCGTTCTTTGACCTGTCTTGTAATTTTCAAACACTGTCGAATACCAAGGTCAACACTTGAGCTGGAACTTCACTCTCTGTCTCACACTAAGGGGAACCTTTTTTTAATTTTTATAAATGTAAAACTACCAAGCTTCACGTGTACTACTGGCGACGGACTTATTAATTATCAACCACTTTTTATGTGACGATTTCGACACTTGCGAAACCCACTCCCCAAACTTCCACACCACTCCAACAAGAGGACTTTGAGTCAATACATATTGAAATTGCATTAATCCCTCTACCTGATGAGTCCTCAGTGGTACCAGGACTCGTCGACCACGAGTTCATGACCGTGACCACTCGGTTACCGTGACAGTAGCAGATGATTCTTAGTAGACCAGTAGTTTTAAAGCGGATGCTCTCGTTTAATACCTTAAGATATCCAACTACCCTAAAATCATGATTTTTTTCAAAAATTGACAAATTTTGTTTATGATATTATTTTATAGGCCATCATATAAGCTTAATAAAAATACCAAGTGTTTTATTTTCCATTCACTAGAACAAGAATTAAAAGTGTTTTAGTAAAAGCAGATGCCATAACTTTACACAAGATGACTAACTTTAAAATGCGTTTTACTCGAAATTGGTTTTTTGCGAAAAGTTCAAACGGGGACAGCGATTGCTCAAAAAGTTTTGAAAATAATTTGCTGAAATTTTTTGTGTATGTTATGTATAACAGTAGAAGTGTTTTGATCTTCAGATTTATCAATCCCTCTTTATTTTAAAATTTACAGTCCTTTATGTGAATATAATCACTTTCTTTTAAGCAATTTCGTATAATCACTAAGATAAAGTGCTCTAGGTTTTGTAAAAATTAAAATATCTCTTATCCTGAAGGTCATTTCAAACACAAATAATAAAGTAACACATCAAAATTGAAAAATTGAGAATTTTCTCTTAAAAATTTTGTACAGAGCGGGCCCCGTTTATGTAATTTTGTGTACATTTTTACCAGTTTTTCCCATTTTAATAATAATAAATTTTTTTTCTGCTTTCAATTTTAAGATTTTTTCCTTAAAATATACTAAATAAATCTAAAAATCACAAAAAAATCCTCATATTTCCATTTTTTCAAAAAAAAGTTGTCGCAAGTAGTCGGATACCTTAACACTGCCGCCGCCGATAATATCCGTCTCGATCAACCGGTGCGTTGTATGTCCCGGACGTATATATATGTCTTTCCGAAATACGATTCTTTTCTTTGCGCTGCTATCAGTACAATATTCCGAAGGATTTGGAATGCAATAAAATTACCTTGACAGCGTTTAGGAAAAAGACTTACTTATTTCAGAGAAAAATTTGCTTATTTTTGCCTTTCCTTTCCCGCCCAATACACCGCATGTGTGAAAAACAGTGGCACTAAAGAGCGAATGGCGTAGCTTTTAATCAACAGTAAAGGTGTGACACACCAGTAGTGGTTGTTAGTGTTTGGGGGTCCCAGTAAAGATCAGCCCTCTCAAGTTTTAAATTCAAATTTACTATCCCTTTGACTTAAGCCACACAACTCATGATAGGAAATTACTAAATAACCAATTGGAAGAGCAATCGCATGGCTTAAGTCTACTTAACATATCAGTACAATTTACTCCATTTACTCTTGGAGCTCTCTGGCCACTTCTACGCTGTAATTCACCGTAAATCTCTTGTACGACCTCTCGATCGTTATTCTTAAGTTCAATTTTATAACTTATTCTCAAATTATCAATAATCGACTATCAGTCGATTAACTTCGAGTACCTAAATGTCAACGCTTAAATAGAACCACTCATTTGCATCTTCTTCGGGAAAAACTTTTCATAAGAACACACAGTTAAAAAGAACAATTTTACCCCAAGAGGATTAGCGGAAGGTTCGCGGATTGACCCGTTACAAAGGGGTTTAAAGAGGGGGAGTTGTGCCTTGGCATCTTCCAAGGACGCAGTTAATTTAAAATATCACTGATTACGCGTTTAACACCAGGACCATTCAATAATCGCAGCCATGTAAAGATAAAACTGCAGGTGAAAAACAGATTATAGAGAAGTATTTGGGTTTCAACTAAATACTACAATTCTAATTGAACATTATCCCGAGAAAACATTTTGCAATCTGATTAATGCATCATGTCTTTATTACTT
Source organism: Trichonephila clavipes (assembly GCA_019973935.1). Lineage (NCBI taxonomy): Eukaryota > Metazoa > Arthropoda > Arachnida > Araneae > Nephilidae > Trichonephila > Trichonephila clavipes. The sequence continues at coordinate 13,161 of BMAU01017548.1, read as the reverse complement.
TTATTCCCGTTGTATATTCATTGATTACTCAGCTGATTTCCTACTACTTGTACAGTTTCATGAATGAATTTCACTTTCGCAAAATCCCTGCTGATATTACAACTTTAGCTTCTCGGAATAAAATGCAATCGTTATCAAAAGTCTAACGGGTGCTTTTGGGCTTTTTTTGCTGTCATTACTCACTTGTCGGGATTCAGCTTGCTCAACGATATCTATTCCATGAAATAAAAACTTTAAACAAGACCTAGTTTTGATATGTAATGCAATCTTTCTCATCTTTCAACCAGTTAGATTTGTTTTTTTTTTTAAAAAAAGTATTTAAAATTCCTTTTGCGATGACTACTTAGATAAACTGAGTAATGATAAACTACCATAGACTCTTGGGAAATAAAAATGTTTTAATGTCAGTGACAATGAATTTTTTTTTCTGAATTTTTAATGGAATGAAATACCTTACTAGAATTAATATTTTGACCTATCACTTGATGGGCCTGTAATGAACTCTAAAATCAGAAACTCTAAACTAACATTATACTTACACCTTATTCCAATTTTAGGCTGAAACGGAAATGTCAAAATGTTATTTATTTATTTATCCAGCGCCCGTGCTTGGCTTTTTGACCATTTGACTCCGAGCCTCCCAGTACCGACTGATGGCGTCGTCAGTCGGGTATTCATAAGGTGACCAATTTTTTTGCAATGAAAAGGAGGACAAAAAATTTAAGAAAATATTACAACTTTAATAAAACAACTTTAACAAATAAAATATTTTATTAATTAAAATAAAAATGAACTAATTACGTTTACATCCTTGCTAATTACTTACTCAAACGTGTATTTTTATATTGAATGAATGTTTGGTCAATATATCATTTTTTAGTATATCGGAAATTTCAGAACAAGAAATATCCTCCAGATTGAACTTTACGGTAAGTAGTGTAATTAAAGTATCCACCTTCAATCTTTATTTCTCACTTGTCCAAAAATTATTACCAATAGGAAAAAACTCTTTCTGCTGTTGCATTAGTTAGAGGGCAGCACAACATAAATTCAACAAGAATAACTAAATTTTCAAATGTAATGTGTTTATTTTCGAAATGGTTAAATAATCCTCCGCCGATCTTTCATCAATTTCAACATGCTTATTTTCCCATTCTTCTAATTTATCAGAATTTAAGTATACATCCAATCTTCTAATTGCTTCAAACAGACATCGATTTTAATATCAGGCAATTCTTTCGATAAAAACTCAGTACGATTTTCTATATTTGCCCAATTTACTTTGAAGCCAAAAAACACCATTGGAAACTTATTTCCTGTGATATTTGTTTTAGACCATTCTTCAACATATTGGAAACTTATTTGGTAAAATTTCTGCACTTCTTTGGTAAAATATTTCTGTTATGCCTGGATTTGATTCTTCTAAGTTTGACAATTTTCTTTTTATTATTAAAGGAATACATTTTTCTTCTAATCGTGATTTTTATTGAAGGACAAAAATTTTCAAAATAAGACTTAACTTCTGTTGCTAGAATATGCTCACCATCAATCTTTTTAATCGTTTTGTGGAAAATAGATGCTCCTAATTATGAACAAAACATATTAGTATCTCCGATAATTCATTCTGTACCGGCGCATGACGCGTAACAGTTTGTCCTGGAATCTCTGAATACAGATATTACCAGATTAGTTTTAAAATATTGAAAAGGACATATTTAAGATGACACTTTTCGAAGAACAGAACCTATAAAAGAAGGACTGTCCTCCCTAAAGGAGGTCGATTGGTCACCTTAATATTCATCGAGTCCAGTGCATTGGAGTAGGTGGTCGCCATCCATTCAGGAATGGTCGCAGAGCGGGCAGGCCTCGTCGGCAGCCAGGCGAAGCCAGTGGAGGTATACTCCCAAAAAGTCATGTCCGATGATTAAGTGAAAGCAAGAAACAGCCTCGTCTCTCTTTAAATGCCTCGGGATTGGATCTACAGTGGCCAGTTTCCCATGACTTTCCAAAGTTCTTGGCTTTTGAAATCACGATAGTATATTTGTCAATGTATGTGGAAATAATGCTCTTTGCCTGTCTGAGAGTCAAGGGTACTTCCGGTTGAGACGACTTGGCTCCCTGCTTGGCTTTTTGGTCGGTTCTCATTGCCGGGGATCCCAACATGACTCGGGATCCACTGTGAAGCCTCATCCAGTCATATAAGATGAGCTCCGCAATTTTAGATCAGCACTGGATTGTGTTAAGGCAGTCAATGCTAAAATGTATGAAATAACTACATGAGAGAAATAGATTGAGAGAATAGAAATAAGTTCATCACATTTTGTAACCAATTTTAGTTTTTGTCTGTCATTTTTTTACAAGATAATAGATCTCTAGATGCTGAAAGTAGAACCAAGTAAAATAATAGGTTACTTTTTCCGTAAAACTGATTCTCTACAGCAGTTTAAAGATAATTCAGAATCTCAAAAAATTAAGCTATTCCACTACCCTAAAATCATGATTATTTTAAAAATTGACAAAAAATTTTTTTATCATTTTATTCTATAGACCATCTTATTAGCTTTGTAAAAATGTCAAGTTTTTTTTTTTTTGTTCCATTCACTAGAACAAAAATTACAAGTGTTTTTAGTATAAACAGCCATAACTTTACACAAGATGTCAAACTTTAAAATACTTTTACTCGAAATGTGTTTTCTTTTTCGAAGAGCTCAAACGAGGGCAGCAATTGCTCAAAAGGTTTTTTAAATAATTTGCTGAAATTTTTAGTCTATGTTCTGTGTGTGTGTGTATAATAGTAGAAGTGTTTTAGTCTTCAGATTTATCAATCACTGTTTTATTACAAAACTTACAGTTATTTAAGAGAATATAATCACTGTTTTTTTAAGCAATTTCATATAATAACTCAGATAAAGTGCTCTAATTTTTGTAAAAATTAAAATGTCTCTTATCCTGAAGGTCATTTCAAAAAGGAATAGCAAAGTAATACATCAAAATTGAAAAATTGAGAATTCGTTCATTTACTATTTGTACAAAGCGGACCCCGTTTATACATGTAATTTTTTGTCAATTTTTACCCATTTTTTCCCATTTTAATAGCAATAACTTATTTTCTCTTCCTAATCTTAGCCTTTTTTTCTTAAAAATGTTCTAAATAAATTTGCAAAGTACAAAAAAAAATCTCCATATCTCCATTTTTTTTAAAAAAATAAAGTTGTCGCAAGTAGTCGGATACCTTAAAGCATAATTTGAAAGCCAACGTATTAATTAACTCAGATTAATATTGTTTCTTTTTCTAATATAACTTTTATTAATTACACAAATGGCACCTAAATAATTATAACAGAATTTATAGTTTTCTTTTAAAATGTTATATTGTTGTTAAAGCTAAATTAAATATTTTGAAAGTAAGCAGGAAAAATAAGAACTTCAGGGTCGTAAATAAAAAATAACATTTGTGACAACTATAATGTAATTTTTTACGTAATATCTTGAAAGAAATATAGAGGAAACGAAACAAATATTTGTTATCCTTACGTTTCAAAATAAATTTTAACAACAACAGGACGAAACGGATATGAATTGTTTTGTATCTACATATTTATTTCACTATAAATCTTTTCTTGTTAATGACATATAATTTATGAATTAAGTAAATAAATTCAATCACAAGCGATATTAAAAATATAAATCTATCAAATTAATTAGACGCACTTTATTCATTGTTCAGCCAAATAATAATGTGCATTTATGGTAATTTATTACAAAGAGAAACAAGTTTTGTCGAAGGCTGAGAGCTATTCATGACTTCAAACGCAAAACCTTCTAGATCTTAATAATTATGAACTTAACGAAATTTAAATTTTAAGAATCTAGTATCCTTATTAAAACGATGTGCACTATCGGGGTATATATAAGTTATCTTCGAATAATTAACCTTTGAAAGAATTAAATGAAACGAGCACAATTAAGAGAATAATATAATGACAATAAGAAATCAAAGTGAATGCTTGTGTGATCAATAGTTGTTTATTCAAAGTAAATTGCGTGGCTGCAGTAGCCTAGTGGTCATGGTCACGAACTCTTGACTTGCCCTGTCGAGTTGTGAGGGTTAAAGTCCTGGCACCCTAACTCTATCATGTTAAATCTGTCGGGGCCCAAAATCCTCATGTTGCCGCGGTGTGAAAGTTACGAGAGTGGGGTATCAACTCAGGTGTCGCCCTTGTCAGTTGCTCGTGGTCCAAAATTATGAGGTCCATTGCCAACAGCTTAAGAGTGTGACATCTATAAGCACGTACTCATTTAAAGTAAATTATATCATATTTATCATTTCGTTATATAAAGCATCGACAACGCTCTCCTAAAACACCAGCCCTCTTCCTCTTAAGGTCTCAAATTACGTACGGAACCGTGATTTTGCTAAATCGTACAAACGAGTATTTTTTTAATATTTGGTGTCACTGAAATTAAAATACACGTATAAAATTGTTTTAACAATAAAAGGTTATTTAAATGCAATATTTAGGCAAAGAATTAACATAGAATTACCTATTTTTGAAACATTCTCCTTTTATGAAAGATGCTTCTATAATAATAATATTTTGTCTATATATAACTAACACCTCTGTACAAAGCCTGAACTAAAATTTTTTTGAAACTTAGAAGTAGATTTATATGTTTTAATACATCCGAGTGGAGAAATTTTAACAAAAAAAACTGATAATTATTTCAATTGGTAGTTATTCTGAAAATAATGTGAATTTTTCAAAAGTCTTAGTTCAGGCTCTCTGAAGAAGCCTTAGCTATGTATAAGAAAAATATTATTATTATGGAAGCATTTTTCATAAAAAGAGAACGTTTTGAAAATAGATAATTCTAAGTTTATTTTTTTTTTTTGCCAAAATATAGGATTTAAATCATTTTTACAGTAATAATAACCTTAAAACAATTTTATACGTGCATTCTAATCGAAGTGACACTAAATATTAAAAAAAATAATCGTTTGTACGCTTTTACGAAAACACGATTCATAAGGTCGGATACCTTAAGCCACAATTTAAAGTTATTTCTTGAAACTTACTACCTTAAGAATTTCGACTTATATACTAAATTCTGTTGTGATTTCTAATGCTATAGTACTCTTCCCTTCCTTCCTCTGTGGCTTGACAGACCAGGGCTGGCCTTGGCCTTCTCAAGAACCTTTTCCGGCCAGCCTTTTTCATGATATTGTTCTCCAATTCTTAGTTCTCAAAACTGGGAGGTCTTTTTCTAGGCCATCAATCCATCTAAGATTTGGCCTACCCTTTCTTCGTGTGACAGTACTCTTAGATTCTCATTACAAGAGCATTTGTTAAAGAAAAATTTCGAAAAAAAATTTTTCCTTTATTCCCCATTACATATTGAAAATATCTAATTTATGATCTCTCATTACAATAGAATGCTTAAGTCAAAATGAGTGATTAAATTCCTGGAAGAAAGGTCCTAGACACCAATACCGTGAGGAAATAATTAGCTTTATGGCATTAATTGCACTTAATTGCTAGGATAATCAAAAAACGCTTTCGTGTTCATCAAGCTTTTGACGTACAAAACATCATTTTCAAATTTCTTTTGAAAGGAAAAATAGTAAAAAAAGAAAGAGAAAACATGATAGATATACATATATTGCTCTACTTTACACGATCAGAGTCAGATGTTGTGATACCAAATAGTTACCATGCAAACGAAACACTATTAAAATGAACAACTGAAAACTCTTTAATACAGATTAAAATGGAACTTTCACAACAATATGAAAATTCTTATCAGCAAATTAATGAAGAAAACACATAATTCTTTTTTGAGTAGTTAGCGCCACAGTTAGAAAAGTAAAACTTTGGCCAATTTTAAAGAAGTAAAATATGAGATATTTTCTCCTTTTTTCAGTTGGCAATTATTTTTTTATTAATTATTTATTTTTTACTAATTATTTATTTTTATTAATTATTTATTTTTATTAATTATTTGTTCATTATTAATTATGTATTTTTAATTAAATATTTTTAATTAATTATTTTTTAAACTATTATTTATCGTTTGGTGTCCCAAAAATGCATTGTTCTCTGCAGAGAAACAATTCATTTATTATTTTTATTCATTTCTTATTGATTGTCTGATTGAGTCAAAAATATGAATAATGTTCAGTAAATCACTTTACAAGAGGGAATTTTTGGCAACGATACACAAAATATGCACAAACATAAGCGATTAGCATATAATTAATATTAATGTTACTAAATTTCTACTGCGAACCTCATGGAGAACAAAGAAAAATGGTTATAGTGGGCAATATTTCAACTGCGTCAGGCTGCGATATATTTGATGTTATTAAATTTCTTTTTCATACTAAAATACCTTTTCAAGTTTTTTTTTTTAAATTTTGGGTAAACATTATATATTTTTTGGTAAAAAAAAAATCTTGAGTAGAATTTTTTTATCAGATGTTTCAGATATTTATTTTACATCGCGGGAACTATTTTTCAAGCCCCTTTAACTTTGACATTTTTATGTAAAATTTTACATAACTCGAAATTTAGGCATTCAAAACCATATGGGGGGATTCGGATTGCAAAATGCGGGGATGCTGTTTTAGGAGTTGATTAGCTATGCTAACTTAATTAATGTGTATCATAATTTGCCCCCTTTAAGTCATTATACTATTCCTACTAATCCAATATAACGTCGATGAAACCTTCTAACGTTAATAAGGATGGCCCTTTTTTTTCTAAGTGGCTCCCTTGTTTTTTTATTTGGTTCTTTTTATGAGAAGATCATATATAAAGTAGAACGTCGTTATACGAATCAATTTGGACCGGACACTGTTCGGATACGCGATTGTTCGGGTAACCGAATACCGAATGTGATCCATGCAGTATATGAAACCGGACACAATGCGAATATTGAAAATCATCACATACGGGAAACGGGCTTGAAGAAAAATCAAAATAGGTGCAAAATGTCGCAATTTTACCTTTATTGTGGAAAATAATCATTTATTTTTCGCTGTATCATTGTACACCTTCGTTTTTTGGCTGCAAGGTCTCTGTTTTTCTTGAGCAGCAGTAGTTCAGTAGGACAGCACTCTGTTTTCTTGAGCAGCAGTAGTTCAGTAGGACAGCACTCTGATTGTTGTTCGTAGACTTGCTACTTTCGTTGTTGTTGTTTTCCTCGTCTTCATCCATTTCATCGTCGACAGGGTCGGATTCTGCTTGCGCGGAAGTCACAATCTCGTCATCGCTTAGCATTTGAAATCCACTTAGTCTTCTGCATCGATTGCCATCTAGGTTTTTATATCTTCATCGCATTCTTGAAGTCCTGGGATCGATTGGACAAAGTCGATAATCTCATCCCTGTGGTCGTCATTGTAGTCTTTTTAGCCTTCTAAATTGACAAAAGTTGACAAAAAACTGGTTCGGATATTTGACGCTCCGGATAATTGACGTTCGAATAAACGACGTTCTACTGTAACTAAAATGCAGGATAAAAATTGGTGCGTCTAAATTTCTTTTATTTAAAATTTGCCATTGGCAGATATGAGCTTCTCGTAAAGATTTTATGTATGTACAAGGTAGGAACAAAAAGTTCCTGGAACAGGGGTAAATCACAAATTATTAAAAAATAGAACAATAATTTAATTATTGGCCTTCAAAGTACTGCCCTCATGTATCCACGCACTTGTTCCAGCGTTCGTATAACTGCCGAAAACACTTCTGGAATACATTTTTTGAGAGATCCTTAAGTTCCTTCATCGTATTTTGGATCACCACATCTGAATCCACAAAACTATGTAGGTCCCTTCAATTTCATTTTCAGCCATGAAAATAGGTAAAATTCCTCTGGTTCTGGAATCGTTTCCGTGTGCTTTTTTCATCATCTCCAGCGTCTCAGAAGGTTATTTCTCGAGCATAACACATAATTTGATGTTTTCTCGATAATTTGCTCCAAAGACGACATTACAAAATTCGAAGAATGAAAATTTGCTTTGTCAGAAATGGTCTACGGCTAACCCCAACAGTACAGAAAATGAATTCCAGAGGGCTCTCTGCGTGTTTTCCTTAATAAAGCTGCCAACCCCGGAAATAGTTATTTCCTCTCCAGCGAACACCTGTGTGAATGTAGGGAACCATTCCGGGAACATTTTGGCTCCATGAGTATATATATATATATGGAGACAGAAACTTCGAAAAATAATCTTCGTAAAAAAAAAGAAGCAAAATATCAATATAAAAACTCTTTACGCTTTATATCAAGTTAATTTTGCTAAATGTTTATAATTTAAGCTATTTTAATTAATATTTCTTTCACTTTTTCCTCTACAAGAATATTTAATTCTGCTTGAATAACTAATGCCTTATAAGTGATTGTGCAATACAACACTTATTGCGGTAAACGTAATTTCATTACTACTTAGCTCACCTTTAAACGACTTACGAGGCCGCGGTAGCCTAATGGTCAAAGAAACGGACTCGTGACGGGCGTGCCGGGAGTTCAAGCCCTGTACCACTGAAGACCCGCCGTGTAGGGAAGCGATGCGCGTGTAATCATTCGAGAGCTCAAACGCCTTCCGTTGATGTGGTGTGGTAGTTGGGAGAGGGGGTGCCAGCTCAGGTGTCGTCATCGTCATTGACCATGGTTAAAAATTTTGAGGTGCGTTGCAAAAAGCCCTCGTGTATCTGAACAGTGCGACATTAATATTCAATCACTTACTTTAAACGACTTTCGCGTGGCAAAAATGAGGCGTTCTTCTTATTAAATGAAATTAAATTTTTAAGTTCTATAAGAAGTGGTATAAAAAATGAAAATCAATGTTAAGCTCCGATTTCATTCTCATCACGTAATGATTCGTTATTACGTTGTCTGTTGTCAGTATATCTCATTTAGCTATAGATTATAAAGAAGAAGTGTAAAAAACAGGGTACCAATACGGATATCTCATTGTCAAAAGACCGTGGTTCAGAATTACGAGGCTTCCGCAGTAACCTAGTGGTCAAGTGAGTGAGTGAATATTAACGCCTCACTGTTCAGCTACACGAGGGGCTTTGGCGACGGACCTCATAATTTTGAATCATGGTCAAGTGACGAGGACGACACCTAAGCTGGCACCCCCTCTCCGAACTTCCACACCACACCAATGGGTCCTAGTGGTAAAGGTAACGGACTTGTGGCTGGTGTGTCATGAGTTCGAGCCTAGTACCGCTGAAGACCGGCCGTGTAGGGGAGTGAAGCACATCAAATCTGTCGAGAGCTGAAATGTCCTCCCATTGCTGTAGTAGTTCCGAGAAGGAGGTGAAAGCTCAGGTATCTTCCTCGTCACTTGACCATGAAATGGTGCAAAATTACGAGATCCGTCACCACTAAGCCTTGTATTGAGACAAAGAGCGACGTTGATGAAAAAATCATTCTGGGGTAACACATGTTTAAATTAAACCCACACATTCTAATCGTGATTTGATTTTGATTGAAAATCAAATGTTTGTTCCTTTTTTTTCATTAAAATTCTCTCTTGAATTGCTATGAATTATAAAAATGTATCCCTTGATCTAAATATACATCGCACCTTTTCCTTTGAAAAAGTTGTCTCTTTCCGAAATAATAGCAAATCTATTTATAAACCTTTAACCAAAACTAACTAAATAAGATCTATGACGTCACAGACGATTTGACCTTGAATGACTTTCAAACTACTCCTACGCCGAACAGGTGATATAGAACAGAAATTACTTTTCTCTTTACATTGTTCTGCATTCTATTTTCCACGGCAGACGATCCTCTCGTCTGGGGAAGGGTCGAAGACCTTGAACTAGGGCGGAAGTGCGTCACGAGCCCCGGCTTCCGCCCGATCTGGGGCGCCCCCATCTCCCCGCGGAGAGGAAAAGTGAAGGATTTGTTTTGGGTCAGTGTACTTCGGCTTGTTTTCCATGCTGTCTAGGATTGTTATTTATTATTTATTTTTTGTTTTGTTTTGACTGGGAGAAGCAATAATTATTTTTGGATGGTAAAACAGTCTTCATATATATTCAGCCGTTGAACGAAATAAAAAAAAATCGTTATTTATCATTTCCTGGTGCATATCTGGTTGTCAAAATGTTATGTTAAAAAGCTCAATTTTTGACAACAGCTATGAAAAAGAAAAGACAGCTTAATATCGGATACTCAAAACCTGATTATATCAACAATAGACCTGCAACAAGGCCGTATTACTCACTGTAACTATTAAGATGGTGCCTTATATTCCACAGAGTTCAATGTCCCACTGATTCTTTCTGAAGAATGTTCACCTCGTAGTTTTACTATGAAAATTTGGGGCCCAAAATATCCATAAGTCTATGGGGTTATAAAAAGTTAAAAACATGATAAAGATCTGACGTGTATTAAATTTGAATAAGCTTAATTCATCAAATAACGTTGAATGGAAAATTTAGAGTGAATTCCAGCTGTAGAATATACTTCTGCGATTATGTTTGTGCTCCAAAAAATGACGCCATATGTCATCAATAACCTCTTATCTATAACACTGTTAAATGAAATATTATAACTCTCTTAAACAATGGATATATATATATATATATATATATATATACATATATATATATATATATACATATATACATATATACATATATATATATATATATACATATATATATATATATATATACATATATACATATGTATATATATATATATATATATATATATATATATATATATATATATATATATATATATATATATATATATATATATATATATATATATATATATATATATATAGCGTCATGATTTTTAAAAAAATTAGGTAAAAAAGTTGAGTAATTCTCAGGCGTTTAAAGATAAACCCATTGCATACTCGTGAAATTTACTAAGAAAAGTATAAAAATCAAATTTTTCTGTTACTTGCATCTAAACGCTGCTATTATTTTATTTTAAAAAAATGTACTGAAAGATCTAATCGTTTATTAAAAATTATTTTACTTTTGAAAGTTTACTGACATAACGGATTTTTTACTTTTTTTAAAAACACTTGATTAAATCAGGGCTACGGGGAGTTCAGTGATGAAAGTCGAGAAGACTGCGATGGCGGTAACGTTCCAGTTGAGTCGATGGTTCGAGAATCTTTGTTTTATCAGATGGAAAATGATAGAAATTGCTGAACTGAAATATTATGTGTTTAATGTTTTATATAGTTTGATTGCTGAATAATTTACATCACAATAATTTACATAAATGAAAATAATTTACATAAATGGAAATTTGAATGCCCTTTTTATGTTGTTAAATCGTATGTTTATATCCGACATCTGTAATGCTATTTTTTTTAAATATTTCTTTATACGTTTGTGGTTATATTCCATTTTCTGCTTGATATAGTTATTCCTATTTTTTTGCTTTTCTCGGAATATTTTAGCTTGGATTCATTAATGTTATTTTCTTGAGTACTACAGTAATTAAATATTACGTTTTTGCAATAACTATAGGGAATGTAATTAAAGTATGCACCAAATTCTTAAAAATCTGGTAGAGTCCTTTTTTAATTCAAAAATAAAATACAAATAGTTTTTAAAAAGGATATCGATTGAAAATAAAAAAATTATTTCAAAGCAATTTGAATTTTTTGTTTGATTTATTGAAAAAATGCAGCAGTAATCTATAGTATAAGTAATTTTTTATAGAACTTGAAGAAACATTGATATGCAAGTCTTTTATTCAAACGAAAAATATATTTATAATTTTTTTTTGTATCTTGGTTTTTGCTTACACTTCCTTAGACATTCTTTTTACCTCCCTCGTTTCTGGTCTTAAAATTCAATGGAGAATTTAACATGATTTTTTTCAAACTTATTTATAAATTACAAATAATTAAATTTAATTCACAATATATAATGTATTAATAAACATACATAACGTTATGCCACTGTTTCGAGGGTATTTCAAAATCAAGTTAGCCTCCTTTCTACGAAACATGTGAAACCACCTCTCTTTCACTTCACACCCCTCTGAAAACTCGCCTGCGTGGTTGATGTTTTACGTATTTTGTTCATTTCCAGAAGGGAAATATTTTCGTGTTAAGACATTTTTCGTGTTGAAAGAAAATAAATACGTAGAAATAAATACATAGGGTGAGTGAGTGAATATTAACGTCGCACTGTTCAGCTACACGAGAGCTTTTGGCGACGGACCACGTAATTTTGAACCATGGTCAAGTGACGTGGACGACACGATTTAATTAATTTAATTAATTAACATGTGTTTTCCTTAGTTTTAAGCACTCTATATATATACTTCACTACAGTTAAAAAATTTAATCTTTTTAAGTAAATAGCTCTATACCTGCTGTTAAAAACACATTTAAGTTGATAAATTTGCAAAACTTTAGTATTAGGTAAGCAGGGGTCTACCCCAAACTGAAAAACCTGTCAAGGGGTCTACGAGGCAAAAAAAGTTTGGGAGCCTCTGGTCTAAAGACTCAAATTCTTGAATGCCTTGCTCTTGCTCTTCTATGAGCTCCTGATTGTGGGAATCCAGTAATTCCTGAACGTCATTACTAACCTAAATTTATTTGCCTGGCAAGATTGGCAACTTCTTTAATAACATTACCAATTTCATTAGGCTCTGGCCCTGATTCCTCTTGGGTTTCAGGGATTTAAAAAAAATCCAAATCGTCGAGATTTTAAAAACGCATAAGTCGAGGTATTACTGTATGTTATCGTGTTGGCGAGTGTGTGATAAGCTTTCTTTACTATTTTATTCCATTATGAAGGAATTGATTTTAAAGCTGCTTAATGGATGATGTATCTTCTAGTATTTGGGTACTCCACTTTTGTTGACGATCACACACACATTTAAAAAAAAACTGTATTACATTTAGCGTAGCGACATCATAAAAGCAAGCAGCGGTGGACGATATGACGAAAGACAAGCAGCCAGTAAAAATGTTAGCAGCCAGCTCTAGATTTTCAAGAGATACAATCCCGATTAAATTCCGTCAGGTGGACAAGCTAATTAATTATTTACGCGTCAGTCCTGAAGAGCCACGCGTAGATATAGTTAGAGTTATATTTGATGGTTGTTTATATAAAACAGTCCTCGAATACAACTCAAAAACAACTTTTATTCAAATCAACA